>OZ023265.1:67912407-68512407 GCA_964006375.1 Tillus elongatus
TCAGTTTTGTCCAATTGGTTACTCCTTTCTCCGCACGAATATATAATTTAGCCATACCGCATAATGACTTTTTGGCAAAAATTAATTTCTGGAGATCGTTCCAACCGGTAACCTAGGCTATCTCCTCAAACTCTTCTATCCATCTCTCTATTGGATAGTCGTCTTGCCCACTAAACTGGCGAATCGAATCCTCTACATCTCGGAACGTTAATGCAAATGAGCTAGCCGTTTCCTTTTGGCCACGTCTTTGTGTTGTCAAAACCTCATCTGACTCTGGTACAGAAACAGGTTCACCATCCTCCTCATTATCAGTGCCTTCCTCCGATATGTCATTGGCCCCATTTACCTGCACTCTAAGGTCCGTCAGATATGTGCAGATTCTCTTCACGATTTCATTTTCATTTCCAGAATAATCGATGTCTAAAATGTGGCACACTGCTACCATGTCGACTAATTCCAGCTTAGATTGTACGTCCTCTATCTTCTCGCGAAATTCTGCTGAAGAAACGTCAAAGAAAAACCCACTGAACTGCTTTAAGTCTCTTCTTATACCACGGCCCTGACCTTCTTCTCCGTGAGTGACCACATGAAGCGCCTTAACCGCCCTGAGACTACCATTAGCAATATTATATCCCACTTTGGGAATTACTTCTAAAGTCGTCATCTTTTCTTATTAAAGGAAAAACGCTCAACGAACACAAAGGTGTAACTTTTTGATAAAACCTAATTAAATGTGTTACTTCTAAGCTGTAAATAAATACAAATTAGCTTATTCACTACTTCTTTCGTCTCAAAATTCGTCTAAAGAAATTAAAATTAAATTGATTTTAATTAATTTCGTCTTAATAAAAATAAAATTATCAAGCTAAAACTCGTCTAGTACCCTATAAAATAGTTACTCATATCTTTCGTCGTATTATCCGTCCGCGTCAATTTACAAAATAAAATAAACATGAAAAACTGAAATAAAACGTTCTACATCCACAAAATAATTATTTAAATGCACACAATAAAATATCCAATCAACTACTTATACAATAAAAATAAATAAAAGATCACTTGAAATAAAAAAACATAAAAAGTATCAAAACATTTCTTAAAAACACGTCTGCAATTATAGTGTTCAGAAAAAAGTCAGCTTTCTAAATTTATAGAACATAAAGATTGTCTCAAACTGGCAACGCTGGGCCTCTTAACACTTGATGCAACAGGAAGTACGGTGCTGGTAAATCGGCTGAAATTTTTAGCAATTTAAGGCCTGAACGACCCTCTGCTAGTTGGATACAGATATTACAAATACAGAAAACATCTGTTTAAGCTTCAGACTGCCAAACAAAAGAGTGTGCGTACTAATGTTTTTATTGTCTTGAAGGTTCAATAGATGCACCACCAAACGTAAGCTCACGTACGCTGAATTTCTTGTTCGAGAATCGTCTAAAATATTAAAGCGTACTTACAGTCTTTGTCGGCTTGGCTTTGTTTGTCTAGGTCATACCCCGGCAGAGCTCCCAAAAAATATGTAGAGTTGGCTCGTAACACAAACACTGGGTGATTTCAACTTAACACAAACTTTATTCACCTACTTATATACACCTATTTCTTTACACTTTTGACTAAACTATTATTACAATTATATACAAGAAACTTTAACTAAACAATGCATTTGCTAGCGCTATTGATGCCGACAGATAATATTTGCGTCTTTCGTCTTTCAGCTCTCTTGGCCTTCTCCCTTGATGCTACCCTCGAGCTTTCATATTTACCACCTCAAGTAATTCGTGAGCGCTGTTGCCATACGTCATAAACTAATGATAGACTAAATAAAAAAGTAAAACTAATTGCTGGCCAATGGTAAATCCCACATATATATATATATATATATATATATATATATATATATATATATATATATATATATATATATATATATATATATATATATATATATATATATATAACATGCCCCATATTTTGCACGCAGGAAGCACTAAAGCAGTTTGATGCTCCACTGGGCTCCACTGAGCCACATTATACTCTCTCAACAGCGCACAACAGCGCACATCAGCGCCTCAGAACTGCTTCTCAACAATGTCTCTAAATGCTCAACCATTAGTTTCTCAAACAATATTTACTCAGACAATAATTGCTCAAGTACTTACTCACACGATAGTTACTCAAATAATAATTACTCAAACAATAATTATTAAAACATTAGTTGCTCAAATAATAGTTTCTAAAAGAATAGTTTAGCCTGTGCGTTTTGTTGGGAGCTGTACCCGAACACTGGGTCCGTGCCGGGTTCCAGGTGTGCAATGAGGCACAGTTCAATACCTCGCCTAGAGTGCTCGTACTGACAGAGTTGAATACCGGGAAGTGCAATGGACACAATGGACTAGCTCAACACTGTGCCCTTCTACAAATACCAGAACTACCCCACTGGGACTGACCGTGCAATGAGACCAACGGGTGAACTGGCCACAGTCTCTCGGACAAGCTACCAGATCGACAAATACAATAACGGTCCCGGCAACATAAATACGGGCAGTGCAATGGACACAAAGGGCGAACCCAACAATGTGCCCTCTCTGGTATCCACGCATCGAACAGGGATAGATGCAATTGTTACCTTGTAACCCTACGTTAGTCTGACGATGGCATTAAAGCCACCGTGTTGTGGTTACGTTACCTCGGCCTAAACCCAACGCCTCTACCAGTATGACGCCCAGTGAGCAAACAGCGAAGGTGTCCCTCACACCTTCCAAACTATCATCAATTTACTTTCAAACAGACTATACTTTATTTACTCTAAACAAACTGACATAATTCAACTCTTACTTAATTTATTAATATTGACTTAACCTCGTATAAGTAACAAGCCTATTTTAAACGTGGCTAATCCCTAAATTATTTTATAAAGCCTCTTTATTTGAATATGATAATTACTTCTCAATTTATAACTTAGCCTCATATAAATAATAAACGTAATTTAAACTTTGCTATTTCTCAAATTAGTTCATAAGGCCCCTTTATTTGAATAATAATTACTTCTGAATTTATAACTGCCTCGTATAAATAATAATCTGACTTGGAACTCTAACTCCAACTTACTTTTATAGGAGTTATTTATTAAATGATTACCTAAAACCACCCCGAATCATATACTTATTGAAAATACTCTTTAATGTATAACTTAAACACATGAGAACATGTACAACAAACAAACAAGCCGTGTTCAATGAGAATTCACTCACCCTTTATTCCAGAAAACATTGTACACAACACTGGACTTACTGCAGCTAACGCGCTTCACGAGGCAATGCTAATGGGTTCCCGAGAGCGTTTCTTCAAAGTAGTTCTCACGTTTATAGATAAAGACGTTGTGGATAGTGGGAGGCCCTTGAATATAAGAGATATAGTATTAAGACGCTATCTGAACTACATTGTAACCCTACAGCATGTGTTTCATTACGCAAATAATTTTTAAGCGCGTCCGGCTCAACTAACACTTTAGTTTTAATGGGACCACATATGTGAAACTTAACGTGAAAGTTGTTCACATATTGCCGCGTCTATATATAATACCTACAGAGAAATTTTCATTATAAAATAGCGCTGTGAGCAGGGTGAGAAAATGCATTCCTTACAAATTATAGCTTGGTATGTGTGTAAATGGCTTGAAAATGTTCTTTGGCCAGGAAAATCGGACCGGTTTTTCTGGAACCTTTTTATTATTTTTTTTCGGAAAATGTTTGTACTTTTTGAAGCAAGAAAGCTATTTTAATGGAATATGGTACATTGTTACTACTAAATAGGTTATAATGCCAACCAAATGTCCTTCTAAAAATAAGACATATTTGAACGTAAAAAGATTTTTACGAAAATTCGCTACCATAACGCACTTGCTGCGACCAGAGTTTTTATAGGTTTGTGATAAAACTATGTCACATTTACAATTGACAAAATGTACATTTGAAGTACTTAAAACTGTTCACATAAACTTCAATTAAACCTTATTTAAAGCAACTTTTCACTATGCATGAAGTCCAAATAATGGACACTGTATTAGCACTTAAAGTATTCAGTTTTAATAGAGGTCTTGCTTGCGTAAAAGTTTCTACATGACCTTGACATAGTTATTGTATTTAGATCACTACTTTTTTATTTCACTGTTTGTATTGACTATCACTGCTCATATCATAACTTATCATCATTTTCATCAAATGTATGCCCCCCTTGTATAATTAATCATTTTATTTAAATTAAACCGTTGTTTCGTCAAGTGGCGCCCAGAAAATGACTTGATATTTCTTTTTTAGCTTTATTTCCAGTAAACTTTGTTTATTCATTTTTGTATTCACAGATTTACATCTAGTGGGACTGGAAAAACCTGGAATATTTGTTACGATAATAAAAAATGCAGTTACTCCTTCCGATACCAGATGGCTTCAAACGTTCGGGAAGAATTTTGATATTATTTTTAACTTTATATTTATTTTGAATGTTTGCTTTTGTATTTTAGATGTATGCGTGAGTTTGTGAGTGTATATGAGGTTTTATACTTATTATATATATATATATATATATATATATATATATATATATATATATATATATATATATATATATATATATATATATAAACATATAAAAATTGAATCTGGCCCCGAATATGTGTTCCAGTGGTTCTAATTAGCGCTCATTTGAAGAATTTTTTCCAAAGTTCAAAAGTCGGGATCTCTCCATTAGTGAATTCTTTCTACGAAAATTCACTAAAACGAGGAGGTCGACGAATTAGCACACACACCTTACCACTGACTTGCTCAAACCAGTAAATATTAAAGCATTTGTTGCCAAAACAGTCCAGTTAAGTTACGAACTTAAAAGCCCTCTGTTGGGAACAACTTCCAATACCACCAAATAGGCAGCATCAAGTTACTATTGCAAGATTAATAACATGACATAACAAGCTAATCAACAGCACGTAGTAACTCCAGAAAACCTTTGTGTCAGTTGTGCAATCTCCCATTAACCGTACAACACATCATGACATATAGTCCTAGTTTTACAGAAGAAAGGCGTAGATACAACATTCAATATATCGTTGAGAGAGAACCAGAAAACAACGTGAACAATCTCAAGAAAACTTTAGACTTTTTAACAGCTTTAAAAATTATAGATAATATATTGGGATAAATATGTATATATATATATATATATATATATATATATATATATATATATATATATATATATATATATATATATATATATAATAAAAGAGAAGGGTTAAGAGCAAAGCCGCAAGAAGACAACCGCATACACGTGTTTTAAGCTTATTAGCCATCATCAGTACGCTATAGCCAGATGAATAGGCAACAGGCAACCAGTGCACATTTGCAGCAACATTCGGAAGACTCTAAATGCGAGGGAAACAACCAAAAAAGCCACGGAGGCAAAGAAATCACCTGCGTGAGCAACCGGAGCCCCGAAGGTTATATTAACTATAACATGATTTATAACACGGCATTGAGGGTCTTCCGAATGTTGCTGCAAATATGCACTGGTTGCCTGTTGTGACTCCGTGTTTTTTGCATCTTCATCCAGAGCGCTCCCATCTTCACCTGGCTATACCGTACTGATGATGGCTAATAAGCTTGAAACACGTGTATGCGGTTGTCTCCTTGCGGCTTTGCCCTTAACCCTTCTCATTTATAGTACAGAAATGCCGTGTTATAAATCCTGTTACAGTTAAAATATATATATATATATATATATATATATATATATATATATATATATATATATATATATATATATATATATATATATATATATATATGTATGTATATTTGTGTGTGTGTGTGTGTGTGTGTGTATATAAGTGTATTATAAATTATAATACTTAATTTTGTAACGCTACTGTATTGTTGATTACCGCTAATAACCTTTGAGGTTAATTGCGGTTTTTATCTACATAAAAAGAGCTGATTTATTTTATGCCTAATTCATAACGGTCTACGCGAGCTACACAAATTACATCTACTTCATGTTTTTTAACGATTAGAAGAATGTAAAGCCATTTACTATTTCATTAGGCTTATACATTAGTAACCAAAATTGGAACCAGGAAATGTCCACTTAATTAGCTAAGCGTTTAATTAGCGCTGTAATAAAGAAAACCTCGCAATAATATAAATATAAACCAAGCAGGCAGCGTGCGTGAAAGGCCTGAGACCGTGTCGATAATTCTAACGAGACTAGCGACACCAGAAATGAGATTCGCTGTGTTGATTGCCCTTATTTGAACACCCCACATTCGCATTTTTGCAAATGTGAGCTTACTTTGTACAAAAGTGATTGCACGATTGCCAATTCCCGCTGTTTTATATTAAATTCACTAGCACACTTAAAAAAATTCTGCTGGTATATGGGTAGAGGAGCAGATAAGCTCTTTTTTCTGTACAATCTTGTATTTGATTGGCTCTAAAATGAAATTGAATCACTGAAAAGCCGAGCGACAGTGAAGGAGATGGTGGTTTTGAAAATCGCATTTTCAACATTATGGTCCGTATATCATGTTATAAAAACCAAATTATTTTATGTTATAACTTGTCACTGTAACTTTATCTTTAGCTAGCTATTAGCATAAAGAACATGCTCAATATACAGTGTGAAATTATTTTGTGTGACTAAGTTAATAATTTAATAGAAATTATTTTAAGATATAAGGAATGGTAGCGAAATGTCATAAAAATGTCTTAATGGCAAATAGGTAGGGATGTTTTTTTAAAATCAAGATCATTAAATTTGGTATAACATAAATGTACATATAGTATAAAAATTTACCAAAAATAAATTTAAAACGTTCCCAAAAAAAAACTGGTCCGATTTTCCTGGCCATCTTCAAAGAATTGACATACCTGTCAAGATATAATTATTTGCAAAAAGCTTTTTGACAACAATTTCATAAAAAATGTTTGCATGAAAATTTGCAAACAATTTCTTATACGTTTCCTTATAAGTTTCTTTCCAAAAACCGGCTTAAGTAATCTTACACCGAAATAATGTTTTTACAATTACAATTTTTTTCAAGGAAATTTTAAAACATTTTTTTACAATAACTTACTACACATTTATTACTAATTACCAACATTTCATGACAATCTTACAAAAGATGATTTCTACGAAAACATTAAAAATTCACTAAAAACAACTTGACCAAATATATTATTTTAACAAGAACTTGCTGAAAATTTCTGTAAAATACAAATTATATACTAATCTCTAATTAAAATAAAAAAAGGAATGTAAAAGGTTATCTTTTAACCTTTCACGTAAACTTGAACCAGTGGAAATAAAGAAAATAATGGGCAGAGAAATTCTCATAGTTTCATGCCACAAGCTGTCACAAATAAGGACGATAATTAAGTGCCAAGTTTCATTTGACATTTGTGAAAACAATTTATCAATTTATACACATATTATGGAAATGTAAACATAGATAATAGCAAATATTTTATAATGACAATACAGGACACTCCGGATGATTTCGTGTTTCAAGAATATCAGCGCCCGTATCGGATAGTACTGATGCTACGTCGTTCGAGAACGTGTAACACTAGCAATTGCTGGTGTTTAACTGTGTATAATTAAGTTTGAGCTGTGTTTTTTTCAATAAATGTTAGTGGTTGGGTGTGTGCAATCTATAATTGTTCGAATTATAACGTGCTAAATCTATCAAAGACATTTCATAGGTTTCCAAAGGATGGCGAAACGTGAATATGATTTTTTTGTGTTTTATTTTATCAGCGAATTTTTTTTTTTACAAATTCGCTTAATAATTAATATTAAACAATAACTATAACATGTATTGACAATAAATTTGTATTATAGATGCAAGAAAAGGGCACTGTTATTAAAATAAACTGATTTGGATATAGTGCTGAAAACACAAGGTGCATTTTACATTTCAATGTCACTTCCAAAAGAATGAATTTATTGAAGCAAAAGACACCTTCAGAATCACTTCTTTGCCAATATGTACAGTTCGCAGAAGATAATTTATGGTGTAATATTTACCATCATGCAACTATTTATAGAAAAACTTCGTAAACGCATGGTTGAAAGGCTTCAATCATAACTTGTCTTCCAGTGCATCAAAGAAATATGAAGGCAAAAAAAGTTTTGTATTAATAATAAATAATACAAGAAAACTGTTTTACTATCTTCTTCTGTGTTCTTTTATTTCAGTATGTCATAAATTGTCACATTTATTTACGTTTAACGTTATTTTACTTGGTAAATGCTTTTAGTTACCTTCCCAAGACAATTTTTTAAAGAGACAAGTAGAAATAGCAGATTCAGCCCTATAATAGATTTATTCACGGAAGTAGGAGTTAGTCTCACCTTTCATCTGCACAATTTCTTAATTATCTACTAAGTATATCAGTTACACATTTTAAAATATTAGATTAATAAGACAGTTTTCATGTAGAGAAATAGCAAATTAAGTACTGTGCTACCATTTATACCTAGAACAATTATTTATAGGTCAGTACAGATTGTAACTTAATACTCTTAGAAACAGCTTTCAGTATATTCCTATACCTACCCTTGAAATAGTAGTTTAACGACAGTTTCAAGGTAGTACTTTAAATTATGATGAAATAGGATTATGGGTAAGAGGAATGTGCAGAATTATTCATGCTGAATTCATTTAGGTTTCAAGCTGATTGTTGATACAAATTCTATTTATAACTATATAATCAGAAAATTTTCACAAGTTTTTATATTCATCTATAATAAACCAATTGTCTAAATTTAAAATATGCAGGTGAATATACAATTCAAGTTACCCGATCAGTTGTCAGTACTTCACGCGAGGTGGCGTTGGTATGCTTGTCACAAATATCACCAATGCTAAAGCATAGGAGTGTCCCGTATTGTCATTATATAGTATTTCACAATAGTATCAAAAATTTGTACCAAAACTAATATAAATATTTTAATATTCTTCTTCGAAAACTCTCTATGTAATCACACAATCTGATTGGTCATTAGAATGAAAAAAAAATCTGAAACAATTTCTTTAATGATTGCTGCATGAATCATGGTATGCAATTATAAGTGTGGATATTTTAAAAACTAAAGTCTTAATATATAAAGAGTGTTAAACAACAAACTCAGACACTATTTGGGAGCGGCCCTGTATATGGCGTTTCAAATTTTTCGTCGAATCATCTAAACCTACACTTCCATGAACGAGTCAACTAAGTGGGACTCTCCTATCTATTAGTAAAAACGCCGTATCATAATTTTTGCTATGTGCCAAAAATGAGCCGAAAATGCGTAACATTAAAATAACTGAAAACGATGAACACTATCAATTTTTCTTCTTACAAACATGCCTTATAATTCAATGGAAAATACAACGATGTAATTATATAAGAGGTGCTTCATTTCTTATACTTGTCAAAAAGTAACAGGTTGCAAAACAATTGAAATAACTCGAAAACGATGAACGATATAAAATTCTTGTTTTCTATACAAACGTGCATTATAGTTCGATGTGAACACTAAAACGCAATAAGAGGTGTTATATTAAAAGAAAAATACAACTTATATCACCAACGACTTATGGGCTACTCTGCGATTGACAAAATAAAAAAGCAACTCAAGGCACCCCATAATTAACGTATATAAGTTTTTCTGGTATCATGTACATATAATAATAAACACATTGAGTTTTATCCCAGAAATGCGCCAGTCTGGATATATGTAAACGTATATAACTGAAACTGACCCCGGATATGGGTTCTAGCGAGCCTAGTTCGCGTAAATTTGACATTTCAAAGAGAATAAGTCGCTGTCTCCTCTAAAAAGGATTTTTTTTTGCGAAAATTTGCAGAAAACTATAGACTATCAAACCATATATACTATAGCTGAAACTACTGCCAAAGCATTAACGAAAGGTTCTATTAGAAACGTATTTTCTGTAAATATTTAGGCAAAATAAAGGACAAAGGCGATAAAAGCAGAAACCTAGTGTTTGTAAGGTACACTTCTTCGACATTTCTTCTGCATAACCCGTATTATTGTCGGGTTGTGAAGAAAATGCTCGTGGCGGTCAGGGGGCCGGTACAATGCTAAATGAAACGGCTGTGGTACGTGTAAGAAATTATTAATGAGTTTTTCAAGAATAGAACTGGCAACAGTGAAATTGTAAGTGAACTAAAGAGAGATATTTCAGAGATATAATTATAAATAAAACCATTCCTGATGGTGTCACAGTTAGTGAAATAGTTCTCAAGTTTATAGAAAACTATGATAATGACAAGAAACATGAGTTTTATGAAAGCGTTGCTGATATTAGTACACTAACCTCAATAAAAGTGTCAAATACGCCTTAAATGTGAAATAAATAATCTAAGAAACTGAGCTGAGTTACGCTCAGAGACTGATGGTCGAACAGAACAGATCAATTAACAATCACGAAAAAATAATTGATGGTTTAAAATATCGTAACTCTTCAAAGACATCAAGTTGAAAATGCCATGTTGCCGATGTGAAATTTGGATCTCAAAATATTGTTGATATTTCCATACTAGAAACTACTGGTAGCACACCTAATACGTTTAAGTTAAATCATTACTTTGGGTTAGAAGATCGACAACATGTACCTGTTAAGACAACGGCAGCTTTCCAAGGTCGTGAGGCACCAAACACTGACAGACGAATTGCGACATGCAGACAGACTTTGGAGGGGAATAAAGTCAAGCATTTCAGCGATATAAACTTTGCCGCCGCTGCACGAAGAGTATGGTTATATGTAGAAAGGGTAACTTCTGAAACGCCAAGATCTCATATTAAATCTTATTTGGAGAATAAGTTTCAACAGCAGGAATTCATGGTGGGGGAATTAGCTAAACGTAATAAAGCACACAGTCCTGCTTTTAAAGTCGGTGCGTACATTTCACTCCAAGATTTGTTTAACGATTCAAGCATTTGGCCGGCTGGTATGCTAGTTCGTTTATTTCGACATCGACAACCCAAGGACGTTGATAGCTTCTTATCAACCATCCAATCTGCGACATGACCGACAGAGTATCAAAGAAGAGGCTGAGGCAATATTTCAAGACATTTTTCATTTATATGTTCAGAGTATAAAAAATACATTTCACCTTTTAGAATTTTTTTTTGTTAAAATCTAATGAGCCACCTCTTGTTTGTTTGACTGAGCACTGGATCGTGAGGGTGCAAAGTAGTGATTTTTTTCAATCTAAGTAACTATAGTAAGATTAGTTCTTTTGCAAAAAGCAACAAATACACGGAGCTATAGCCGCGTTTGCACATCATAGCCTATCATCTAGGTGTAAGGAACTTAAGATAGTAAATATATTCTCTCTTGAAATGTCGCTTGAGTGCTGTGGGCTCGAGTTTGACGGATTTGTTTGTATTTTAAACATTTACAGGTTCCCGCAGAGTGACGTTAACGTATTTTCGGAGCGGTTGGCGGGCTTACTTGCAGCGGTATATAATCGTTATGAGAGAACCTCGGTGGTTCAGGGGTAAGAACGTGTGCCTCTGAATCGAAGGGTACTGGGATCGATCCCAGGGTACTCCTTTAACTTTTTCAGTACAAACTGTACAATTAACATCAACCGAGGTTCTGGCATTGTATTTTAGCAAGTTTAATGTCTGCACGTTCCGCCCTTCGGAGGGTGCGTAAAGCCGTCGGTCCCGTGTCCATACGATGTTGGGCACGTTAAAGATCCCTACCCTCCTTACAGAAAGGCAGGGGTTCGTCAAATTTTCCAGGATAGTGAGGTGAAACTGCTCCCTGTCGGTGATTGGCCATAGTCGCGGAAATAGGCCGACGTTAGAGAAACACACACACACAATCGTTATGAGGTTGTTTTTGCTTGTGGTGATTACATACTTGATGATTTTTGTAATGACAAAGGCAGCAAGTCTCTGCGCGAGCTCCTTATTGGTTAGCGCCTGGTCTCTTTGATGAAGGGACTCACGCGAGCAACCATTAGCAGCTCTAAATGTACCACTAGTGCAATTCCTCTAAATGTAGCACTAGTGCAATTGAGTACATAACGAATCTACCTGATTATGCAAAATACCAAAAATGTTCAACCTGGTTTATTTAATCATTATGCACAGATTATAGGCTGGAAGATTACCTGATTATGCAAAATACCAAAAATGTTCAACCTGGTTTATTTAATCACTATGCACAGATTATAGGCTGGAAGATGAATCATGTGCATGTGCATGAGAAAAGTACGATTGTATACCACTAATTTAATTTAGAAAACAGCTCGAATTAAAGGTTTGATAGCTACGGAATTTTTGGTATATTTTTTTTGTTTTTAATAATTTATAGCTATAACAGTTTGTTGTTGTTACACGGGGTGAGGGTAGTTTTCACCGAAAACAGAATAACAAAAGGGTAACAAATATAATAACAAACTTTGAATTTTCTTCAAATTGTAATAAACTAATTTTCTCTCAATTAATAGAATCCAACTTTGATGTGTACTCAAAACTTTCTAAAGGCAACATGCATAGGAAAGTTTATCAAATTAAAGGTACTGTCGTCGGACATACATTTTGTTATTTTTCGAGGATTTTTCGTATTTGAAAGATTTTTATGAACATTCGCTACCATTACGGATTTGGTGCGTCCAGACTTTTTACATTACACTAATGCCATAATGATGTTTACACAAACGGTAATGACAAATTTATAATGGAGAAATAACAACTATTCTGTTAATTTTATAATACAATTACTGCTTTGTCAGTAATTAGCTATTTTATGAAACCTGTTAGCGTTAAAATTATGAATAATCTATAAACATACTCTGGGGTATTAAGTGCATTAACCATAGGTTTATCTAACAATGCAAATTTAATTAAATTACAGTATACACATTGGGTATGCGTTAAAAGCACTTGCTGCATTGTATTCTACTATGTATCATTTGGTGTACGCTAATATGCTAGAAAAACCTAATGAAGAGTTACTTACTGCAAAAACTTAGCCATTTATAGACGTTAACAGAAATACTCGAAGCTAAAGTTCTTTAAAGTCAATATGATCTATTAGTTTATCAGAGTTTTCAACGCTTCTCTCATACCTATTTTCAACACAGTTTTCTACATTACATTCGCTGGAAATTCATTTATTTATAACTGCGTCTTTGCTTGATTCAACCGACACTCGTCTGAGGTAGTCTATTTCAAAAGCATTGAATTTTCTTACATGCTTTTAAGTACACTTGGAGAACACCCAAATCACCACAACACATATTTCAGAGACCTTACGATCGTTTCGTTGACCAAGTCAACATCTTCAGAGGAAGAAAAATTCTAACATAAAAAACTAGATCCCGTATATTTATATCGCGTAAAAGAAAACGAACTAGTCCGAAGGAAAGTTGTCGTCCAAGAACGATCGTTTGTTTATTGCGCCGTGAAACAGGTCGGAGACCTGCTTTAATCTTTTGGTCGACAAATTTATGACCCTTATCTAATATAGGTTTAAAAAGGACCGGCGTTCTTTGAAGAAGCAGCACGTTTCCCTTCGATCTAGAAATTTACTATGTGGATATTGGTTTATGCCGATAAAAGACATCTGGTGAGATAAACAACATAAACTCAAATCATCTCTTTTAAAAATAGAAAACTAAAACCCAGATGTCTGTCTCACCGTGCTACCTTTAACAAAGTAAAAATAGTTCAACTAAAATACTACACAAAAACTATATATTGATTTTAATTCTACGTGAAAATATTTATATTGACTACAAAGATATAAAAACCGAACAGGTATTAAAATGAAGACAAACATAGTGATTAGTATATGTATAAACCGGTCGAGTTATTGACAATAATTTATTATTCTACCAGACTAATTATGAGTATTTAAGCGTTCAAATGCAAAGAGCAAACAATGGGCTAGAGATTACAGGTGCCGCACGATTTAATGAAGTTTTGTTCTTAATAGACCTTAATATAAAAATACTTTCTAATGAATCAAGCATAGTTTGATGTCTGACATTTTTGACAAGTTTCAAATTTTCTTTGTCAATGTGGTGGTTATTATCCCATATATGTTGTGCCACACAAGATTTGTCTACCGTACCATATCGTAACTGTGCGAGATGTTCACGAAATCTGGTGGCTATGTTTCTCCTAGTTTGTCCCACGTATTTAAGATCACAATCTTTGCAACTAATCTCATAAATTCCGGACATTTCAGTGACTTTGTCTTTGTCTTTCGTATTACCCAACAAATTTTTTAAATTACTTTTCGTCGAAAACGTCAAATGTAAATCGGCTTTCTTAAAAATACTTTCCAAACCCTTTGTGATTTGTGGTTCATAAGGTAAACATACAAATTTTTTCTCGATTTTATCATTCTTAAATGTAGTACATTCAGATATCAACTTCTTTGTTCTGTGTTTGTTAACTAATTTGTCTATTAAACCATCCGAGTAACCGTTATATCTCGCCACATGTTTTATGTATTTTAATTCTGTATTAAATCTATTTTTACTCAACGGAAAATTTATCAATCTATTTACTAAGAAATTGAAACTAGCCGTTTTTTGTGCAAACGTATGATGTGAGTCATTAGGAATATAATTAATAGTAGCCGTTTCCTTCCTATAGACATCAAATTCAAGCGAGCCTTTATTTTTATTTTTAATAACTAGTACATCTAGGAACGAAAGTTTATTGTTAATTTCTATTTCGTGGGTAAATTTTATTGAATCAAATTGACTATTTAGTTTTTCAGTAAATTCTTCTACCTTACATGTATTTGTGTCAAACACTGCAAAAATATCATCGACATAACGACACCAAACTCTAGGGAAATACCCACTTTTATTTTTTAAATCCTTCTCAAATCTACTCATAAACAAATCTGCAATAAAAGGCGATAATGGATTGCCCATAGCTGTGCCTTCAGTTTGTTCAAAGAACTCATTGTTAAATTGGAAAATATTTTGTTTTATACAAAGGCTAGTTAGAGTTAAATATTCTTTGCAGACGTCTTGACTTATATTGTTCAATTTTAATAATTCTTCCAAATACTCCAACGTTTGTTTTGTGGGTACACTAGGAAATAATGACGTCACGTCGAATGACATCAAAATCTCTCCTTCGAATAATTTAACATCTTTAATTTTATCAATAAAATCAATAGAATTTAGCACCGAACAACTTTTCTGTTTAATAGGTAGTCTTTTAAACTCGTTTGACAACCACTTTGCCAAGTTATATGTTGGAGAATCTATAGCCGAAATGATAGGCCTCATTAATTTTCCCGGTTTATGGATTTTCGGGAGACAATATTTTTTGGGGACTTTCGGATTAGAAACTTGTAAACGTGTTCTTAAATCCTTTGTTATGAGATTTGGACATTTTTTTAAACTGTTTTTACCTTCGTTAATCATTCTTGGTAACGGATTTTTATCTAATTTTCTATACGGCCCTGACTCTATTGCATTACTCACTCGCTCTTTATAATCACTTTTGTCCATTATCACAACTTTATTGCCTTTATCCGCCTTAATATAAAAACAAAAGGATTGTTTTTGAGAGCTTGAAGTCACTCGGTCAAAATAAAACACAGTGCAAATGCAAAGAAGCTCTAGCTGGAACGAGATATAATATACATAAATCAAAATAAATGTTTCGGTTAATTGAGGTTGGGTAAGTTATGGAAACAAGCCCACCGGTTAAAATAAAGAGAGAATTCTGCAAATATTTAAAAAAAATGCACGGGTTAACGGTAGAGTACGGTGGTGTATAGCGAAAATGGCCATGCAAGAAATTCAGGGAACAGGCAATTATGTTTAGAAAACAGATGAGCTTGGAGAACAGCAGAACCGACAAAATCCAAATGTAAATGTAAAAATAGCAAACATATTAAAAAAAATAAAAAATATTATGAGTAAAATATTTCTCACCATAGGTTCCAGACTAAGGGTTGGCGGTTTTGTTGCGGTGTGAAAATTCGGGGGTTTTGTGAACGGTTACTCTTATTTTATACTGGGGGGGCAACTTGGGTTATGGCGTAATTATACTTTTACTTTGAAGGCTCTTAATTTAACAAGATATTCAAACGGCGTAACAGAACTAACTCTACCAGCCAGGCAAAGCGCCTCTTATATTGGAAATCATATGCATCTCTTGCTACTTCTAGAAGCTTTGGGGTCTTTGTTTCTCTTATGGGCGGAATAAATTGAAAATTTTGTGAATTTACGAATTTGTAGTATTATTTATCAGTAGATAACATTCTAATGGTGATTTAATCTGAATGGGCCGGTGTTTTGTGTAGATTTTTCATTTATATACAGGTAGTTAAAAATAGGTACACGGCAGAATTCTTTAGAAAAAATATTTGCAGAATCTAATTATAAAATATGAGTTTGAATTAGGGTACCGAAATGCAATTTTCGTTACAAACTGAGCATTCCATTAGTTCTCGCACACGCTCTGCTGCCATCAAATAGTGATTTAATACCTCGAATTAGCCAATCATCCACACCACATTCTAAAGTACTCCACAGCTTCTGCCTATCATCTACAGTATGGTATCTTTTTTCAAATTCCACAAACGTGAAATATACTTTATTTTCCACATTCAAGCATTTATCGACTACCTGCTGACGTGGGAATAGTTGGTCAGTACAGTCTCTTCATGTCATGAACTTACACTGAACATCCCACATCGTTTTCTTATTTAGCTTTCTCACTCGTTCTATCTGTTTCCCAAACAGCTTCCCCAAAATACTTAAGAAACCTATCACTCGATGATTTTTAAATTCACTCTTACTTCTCTTACCTTTTTACAAAGCCACCATGATTACGTCTTTCCACTCCCTTAACACTTACTTGACCTATTTCTAGGCACACGTTAAGCAGCTCATATAGCCACACTGTCAAATTCGAGCAGGCATTCGTTAACATTCATCCATGTATTTTATAAACACCCGAAGTTTTTCCGTTCTTTAGTTTCCTGACCACCATTTCACCCTCACCCACTTTAAAAGTGTCACATTAGGTCTAAAAGTAACTTACTGGAACAATATAGCCACTTATAGAGTTTAACAGAAAACCAACGAAGCAAAAGTTCTTTAAAGTGAATGGGATCTATAAGCTTATAAAAAATTTAAACCTGCATAACATTTATTAATTGTTGGTTTCCTTACTTGGTGGAACCGTTCCATGCAGAACCCCTTTTCTGGCTTTACAAATGCTTGGTTTCGTCTCTGATACGGGTATCGAATTTTACGGAATCGCTTGGCAGAATCAAATGGAACTTTTTTATTTGCACTAATGACAAGTATGAATGAAAACACGGGGCTACTTTACGGTATTTTAACCCAAATAATTCTTTATAAAATAAAAATGACAGATGGTGTCTTTAAAATGTCTGTGTGATATATGTCAACATTTAACTTAAATAGTGCTGAAAGTTGAATCACGACTTCCACATAGCTATGATAATCTACACTCCCCAGGAAGACATTCCTCAGGAAATGAATTTAGGGTCCATGGCTTGACAATAAAGAAAACATTCATATTCCTGTACCCATAAACTTCTAAAACATTATACTACTCGAGTTTTAATGAAAATATATCAATTTTTACCAAATCACCACTCATTTATCCCCTACACCCTAAACCGATCTTACACAAAAACGAAGCGTTCCTTTAACGGGTGCTAACTGGATACCAAATTTGAAGATGATATTTCAGTTCGTTCGAAGCTTATTGCGCCTACTAACAGACAGATGTAGAGGCCGACAGACCGACAGAACGACCGACAGACAAAAAATTTTTGTTTCAGAATCAAGTTTTCTATATGTTTCGAGACATTTACGCCGTTTAAGCAAAAAAAATAAATCGAAATTTTTCTCACGGATATTCCACCCCTACACATTGAACCCCTAATTCAGTTTCAGCACAGAATACCAGATGTTTGATGAAATTGAAAGTTTTCTAATAAGCCAACCCTAAAACGTTATATTACTGGAACTTTAACGAAAAAACCGACAGACATACAGACCGACATACAAAAAAAAATTCGTTCCCAAATCATGTTTTTTGTATGTTTTGGCACATTTTACTATATTTAAGCGAAAAAAAATTGTCGCCGATGCCATACTTCTACAGGTATTGACGATGTGGAAGTAAAATAAAATTCACTAATCATAAAAATAATAAACATAACAACATATATAACAGTCAAATAACTAAATACAAATAACGACAATAGAAGCAGGTAACGTATAAGGAACATATTTACATACAGGGAGGTATTCACAAATACCTAGCCTACCATAGAACACATTTAATTTTATTCATTCAACATAATTTTCACAAAAAAGTACAAACTTAGCAGAACGTTCATAAAGCAATTGTAAACTCTTAAAAACTATTAGTTATGGTTTTCAAATCAGTTCTCAATGGCATATACGATTTTCAAAAAACGTTTTTCTGACAAACCTTTGATGGTGGCAAACCAATTCTATTAACTGTTTGCATGCAATAAACGACTTTTAAGCAGGGACATTTTCTTCCAAAAAGCGCATACTTTCGTCCAGTTTTTCGCAACGTTGTTCCACAATTTTCCTGCATAATTTAGGTAGAAAGCTCACTGTAGTCCGCCTAGTCGCAGTTCTGCATTGCCTTAGAAAGTCAAGCATATTTCTACCATTTTTGTCCCAGAAAACTGTCACTCTCTCGACGACCTTTAGTCTCTAGATCATAGTAATGCATTTGTTTTTCATCCATAGTGACGAGGCGATTCAAAATGTTTAAGAAACCATTGCTTTAACATTGCGAAACAAGCGTGCTTCTGTTTAGCGTTTAGGAATTTTTACCCATTTGAAGAAAGCTTTATAATTTCCAAGTCGTGATGAAAAATGTGAAACGCACATTAAAAATGAATGTGCAACGTTTCAGCGCAGCTCGTCGATCGTCTAGGATAATTTTATTTACAGATTCAATGTTTTCTTGAGTTGCCACAGAAACTGATTTTCCGGAGCGGTGTTCCATCTGTGTCATTTGATCGTTTTTTATTTAAACCCGAGCGTCTACTTGTAAACAATAGTACAGAAATGATGATGATGATCACCTAACGTTTCTACCATATGAGCAAAGAATTTTTGGCCTGATAACCCTTTCAAAAATAAATTCTTATTAACTAACTGAAACTAGTTTTTTTTATGAAAGTCCAGCATTTTTCAAACATATGTCAAACGCTTACAGATTTGTCATTATCTATGTCTTTGATGTTAAACTTTGACACGTTATTTATAAATAAATCCTAGTTTATATTGCGGTAACTAAATTAAAATTTGCTTTATGTAAAGTTTACAGCCTAACTAAACATCAGTATCTGCTTATATCAACTTACTGCCTTATGAGTGAATTTTCGTTAAGAAAATTTACTAATAGAGAGGTATCGCTGGTGAGACTTTTGGAAAATTTCTTCAAATGAGCACGAATTAGGGCCCCTGGAACCCATTTCAGTCAGGTCAGTTAATATATATATATATATATATATATATATATATATATATATATATATATATATATATATATATATATATATATATGTGTGTATCCAACCGATAACTCAAAAAACACTTCACTGATTTGGACCAAATTTGGAAATTACCTTTACTTAATGGCTTGGATGAGTTCGTCATCAGATCTTGATGCCAAATTTTCCTTATGTTGGTAAATTTTCGTAAAATGTTTTTAATAACCACATAATAAATCTTTTATCTTAATAAAAACAGGCATCAAATTTGGTTATCAGTATACCTATTATACAGTAGAAACATTGTACAAAATTTCATCAACATAACTCTATTGTTTGAAAAAGTACCAAAACTAACCAATAATATAAACAAAAGCATATTTGGAGGCATCATGTTCATGGGGTCCGCTATCTATTGGAAAAACGCCGTATCATAATTTTTGATATGTGCCAAAAATGTGAAGAGTTGCAGAAAACTCTAAAACGATGAACGTTATCAATTTTTTGCCTTACAAACATGCATTATAATTAGGTAGAAAATGGACAAATGCAATAAAAGAAGGGGTGTTCGATAAAAACAAAGAAAATGTGTATCACCAACAACTTTTGAGCCAGCCTGTGATTATTAAAATAATTTTGTACGATGCAGCTCAGTACACCCTATAATTAACGTTTACAATTTTTTTTCCTATTTTGAAAATAACGGATATATTGAGGTTTAACGTAGAAATGCGTCAGTCTGTATTTTTGGGTTCAAAAAGGCCAAGTTCGCGCACATTTGAAGAAATCTTCTCACAATTCAAAAGTCGCGGCCTTCTCAATAGCGAATTTTTTAACGAAAATTTGCAAATATTACAGACTATTAAACCACACACTGTAACTAAAACTACTGCCAGAGTACCAGAGAATGGGTCTATTTTTCTGCAAACAGTTCAATAAAATGAAAGGCAATGACGGTTATGGCTGAAACTTAAGACTCTGTAAAATACGCTTCTTGCGAGATTTTCTCTAGATTCTATTATTCCTTTCAGGTTTTTGCCTGGATGATGCCAATCTCAACGTTTTAATTCGACTTTGGCGTTTTAAGAAGAAAAAACTCTAGACGCAGCAAATGCGTTATGGTAGTGAATTTTCATAAAAATGTTTTTACTGTAAATCTGTGTGTTTTCTTTTTAAGAAAGCAGATATCAAATTTGGTTACCAGTATAACCTATATAGTAAAAACAATGTGCCATGTTTCATTAAAATAAATTTATTGTGTGAAAATGTATAAACATTTCCAAAAGTAAACTTAAAGTGTTCCCGGAAAAACTCGTTTCTTGGTCAACCTTATAGGTTAATAGGAAATTGGGCTTTCAAATATGAAGCATTTGTTCAAAATTCGCTACCATAACGCACTTGCTGCATCCAGAATTTCTTTTCTTACAAACATGCATTATATTTCGATGGAAAATGCACAAATGCAATAACATAAGGCGTGTTTGATCAAAAAAAAAGAAGAAAATTTGTAGCACCAACGATTTATGGGCCACCTGTGATTGTAGAAATATTTTTAAAGATGTAGCTCAAGACACCCTATAATTAATATATACAATTTTTTTTTCATATCTTGTGTAATAACGGATATATTAAGATTTATTGATTTTTTACGAAAATTCGATAAAAATGATATACCATTAAACGATAAACTCTATAGCTAAGACTACTGCCAAGTATCAGGGTCTATTTGAAATGAATTTTCTGGAAATATTTTAGTAAAATGAAGGACAATGACGATTGAAACAAGGCTTCAGGGTTTGTAAAACATCCTTCTTGACACATTTGATTTTCATAGCCCGTATTAGATTCAAGTTATTTGCCTAAATGTTGCCGATTTTGATTTTTAAATCGCAGCTTTGACGTTTTGAGTAAAACCTCAATTTGTTTTTCTTTAAACGCCCATAACTTTTTTGTCTTTTTACCTACATAGCTAAATTTTGGTAGATAACTTACCTATAAGGATGTAACCCCGAGTACCAAGTTTGGTTGCCCTTACTTTGTTAATTCCGGAGATATAATTTTTCTTCGAATGAAAACACAAATTTATCCAAGTCATTTGTAAAAGGAATTCATTGACCAAATTTAATCAAAATCGGTCCATTATTTTTTGTGTTATCGGTCTGACACACACACACACACACACACACACACACACACAGATATATATATGTATATATATATATATATATATATATATATATATATATATATATATATATATATATATATATATATATATATATATATATATATATATATGTATATATATATATATATATATATATATATATATATATATATATATATATATATATATATATAAACATATAAAAATTGAAGCTGACCCCGGATATGTATTCTGGGGGGCCTAATTAGCGCTCATTTGAAGAAATTTTTTCAAAATTCGAAAGTCGGGATCTCCTCAATAGTGAATTTTTTTTAAAAAAATTCACTAAAACTATAAAATCTTCAAAGTAATTTGTCTGACATTTTTGACTTTTTTGCGCAAAAACTTAATCCTGGTCTGTAATATATAATAGATTTTGTTATCACAACATATTTTGGTTTTGTGCGTTGCGACGGTCATCAATGGCAACCAATTTTTTTTCTTTTAATGACTATACTTTTTTAAATTAGAAATCTAAATTTTGGTACATAGTATGCATTTTATAATATAAATCTGCGTACCTAATTTAGTTGCTATGGCTTTATTTCTGAAAATCATATTTTATTATTATTATTTATTGATAAAATTCATACAGTATGTCTATACAATACCTCTGAGACTTGTACTATACAGTTGTATGATTTTAAAAGCTAAATCTAAAGCAATGTGACAATTCTATATCAAATTCGGCAAACTTCAAATTTTAACAAACCAGGTAAAAAAATGTCTTCACTTTCATTTCTTCAATCTAATGCCTCACCCATTGTCTTCATTTATAGTAGATCTCAACCACTTCAATAAAATATCTTAACTATTACTCTGTCTCTATACACCATATTCTTTCCAAAATTATTAATTTTACATAAGATCAAATAAAAGTCTGTGGCTAACTTGTCTCCAGGCCAAGAACTCTCTGACACACACACACACACACTAATATATATATATATATATATATATATATATATATATATATATATATATATATATATATATATATATATATATATATATATATATATATATATATATATAAAGTCGCAGTAAGGGCTATTGACCTACAATTCTATATGGGCATCTAAACGTAGGTTCTTTGCTAAAACATGCTCTATATTTCGCACCCTCGTTGGTGCTTCCCCAAGAGCCTAGAAATAGCTCAGCTATGATATACAATCTAAAGATAGCTTACAACTACATACCAAAAGCTGAGCAAAGTATGAGAAGGAACCAGCATGAGAACACAAGATGGAAATGAGACATCTAGCTGGTTTATGATACTTCACTATATATATATATATATATATATATATATATATATATATATATATATATATATATATATATATATATATATATATATATATATATATATATATATATATATATACATTGAAAGTGGCTCCGGCGATGTGTCACAGGGGCCTAGTTCGTGCTCATTTGAAGAATTTTTTAAACTAAAATCAATACTTTTTTAAAGCAACATAATAAGTAATAACAAAGGTACCTAATAATGAGTGGGCCCGCCGCAGGTTCTTATGCATAACGATAACTCTATTCGAGGCATGCTTGAAATTAAATAATTCAAGGTATCCTGACGAATCTCATTCCAGGCTGCTTCAATTTGGTGACGAAGGTCAACTAGGTTATTTGGTGGTTGGAATAAATCACTCAGTTGATTGCCAATCATATCCCCACATGTTCGACTGGTGGCAAGTTTGGGGAGATAGAAATCCATCGAAGTAGGGCCACGTTATTTTCTTGTCAGAACCTTGTAGTAAATCTTAAAGATGGAGGATGTGTGTCGTCTTGTGGGAAAAGGGGTTTAATTAACCCTCGTGAACATGTCAGTGCAACAAGCTGCAGTCCGTTTAGTATGAAATCATTTTCACTCAAATTTCTGTCAATAAAACAAGAGGCAACCTGCTACCATATATTATCGCAGCCCGTACCATCACACCCGTGTATGGGCCGCATACTGTTCCAAGGCAAATACTAAACTTCTGCGTTCTACACGCAATCGTCTTACTTGTCTGCGATAATCTTGGACCCAAATAAAGAATTGGGACTCGTCAGAGAACATAACACCATTCCATTTTTTGTTTGTTTCTTAACCTTTAACGCCGCTATATTTCCGCGACTATTGCCACTCACTGACTTCAGGGAGCAGTTTCACCTCACTATTCTGGAAATCAAGTCAAACCCCTGCGGGACCGACGGTTTTACGCCCCCTTCGAAGGGTGGAACGTGCAGACATTCAACTTGCCCAAATACAATGCCACAAGCTTGGCTGATGTTAGTGTTACAGTATGTGCCAAAAAAGGAAGAGAAACGAACCCGGTATCCTTGGGTTCCGAGGCACACGTTTTTACCACTGCACCACTACCACAACCGAGGCTCTATTCCAATTTGATCTGCCGTTACACCACTTAAGCCTAGCCATAACGAAGTAAGGGCTTTAAATAAATTGAGCACAAAGCGCTACGAAATATTGTTTCAAACTAAAGGAAATGCACATTCAAAGAAATAATTTTTTGATGAAAAAAATAAAAAAAGTGTACCTGTCAAAATTTTTTGGTATATATTGTTATCAATTTTTATTATAGATAAAACAGAGTAGTATATAAAACTTCATTGCAATTGGTTGAATCTTTCTAGGTGTTAGGATTTTTTGGAGAGTCAGTATATATTCACATTATACCATAATTATTTATTATTCCCAACCCCACGTGGGGCAAAAATAAACAACGGTACACTTTTATTATTTATATGTATATGTATTATATTGTTATATAATTTTTCGTAAAAAGGTGTAAATCATTTTTAAGAAAATTAGCTACCATAACGCACTTGTTATCTCCGGGCTTATTTATTTTAAGGTCTCATATATTTTTTAAGAACCATTTAAGGGCAGTTATAGTACATATTAATATATTAGGTCATTTTTATTTTCAGTTTTTAAGAACAACGCTTAAATACATCTAGATGTGGATGATATTAACATCGCATTTTTATGGCTAGTGGCGCACTAATGCCCTAAAGCAACCTGGGATCGCAACTGGAGATTACAGATATAATGGCTGATCTAATCCATTTTGCGAAGAAAATAATATTACAAGGTGTCTATTTGCCACGTTTCCATGTCAAACGTTTGATTTTTTGTGTTTAATAATCCTGGTGCTATTTGAAAACATGTGAGCCATATTTTAGGGAACGGGAAAAAATACCGCCACCGGTTTGATTTATTGGCCAGGGAGAGAGGACTAAGATTAATCTGAAGCTGCGCGGTATTATAGACACGCTTGAACTTTCTGGGTTATCAGGCTCTTTATTCTATTCACACGCGTTCACATCTGTGTCCTCTAGATGTAGAATAATATTATTATTTAGTGTTTGGCAAGGAAAAGAAAAGATGTATTGTCTCATTATTGAGGTTATGGTCGCTTTTGAGGTGATTTATTTAGGGAAAATATGTGGTATGTGTATAAACATAAAACATCTTTTTTATATGACGTTTTCAGAGTTTTTCTTTTTATTAGGATGGCTATAATAAATCATTGATATTTTTGTTGCTGGAATTAACACAAAGCTAAATAAAAAGATGTGGGTTGCATTTAATGTTGCCGAAAGCTTAATATCTATTCAAGTTCTTTGAGCTCCTTATTGTGGTTAATAACATAATAACATTTTTTTATTATGACTGTAAGTTATAAATATGTAGAATCAGTGAAAAATTAAATCACGAGACTGTTTTCCAGCTTTGTTAGAATAAAGCATATTATATTTGGTGTTTGAACGAACCAATAGAAAAGGTATCAGCTTTTTTGCTAGTTTCCGTAGAAGAAGTTCTTCCTTGAGGAGATAGTGACTTCGGAGTTTTAAAAATTGATTTTCAAATGAGCTTAAGCTAGGCCTATAGAACCATATTCAGAGTCACTTTAGATTTTTGGTTATATATAATGATTAGCTTTTGTGGCGGTAATATTACTATTTCTTTAAAAAATGCCGTCAGTTCCGAGATAAAAACTATTTTTATATTACGCGCTTTTGCAGACATTTTTCTATTATCAAGGCTATAACATGGAAGGAAAAAATTGCAATTTACATAGGTGAAATACAAAAGTTTTAAATATTTACATACAAAACATCTTCGTAGAAAAAGTACTTACAGGAGTGCATACAAAGAAGACTCAGAATAAGAGAGATCTACATCTTGTAGGGCAGTCACGCAGTACTAATGACTAAAATATCTCAAAACCGAATCCAAACTAACTTAAGACTGCAAAAGTCCTTGACGTGACTGGCCGCGAACAACAAAGTAACTTTGCTGTGGGCACCAGGGCATTAAGGGATTGAAGGAAATGAGGAAGCAGATAGCATTACAAAAAGGGCAGTAACAACACCATTCTATGCTCCAGAGCCCTACTGTGAACTAACAAACACGTCACGTAAGAAATAAACTTGATACTTGGAAGAAGAACCAAGTGCTCTCGTACTGGAAGAAAACACCACAAGGTAGGCAAAACGGTTCATCACCATATCAACAGAGAAGTCTGAACTGTTTCTTGGATTGAACAGGAACGACTTGACAATAATCACCTGACACTCTCCAGTAAGGTATCACCTTATGAAGATGGCCAAGGCACGCGCCTTCTGTTGTTTCTGTTGTTCAACAGAACACTTGCTATGTGACTGCATGGATCAGTACTGCAAAAGGCTTAAATAACTTTGAGGGCTGATACTAACACCTCGGCATATTGGCAAGACTGCTTCCAGGAAGGTAGTCGACTACATAAAAAGTTTGAACTTTTTGGGAAGCTATTAGGAAAAGCAGTAGTGATGCACAAAAGATTCATTGAGGTCGCAGCGCTGAGAAGCTAAAGGCCTACACGACTCAATAAACAATCTACAACATCCACATATAAAAGAACTTTTAAAAATTAAATTGAAAAATTATGAAATAACAAACATTAAAAAAACTGTTTGTGTTAAAGTTAAATTCTCAAACAATCACAAATGAGGAGATCCCGACTTTTGAATTTTGAATGAAAATCCACAAATAAACGCGAACTAGGCCCCCTAGAACCCGCATCCAGGGTCAGTTCAATTTATATATATATATATATATATATATATATATATATATATATATATATATATATATATATATATCTATATATATATATATATATATATATATATATATATATATATATATATATATATATATATATATATATATATATATATATATATATATATATGGTGAGTTAAATTCGGAATTCACCATTGGAATATCGGAAACGGGAGAGATACGAAGTCGGGGATGAATACCTTTAACTTCAGTCACAGTATATGACGTAGACAGCCGTTCCTCTACCAATCTCTTGAACCTCTCGTTATCCTAGCGGCGTTCGCATCCAACAAGAAGAGCTCTGTTCTGCATAATATGCTTCACTTTAGTCAGCTGAATACCAGCATCCGCTGGATTGACATTTTTTAGAATATCTGCTTTTGTCACCCTTATAGCTTGAGACTCATTTTTTGGTTTAACAATCACTGCAGGCCTGGTATTATTCTTAAGCATACATGAATAATGCACAACTGGTTTGTCTTGATCTTTAATTTTAAGCTCAACATTAAGATCAGCAAGAAACTCTTCCCTAAATTTAGAAAACTTCTCCTCCAACTGAGACTGGACTCTTTGTATTTTCCAGTTCATCAAGGAACAATTTTAGAGACTCTTTATTTCTCATACTATCAGAATCCATACCACCAGCATTGAATAAACTATTTTTGTACGCATCACAAAGAAACAAGATGCTGCTGTTAGAGTTAATTAAGTTGATATCAGCATCAGAGACACCAACACAGCTACCATGAAAAACAAATCCACAAGTACCACTACATTTCATAGTCCCACCTACAATAACATTATTACACTTCTTGCAATCCATCTCAACGCATTCAATCATTTCAACAGAAGATACAGCAACAGAGGTACCATGCAAAGACATTCCTAAGTCAGATGATGCCCTGCGGCGTCGCAAACGATCTCTGCATGCTTCACACGACCATTCCCCATCAGACTCCCTCAAGAATTTCAGATCACTAGCAGTGATTCCAACACAGGACCCATGGCAGTTTCCACCACAATGATTGCAGACAGCCGCAACCAATCGTCGGCATTTAATATTATATTCACACATCCATCCAAAATGAAATTCCACTAACTTCAGTTAAATATTTCAACGTCTGGCAACGTCGCATTTAATATAAATCGGATTCCAGTTGTGTTATCAATAAACTAATAACAATTAAGAGATTAATAACGGGAACATGCGATCACAAAATGCACTATTAAGGATACAAAGAGTCCGATTTGGTAAACAACTCCACTCTCACATGCACAAAACTGTACGATCTCTTACTGTGCGTAAAAATGTCTAAATAATTTGGCCAAAATACCACAAAAGTGCCATACAAAGGTAGATCAACAAACAAGAGGCATACACTGTTGCCACTTTGTATGACTTTGTATCGTGGTCAATATCTCATGGACACAAGACATTACGTCTTATGTCTTTTTTTAAGAAAGCAGGCATAAAATTTGGTTACAAGTATAGTGGTAGTATAAAGTAGAAGCGATGTAGCATATTTCATCAAAATAACTTTATTCCTTGAACATGTACAAACATTTTCCGAAAATAAACTGGCTTACTGGCCAACAAAGCTTAGGTTAATAGCAAATTGAGCTACTGAAATTAAATGGATTTAGTGAAGGTTCGCTACCATAACGTACTTGCTGAGTTTCTAATTTATTTTCTTAAAAACATGCACTATGTTTAAATGGAAGATGCAAAAATGCAATTACAACTTATGGGACAGCCTATTATTGTAAAAATAATTATATAAGGTGCAGCTTAAGACCCTATATGTAATGTATATAATTTGTTCTCGTATCTTGTATAATAAGGGACATATCGAACGTTACTGTAGAAATGCATCACCCTGTATATATGAAAACAGATAAGAACTGAAATTAACCCCAGATATGACTTCTGGGGTGCCTAGTTTACGCATATTATTTGAAGAAATCTTTCCAAAATTGTCGGCGTCCTCAATAGCGAATTTTTTCTACGAAAATTTTCCAAAAATCATAGATCAATAAAAGATAAACTCTAACTAAAACGACTGCCAAAGCGTCTGAGAAATGGTCTATTTGAAGTGAACGTTCTGAAAATATTTTAGTAAAACGACATTGGCGGTTGAAGCTAAAACTGAAGGGTTAGTAAAACAGTCTTATTGCCACTGTTTCTCTACATAACACGTATTTGTTACAGGTTATTTGTCTAGATGTTGCCACTTTTGGCGTTTCAAATTGCGACTTTCACGTTTTTAGAGGAAAAGCAGTTTTATTTTAATGCCTATAACTTTTTGTTTTAAGTTCCAGCTCTAAATTTTGGTACATAGTCTACTTTTTGTGACGTAAACCAGCGTACTTGCTTGCCATCAGGTTGTTGTTTCCGAAGATATAAACATTTCCGAAATAAAATTCAAAATTTTCCGGAAAACTGACACCGCATATGTGTTCCAGGCACTAGGTGGCCTAGCTCGCGCTCATCTGAAGAAATTTTCCCAAAATTCAAGTCTAATTCTCCGCATTAGTGAATTTTGTTAGGAAAATTCACTAATACAAATGAATCATTTGTTTTTATGTGTGTAAGCCTGTTTGTTTAATGTTGGTCAATTTCCATAAATACTACCGTACATCAAATTTGTGGGGCAGTTTTATTTCAGCATTCTGGTAGCTTTGCTAACTCCTCGTTTTTCTAAGAGGGGTATGGATCTTTAACGTGTTTAGCATAGAATTGGTGAAGCACGACCTTTTCACGACCACTTCTAAGTGTTAGCACGATGTCATAAACACGGTGGATCCTGTAGATAGTATGTACTGAAAAGTCTAATCACGCTTCCGCTGGGAATCGTACTTAGGGCCGGTGGTTTCAGAGGCACACTTTATTACCACTACGCTACAGAGACCGTATAAATAATCTGAAGGCATCATTTAAAATAATAAATTTGATAGCGTCATCGGGGTGTTACAAACAGTTCAATATAAGCCCCTCCTGAACTCTTCTGGCTTCAACCAGGAAGTTGTTTGAAAGAACGTGCCTCAAGATAACTTTTTTGAGACGAAACATGTTGAAAAAAAAACGCGCTTGAGATAAGAATTGTTAAATACCAAATAAAGTATATTTTCATTGATCAATCCCAAAGTTGAATGATGGGATTCCCTCTACTAGTTATGGTAATCGTTATAGAAAATTAGCTATAAGACCAGGGCTAATAATCAGCCTGCAGAGGGAGAGACTACCTCACATATTTATTGTTTGTTTTACAAAATAGTGATTAAGTCTTCAAGGAATCTTAAGCTTGTAAGTCGGATGTCCAGTTAATTAGTAAACTTATCAAATAAACTAGATCGAACACCCAAGTAAATTGACTCTAATCACTCTGAACTTTGTCATTGCTGATTAGTTGTCAGAGTAGCGTCGGTAAAGGATAATTAGCAAGTATAATATGATAAGATGATACAGTACATAGTTCAATGTAAGCCTGTCGGGGTAGCGATAAGGAGATTATGTCTGCCTCCTAGATAGCGTGGCCTTAGCGTCCCCGTTATTCCTCTAGGTATTGTCCTCTAAACTTGTTCACAATTGCCGTGAAATGCGCCTAGCGATTACAAACCTGCTCCGAGAGGGTTACAGTAATTGCACATTTGAATTCTGCCTTTAGAAGATACCTAGCAGTGGATGGTTAGAAGTTATTTTGCGTTCTTAATATATTTTAAAGAAATAATGGAACTGCTTGTTCGTTTTTCAGAAATTTCACCTATTAATAAGTATCCGCTGTTATTTTGTATGCTCTCGACACTCGGAGGAATATACTATTGTGTAGATTTTGTATAATTTATATGCTTTCGGCACTCGGAGGAATATTGTATTGTGTAGATTATGTACAATTTGTGTTTACAATTTTTTTACATAGACACAGGAACTATGAGTCATTTAGTTATTTGAAAAAGTTATATGTGAATTGGATTTTACAACAAAAATTTTCAGATGGGGGTTGAAATCTAACCCATACAGACAAAAAAGAAGTTAAAATTCTTATTTTTTTGGTACAAACTGGAACCAAATTATATGCAGGTGAGTATATTAGAATTTTTTTTGGGTTCTAATTTTACACTCAGAATAAAGCTAGGAGCTGAAATCACGACTGAAGTACTGCGAATTCTCTTTGGAATCTTCCATGTACGAGGAAGGCAGTTATAGGAAAATGTGTGTGTAAAATTGCCAAGTGTTAGTGTCTATATATTCTGTAACACCTTACACGCTTCGCTTTATGTTCCACTGTCATATTGCCAACCATAGACATATTTGGCTTAATTTAAAACGTCAAAATCGGCAACATTTAGGCAAATAACTTGAATCTAATACGGGCTATGGAAATCAAATGCCTCAAGAAGGATGTTTTACAAACCCTGAAGTCTTAGTTTCAACCGTCATTGTCCTTCATTTTACTAAAATGTTTCCAGAAAATTCATTTCAAATAGACTCTTTCTCTGCTGCTTGGCAGTAGTCTTAGCTATAGAGTTTATCTTTTAATGGTATATAATTTTTGTCGAATTTTCGTAAAAAATCAATAAAGCTCAATATATCCGTTATTATACAAGATATGAAAAAAGATTGTATATATTAATTATAGGGTGTCTTGAGCTACATCTTAAAAAAATATTTCTACAATCACAGGGTGGCCCATAAGTCATTGGTAATACAAATTTTCTTCTTTTTTTATTCAAACACGCCTTGTGTTATTGCATTTTTGCATTTTCCATCGAAATATAATGCATGTTTGTAAGAAAAGAAATTCTGGATGCAGCAAGTGCGTTATGGTAGCGAATTTTGATCAAATGCTTCGTATTTTAATAGCCCAATTTGCTATTAACCTATAAGGTTGACCAGGAAACGAGTTTTTCCGGGAACACTTAAAGTTTACTTTTGGAAATTTTTGTACATTTTCACACAATAATTATTTTTATGAAACATGCCACATTTTTTTTACTATATAGATTATACTGGTAACCAAAATTGATGCCTGCTTTCTTAAAAAAAAAACATATTTGCAATAAAAACATGCTAATGAAAATTCACTACCATAACGCATTTGCTGCGTCCAGAGTTTTTTTTTAGTTTTTTTCATAGATGTCATTCTGCAAATTTTTTCTGAAATGTTAGTAATTTATTAGTAATGTTCACAAAAAGTTACTGTAAAAAATGTGTTTGCTAATTAAGCTTAAAAATGTGTTTTCAAGTTGCAGCTGAAAAAGTTTTTTCAGCAAATTGTGTAAAAAGCTTTTTAGCTACTTTTCGTAAAACGACTTTTATACAAATTTCATATAACGTTACTTGAGCCAGTTCTGGAAAAAAGGAAAGGACATTTTTCGTGTAAGCGCTTGTTGGAAATTTTTTTGGTAAAATATTTGTTTGATATTTTTCTGAAAACCTTTGTGAATAATATTTAGGGGTAAATTTGCAGACAACCTTCAGAAATATGCTTGGACCCCCCTCCCCGGATGCACGAACCACAAGAAAAATAATATTGTTCACACCCTTCCAAGGGAGTTACGGGGCCAAGAGTGAATAGGGGTGCCGGGCAGGGTAGGTAGTAAAAAGTAAATGTTAGCAGAAAATTAGAAGAGAAGAGACTAATCGGACGCTGAAAGGCTACGTTTTTCACATTCGGAAGTCATACCCTCCTTAAACCGTACCTACAGCTCCACTAATCATCCCAGGTCCTGTAACTTTCTTGAAGGCTGCTCTCAGGAAATCTGTCTTGTGGTTTATGCAACGAGGGTGGATGTATACATGCGATACGGGAAGAAAAATTCCCACGACGAAGCAAAGTCCCCCCCCCCCCCCCCCCCCACACACACACACCCTTTTTTTCTTGTCTATGCACCAGTTAAAAGATACTTATATATAAATTAAACTTATGTATATTTATTAAAGTTGATATATTGAATAGCTTGAAAATTCCATATATTCTGCTTTTATACCTAAATGTGAGTCACCCAGCTTTTTCCACATTGTTACACCTGGTGTACCACAATATCCAATAAGTTGAGTGAGTCAATCATCCACATTATTTCATACTACTCCTCAGCTTCTGCCTGCCTACAGTAACATCCGCTAAATCCACAAAGGTTCAGTTTACTTTTCTTTCAATTGTTGAACAAATTTTAAACAACCTGCTTCTTCCTGCATGAACCCACAATGAACACAGTGGTGACACCGTTAGTTAAGCGTCTCACTTGTTCTATCAATATCAGCTTTATTACAATTATCTTTTATTGAATTTTCGTCGAAAAAACACACTAGTGAGGAGATCTCAACTTTTCAGCTTTGGATAAATTTCTTCAAATGAGCGTGAACTAGGATACCAGAACTCATATTCACGGTCAGTTTGAATTTTTTTGTGCTAAATATATATATATATATATATATATATATATATATATATATATATATATATATATATATATATATATATATATATATATAAGCTCCGCAAATTTTGGAAATATTTTATTTACACTGGCAGCAATCGATTGTGGCTGGATACCAAATTTGATAATAATACAATTTCGAGAAATTAAACATTTTCTAACGAACGGTCTACGTGAATCACCCCATATATATATATATATATATATATATATATATATATATATATATATATATATATATATATATATATATATATATATATATATATATATATATATATATATATATATTGTCACGGGGTGACTAAGCTTGAAGGGATTATTTAACTAAATTACTGAATGCAGCAGCAGTAAATGAAACCGCGTAATAATCCGAAATTATGATTTACGAGAGAGGAAAGATTCGCGTACGGTGACGGTGAGACAGGGTACGGCCGACGGGCGAGATGCGTGGAAGAGAGGGGGCCAGGATGGTCACGACGATCGAGAATATGAGGAGAGAGAACGGAGACGGCCGGCAGTACGAGTGTCGCCGTAGAACAGTGAGTGCGTGGAGAGTAGCAGAGCCGAGATCACATACGCCGAGAAGAGAGTTCAGCTGAGAGAAAAGCGAGTGCAGGAGCACCGCCGGAGAGTTTTGACCGAGTGAACGTCGCCGCCGAGGAAAGCCCCAGGTACGTGGCAATTGAATATTATTTAGCAGGCCTGTGGTTAGATTGTTTAGCGCTCTGTCGCGACGCCGGATGCCTTCGGTCGGTGAGACGGGGCCTGCTGAAAACCGCTGCGCGCTGGCATCGCCAAGGACGGTGCTTGCGAGCTTCGCCGGGGCGGTTGGGGGACCACGGTCCTGCAGCTCCGATTCCCCCGGGACCGCTGGGGAGGCGACCGAACCGAGGAATCGTGGGTCGAGACGGTTGGAGTGATTGCCCTCTCCGTTTCAGTCAAAAACGATCCTCGGGGAAGCCCCCCCCCCAGTGTCCCGGATACAGGAGTCGGAACGGGGACATTCCTGGTCTGTCGTCGATTCGGGCGCAGCGATTGCGTTGACTTGAGCTGGGGACAGCCCGTTGGTCTTCTGCCTCCTGGCCTGGTGCGGGTGGGCCTCTTCTGCGCCGAGCGAGGCCTCACAGGCGTACGGGGGGAGCGTGCGAACGACAGGCCGTGGCTAATGCTTGATCATGCCGTACTATTTAGTGTGCAGCTAGCTAGCTCGAGGTGGTGCCCGACACCCCCGTAGGCTGCATGCCCGCCTGGGAACACCCGCTATTAACAACCATCCTGCCACCACCCTGCGCCGCTTCAGCGCCGTTGCCACGCTGACACCCCGTATAATCCGAGCGTGTTCCGCAGTTAAAAGCAAATAACTCCCTCTGCCTCTGACCGCCGTTATCGTTAGGCCTCTTAGTAACAGGACCCCGTTACCACCGTGTGTACATAATTAGGTAATAGAATTTTATTTTAAGTTGTTCGGCATTTCATTTAGCCTCCCCGAATATCCACCCAAATCTAATCCAACCCTAGCTCTTTAATAGAGACCAGGAGTCCCGCGGGACTTCGTCTTGGCTTAGGAGGACCCTGTCGCCGCTGGAAGCTACCCTGGGCTAGTGTAGCCGGCGACAACGACTTGGGAGGAAGGGGCATCCAGCAGGAGCGTGTTTACTCCTTGACAAACTCCATAAACACTGGCGTCTGAGCATGAGCCCGTAGGAAAGCCGTGTCCCGGAAGTCATCCCGGAATTCCTCAGGTTAGTAAAAACTTGTATTAACTTCCGGCCCCCCACCCAAGTGGCCGTCGCAAATGGCAGCCCCGAGCATGGGACCTGAGTCATTTTAAATTAAAGAAAGGTGGATATGTGGAGAAGTTGTAAATATTTCAGAACTTGAAAATTTTTAATGTACATAATTTGGTATTAAATACGAGAAGAAAATTTCAGGTATTCTAGATAAGATACGATAAACCGATCAACCCGTTGTATTTAATTTAAATTAGAGAAAAGTGAATTTATTGAGGAACCGTAAATATTTTAGCCTTTGCAAATTTTAATGCATATAATTTAATATGAAATGCGATAAGTAATTTTTAGAAACAAGAGATAAGATATAATACCTTTAATAATCGTTTTATTTTATTTAAAACAGAGGCAGAGTTTACACATTCGTTTTAATATTATTATCTACGACAGTCATCGCCGTATTATCATTACTTTGTAGAACCTCGATAATTAAATTGCTTTGTTTATACACTGGTAGAATTCCTTGTGGCAGCTTTTGGACTTTATAAGTTAGTAGATAGTGCGGCACCTGGGACCATCCCCTCCACTTTTTACTGCGCATGCGCGTGACGTCATGCGCATGCGCTGACCTGCGCAGACCTGTGACAGTTGACAGCTGACCTGTCAGATTTGACAGGTGTCAAATGTCACTGACCAACCTGACAGCTGTCAACGTCAGCTGTCACCTGACCTGACATGTGTCAACGTCAAATGTCACCTGACCTGTCAGATGACGTCACAAGCATTCCAAGATGGCTGACCTGTAATAGACAGTTGCAACCCGGGTTCTCTCTATGGAACTAACCTGAGATGACGTCACAAGCATTCCAAGATGGCTGACCTGTTATAGACAGTTGCAACCCGGGTTCTCTCTATGGAACTAACCTGAGATGACGTCACAAGCATTCCAAGATGTCTGACCTGTGTGTCCATAGATATCTACAAGTCAGGTTAGCTCTCCATGTGTGTTTGTCTGATTGTTTATTAAGGTTATGTATTTGTTTATTAAGGTTATGTTCGCTCACGTGTCATCTGTTTGTTTATTAAGGTTATGTTTGTATTTGTTTATTAAGGTTATGTCATGTGTGTGTGTTGATTACCATGCATCTGTTTGTTTATTAAGGTTATGTATTTTGTTTATTAAGGTTAGGTGTTCGTAAACACAGCTGTTTGGTTTGTTTATTGTGTTGTTGTTGTTAAGGTGTATTGAAGTTTGTTAGGGTATTTCGTTTTTGGCGGGAAATTTGAATTTGTTTGAAAATTTCTGTCTGTTATGTCCAGAGATATGACTCATCGAGCTAGAGAATATTCTATTTGTAAAGTTGTAGAGTGTAGAGAATATTCTCTAGCTCGATGGGAGACATCTGTTGGACACAGTCATTCGGTTTAGTCACACACACATACATATATGAGGAAGATATATTGAGCGGGTAATTTGAAATTTTGAATTTAATTTGAAATATGATTTTTGAAAGAAAAGCATTCGCCAGAAATTAGATTTGAACCCCCAACCATACAACTTACTAAGATATGCAAACGTCGCTAAACCGATTATGCTATTCAGACATACGATGAAAGTTTGTTATCAGTGGGTATATATAAAACAAAAACCTGTTACATAAAACGAGTTTATGAGGCTGCTGAGTTTGTGTGTGTAGGCAGGGGGTAGTATCTCTATTACATTCCAATTGAATAATAGGAACTGTAATGTTAAAAACAATTGTTTATTTATAGTAAAAAGAAATTTAAAACACGTACCAATTTACCTATCTAATATCATTTAATAACAAAAACGTTTCAAGTAAACTATATCAATAAGAAAAACGTATTTACATCTAGATATGTTAATGAGTTTATTTTAATAGCCTAATAAAACTCGGGGACTTGGTTTTATTGCCGGCGTGTTTGTTTATGTTAGTGTGTTTGTATTTTGAATGAATGAATCTAAATTTATATAGGGAGTGATCAAAAACACACAAGTAACAAAACTCGATTTAAAACAACTAAATTAAACTTTGATATACGAGGATTGTTTGATAAGTATTGTTTGTATGTAAACATAAATAATATAATAGTATACTTACATACAGCAAGAGACGTCATACTTGTTTCACGGCTTAGTACACACTAACGTCTGTTGAGGTCTTGAATGGGGCCCCGTTATAGAAATAACACAGTTGTTTAATGACATCCACTTGAACCAAACAAAACATATAGACGCTGTTGTTGATTGTTAACACACACAAGCACACACACACGTCATGACAGCTCGAAGTCTTTGCTTAGACTGACAGACAGAAAGGGGTTAATAAAAATGCAACAAAATAAAAATAAAACAACTGTTTTACATACAATAAAAATTTATTAGGATTAATTAAGTTGTACATATTGATACATAAATGACATACAATTATTACATAATGGCTCTAACGATGCCCGTTAGAGGTTTATATTCCATTACACTGTCATGAATAACCAGACAATAAACACGAGTATTCTTTGGGAAGTTGGCGTGACTCATAAACTCCACCTTAATGTCCACCGTTGAAGACTTGATTGACTCGTTCTGGTGCTGACAGTCAATCACAAATAGAGCTCTGTCTTTAAACTCGTCATAATTCAAGATAGGCTCCGACATGTTTTTATAACAGAAGCTTTTTTGAAAATCTGTATACATGTTATAGGCTTCTGCATATTTCGATTTCTCAAAATCCATATTCATAGATTCATAAGGGTAGCATTCTGAATTTAGAAACACTCGGAGGTCCAACATACCAATGTTATCGAAATAGTCTGGCCTCTTCTTCACGTTGTCCTTACGATCTGTTTGAAATGCTATAATCACATATCGAGGTCTTTCCAAGTTGGTTGCAGTTTTAACAGCCCACACATCTCTGTTGATATCTCTGAGTGCTGGTAACTCATATATGTCCCATTTGCGGTATGCGAGAAATATAGAGGTGTCTTTGGCTATTTTATCCATCAGTTCCAATTTCATTTTATCATTGGGAAATACATGTTTTACCTTTAAAAACATATTGGTTACGGTAATTTTTGCTCGTGCCGTACCTGTGCTGTAATAGCCGTTGGAATCGTTTCGAGCTCTTGTAAAGCGGAAAGTATGTTTGCCACAGAGAACTCCTTTGAAATGATGAAAGAAACTGAAGAGGAACCAGACAGGTATGAGCATGTGAAACTTGTTATCATTTAAGGTGATGTGCTCCGACGACACATTCAGACCGGCGTTGCTAAGAGATTGGGCTTCATTCTTACTGAACGATAGCAGACTTTTGATGATGGTTGTGGTGTATGGGTCTCGCACTCGTTCCACTTCCTTGTTATTTAACTCATAGGTCATTGATTCAAACAGAGCTGCTCCTCCATTATTTGACAGATAACAAGCACCAGTGGCATTTTGGACTGCTACAGGTTCCAGAGCACCTTCGATTATTAGAGCTGACTCGGCCAGACATACGAACGCATCTTGTTGGTTGATGGCTATTTCAATTTCATCGCTGTTACCAAACGATTTAGTTGGTGAATAGTAAGAGCGCAGCTCTTCTCGATCGATGCCATCATCAAACACGGGTTCTTTGAATATTTCTAGTTTTGACGACATGATAACCCAGGCTTTGCAGGAACTCAATATTATCGGGACGAAGCGTACCCTTTGACGTGTCTGACTCAACTGAATTTGATGTGGTAGATGCACTTGCTTTTATATCCTTGAAGACCAACATACTAAGCAACTTTTATAAGTTTCAAGCGAACAGACACCTCTTCACCTTGAAAGTTGACAGGAACTGAATCTTGGTCGACGATGTCGATGCTTATATTGGAAATCTCTTGCTTGTTCACCGGCAAGTAAATTAAATTTTTAGGTTCTATGTCGATTGCGTAGCCAGGATCAACCATCGGAGCAAACTCATACAGCGTATGTGAGGGTTGTCCGTTATAATAGGAACCAGACACGATATTGGTTTCGATGCGAATCTGTCTAACATCCACTATATCAACAGGTAAATCAGATTCATAAAAGGTGTCCGGCTGAAGAACTTGTTTTGAAAAGCCCAACATTCGCCCAATCGAACCATCAAATTCAAAACTGACATTTGTATAACACTTTAGTCTGCATTTGATGGTGTTCGGATTAGGTCTCAGAATCAGAGCCTGTTGCTTTTGTTCGTGTGTTGCTGTAGCACCAACAAGTTCATTTTGAAGTAACTCTTCCAAGTGTGTTATTTCATAAGCACCGGTGGGTATCGTGATGGTTCGCCAACCGGTTCCTTCTTTTACATGAAATTTGTTTTTACCTTCATAGATGTTGGGTATGTTGTTGTAGGTGTGAAAGCCTATCAAGGCAACAGCATAATTACCATCCAAAACAATTGGTGGATGGTAGTCTGACGACAGATGGGAGCTGCGGTCTTTCAACACAAAGGTGTGCGCCATGACTGATACACACAGGCTACTGTTTCAGTCTTTTATTGCATTGGTTTTTGCAGATACAACCCATAACCGTAGCGCTGTTTCTTGAGATACATGCCTTTGCCCAGTCTCTTGCATTTTGGCTTAAATTTCAAGCCACTCCCTCTCCTACCCATCGCGATGGCTTCCATTGTTTTGTTGTGTCGTTCTTCCTCCTCTAGTTTCTGTTTCGCAGACATGGCATCGTTCACGGCTTTGGCAATACCTGCAGCACCGCCACCCAGAGCTCCTAGTGCTGACAGCCCACCAAATATAAGAGGCAACAACGGAAGGAAGCCTCCACTTTTAGGTATTGGAATAACTCGAGGTTTCTGCACATTCTTACGTCCACCAATGTTTCTAACGATTGTATGAGCTATATCAAACACTGCGTTCGCTGTTGGAATAAGGTTTCTATCTTTTATAACTTCCTCAATCAGACTTAGTATGTTTTTAAATGGGACCTTCTTCTTTGGCTTCGAGTTGATTACATAAAACCCCTCATCAAGTTTTCTGTTAACTTTCATGGTGTTTGTAACGCCCCGCAACGTTTCAGCAAAACCTGTATCTGTCTTTGTTAATAACAACCCTCACTCTGTGACACCAACATGCATACTGACTGGGTGTCTCACTTGCATTCATTTATATATACACACCCAATAAAATATAGTTTAGTTTAAGTTAAGATGCGTACCAGCAAACACGCTTCTGCCTTACCCATTACAAATATAGACGATGTTGTTACGGACACAGCTCAACAACAACTGAGGCATGGTCCTCTCTTTCCAAACACCGTTCGCTGTATCATATGTGGTCCGAGTGGTTGTGGTAAAACTAATGTCATGCTGAGTTTATTGTTTGAAGCAAACGGTTTAAAATTTGATAACGTGTATGTGTATTCAAAGTCTCTGTATCAACCGAAATACAAGATGTTAAAGGAGGTGATGAATGCAACAAAAGGTGTTGGTTACTATCCTTATAGAGAAAACGATGAAATATTAGATCCGGCAGATGCCAAGGACAACTCTGTGTTTATATTTGATGATGTAGCTTGTGACAAACAAGATAAAATAAGAGCATACTTCAGTATGGGCAGACATAAGAATATTGATTCATTCTATCTCTGTCAAACATATACACGAATACCCAAGCATCTGGTACGTGACAACACCAATGTTATTGTGTTATTCAAGCAAGATGAAACCAATTTAAAACATGTGTACGACGATCATGTAACCACCGATATGGACTTTAAACAATTTAAAACTATCTGCCACCAATGCTGGAAAGATAATAAGTATGGTGTGTTGGTGATTGTGAAGGAAAACGATGTACACAAAGGTCGATATAGAAAAGGATTCGATAGATATATATTATTCTAACAATGGTAGACAGGACAGACAGCTGTCTAACACAGCTGTCATACAGGTGTCTAACACAGGTGTCTAACACACAGCTGTCTAACAGACAGCTGTCTAACACACAGCTGTCTAACACACAGCTGTCTAACAGACAGCTGTCTAACAGACAGCTGTCTAACACACAGCTGTCTAACACACAGCTGTCTAACAGACAGCTGTCTAACAGACAGCTGTCTAACAGACAGCTGTCTAACACACAGCTGTCTAACACACAGCTGTCTAACAGACAGCTGTCTAACAGACAGCTGTCTAACAGACAGCTGTCTAACAGACAGCTGTCTAACAGACAGCTGTCTAACACACAGCTGTCTAACACACAGCTGTCTAACAGACAGCTGTCTAACACACAGCTGTCTAACAGACAGCTGTCTAACAAACAGCTGTCTAACAGACAGCTGTCTAACAGACAGCTGTCTAACACACAGCTGTCTAACAGACAGCTGTCTAACAGACAGCTGTCTAACACACAGCTGTCTAACAGACAGCTGTCTAACAGACAGCTGTCTAACACACAGCTGTCTAACAGACAGCTGTCTAACACACAGCTGTCTAACAGACAGCTGTCTAACACACAGCTGTCTAACAGACAGCTGTCTAACACAGCTGTCTAACAATACAGCCGGACATCGTGATAAATAAGAAGGCATGTACCGTGACGGAGTCAGTATATGTTAAGCCACCACACAACCTGTATCGCTCAACCAAATGATTAGACCGTCTGGTAACACCAAACAGTTGTAGCACAATGGAAGTGTTGGGTAAGGAAGAGCAAAAAGTTAAGAAAAGGATTTTACAACTTGCTGACAATATTCGAAAAAAACATTTAATGCTTAAACTTAACAGAGCTGAGAATGATGATGCTCTGCAACGTTTATATAAACCACTTGTTGACCCCCTAAGTGAAATATCTAAAAACACAGCAGCACTGCAGCAGCAGCAGCCACCGCAACCACTAAAGGCTGAACAAATCAAAGACGAAGTCGATATACCAGAAACGAAACGCCAAGTAGAGTTCCTGAAAGACCATGAAGTTTTTGAAGCTGAACCAAGGGAAGAGGCTGAGGCGGCAAGTTCCGATGAGGATATCCCAACATTTGAAGAGCTTGAGGCAGACCTACAAACTGTCACAACCAACCCTGCATATCAAGAATTTTTGGAGCAATATCCTGACCGAGTTCGATATTATGTAGACAAGTATTTTACTGAACCACCAAGGCTCGGTACCATTGATCAAACGTATGGTGCCCGCTACGCTAAAGATACCGGTAGCTGGAGTCTTGGTAACAAACACTTAGACTTTACTGATGCTGAGATTCAACTGGGCCAAAGGAGATACCCGCAAACACAAGGTTTGCTAGAATTGTTATTTATGAAAAGACCCCGGGGGTATACTTATGACGATCTTCAACACTATAGAGATATTCTAGAAGCAACTAGTGTTTATAAAATGAACTATGATCCTAACGCCCGAACCAAGGGTTGTTCCTCTGAAAAGTATCTGACTCTAATAAAACCAGTGATAAATCCACGAGGTCGTAGATCCTCAACACCTCAAGGTTTTGGTTACACCTACGAGGAAGACGATGACGACAGCAACGACAGACATCTTAACAAAAAACAAAAGACTGAACTTAAAACTCAGAGTGATAAGAGCAGCGATAGCAACGGCATGAGCCCTAACAACAACATCAGCACCAACAACTATATGATACAAAATAACAAACAAATAGCCTATGTGTATTGGAATGACATAAACGAGTTGGTTGACAGACTTAGACTTTTAGTGGCTTCCCAAGTTGCAGGTAATAATGCTCATAACAACGAAATTCAGTCAATCTTGGAAGAACTAAAAGAAGCTAGTGTTATCACCTAGTAAACCCACAGCCATGAAGAGGCACCAACGACAACAACAACAACAGCACCAACGCAACACTGAACCATCTAATGTTAATAATTCTATAAATGTATTCCAACAAAGAGTTTACATACTTGTACTTAGAATCAAATAAAAGTCTTTGTTAAAATTAATGTGTTTTTATTTTGTAATACAATTAAAAAGTATGTCTTAAAGCAATAATATCCTGAACAAACTTATCTTGTGGTACATCTGCTAAAATACATGGATGATGTCATACTTCTAACGACTGTATTCTAGACAAGCTCAAACACGAATAATGTGGGGTTATTGAACAGATATAACACAAGGTCATCAACTGACAGGTTGTTTACCTTTAAGAGGGCCTCTCTCTTGTGTATATTAAACAGATACACAGACAAGCTCAAACAGGATCAAGGTTAACAACTGTAAAACGTTGTTTATCCTTCAAGAGACAGAGACACTTGTTCAGTATGTGTTAAGTCGTGAAACAAGGATGACGTCTCTTGCTGTATGTAAGTACACTCTTCTTATTATGTCTGTTTGCATTCAAATAACAAATACAAACATAACCTTACTAAACAATCAGATGATTGGTAATCAACATGTATACGAACACCTAACCTCATATGTAAACAACAACTGGCTTTGTTTTATATATACAACAGCGAACAAACTTTTAACGTGTGTGTCTGTGGAGCTATTGGTTTAGGGACAGTGTATATCTGAGAAAGCTGTCTATGGCCGATTCGAGGTTCGTGGGTTCAAATCTAAGTTCAGGCGAATGCTTTTCTTTCAAATACACATGCATCTGTCAGTCTAAGCAAAGACTTTGAACTGTCATGACGTGTTTGTTAAACAGCATGTACAAGCTTCAACAATGGCAATCAGTTATCTGTTTGTCTGTGTTATTACATACCTCTGTCTTCTCAGTCTAAGCAAAGACTTTGAACTGTCATGACGTGTTTGTTAAACAGCATGTACAAGCTTTAACAATGGTAATCAGTTGTCTGTCTGTATCCTCAACACAGAAGACACCTGTTCAGTAGTGTGTGTATTAAGCTGTGAAAGAAGGCTGACGTCTCTTGTTGTATGTAAGTACACTCTTGTATTATCTCTGTTTGCATTCAAATAACAAATACATAACCTTAACAAACAATCATATGACTGGTAATCAACACGTGTGTGAACATAACCTTAATAAACAAATACAGACAGTAGTGTGTGTGTGTGTGTGTGTGTGTGTGTGTGTGTGTGTGTGTGTGTGTGTGTGTGTGTGTGTGTGTGTGCGAACATAACCTTAATCAACAAATACAAACATAACCTTAATAAACAATCAAAATGGCTTGGTAATCAGTCTGTATACGAACACCTAACCTTAATAAACAAATACATACATAACCTTAATAAACAATCAGACAGACAGATGGTATTCTTCAAATACACACATGGAGACCTGACTTGTAGATATCTATGGACACACAGGTCAGACGGAACATCTTACGTCATCACAAGACAGTTAATACCTAACCTGACTTGTGGCTATCTATGGACACACAGGTCAGACATCTTGGAACGCTTGTGACGTCATCTCAGGTTAGTTCCATAGAGAGAACCCCGGAGTTGCAGATGTCTCTTACAGGTCAGCCATCTTGGAATGCTTGTGACGTCATCTCAGGTTAGTTCCATAGAGAGAACCCGGGTTGCAACTATCTATTACAGGTCAGCCATCTTGGAATGCTTGTGACGTCATCTGACAGGTCAGGTGACATTTGACGTTGACACATGTCAGGTCAGGTGACAGCTGACGTTGACAGCTGTCAGGTTAGCTGACAGCTGACAGCTGACAGCTGTCAGGTCAGTGACATTTGACACCTGTCAAATCTGACAGGTCAGCTGTCAACTGTCACAGGTCTGCGCAGGTCAGCGCATGCGCATGACGTCACGCGCATGCGCAGTAAAAAGTGGAGGGGATGGTCCCAGGTGCCGCACTATCTACTTAAGTTGGTTTTTTTTAGAACTAATAGTTAACACTGCTTTAGATAACGCTTGGTGAATTTTTACCGCTATGTAACACGCTTTTTTTCTCCTACCAACAAATTTAATTCCAGGTGTAGATCTTTGCTTTGTTTGTGTTAGTTTAGAACAGTAGATAATTTTTTTTATGTTTTTACCGTATTTGCCGAATTGTTTCCGCTGTGTTTGTATTTTTTTATTATTATCTACTATTGCCGTTACGCCACTATTGAGTAAGGAATACCGTGACCGAACCGAATAACGACGACCTGATACCCTATTGACGCCCCTGACAGGGTCACAACATTAATTTTCCCGCTTTACAGTGTTGTTATATAAGCGAGAGGATGTCAGACCCAAAAGCTGATAGTGCCGTCGAGTCCGATCATCCAGAGAAACCCGACCAAGGCATATTTGATGGTCAGGTAGGATGGGTATACCGGCTTAGGAAATCCGAATTAGAAACAGAGCTGCGGAAGTTTAGTCTGCGACCGCAGGCTACCGTTGAGGAGATGAGGAAGCAACTAATTGACTTTTTGCGAGAGGGGATACAGCCACATACCGAGGTAACTCCGCCGCCTAGCCATACCGTGTTACCGCCGCCATCGCCGCCGCCAACGAGAAATTTACTTGAGCACCTGACACCGCCTGCGCAAAAGCCATTCCCCCCGACACCGACACCGCCGATGCCGCCAGTCAGTACGGCTTCGACGTTTCGACGACCGGAGCCCGGAGCCCCCTAACGTGTTCGCATGGAACTTACATTTCCGGGGAAAATCGGATCCCGTGGCATTCTTAGAACGTCTAGAAGAAGTTCGGTTGCACTTTAACGTATCGCCGGACCACCTTCTACCCGTACTGCCACAAATCTTAGAGGACCAAGCGCTGTTGTGGTACCGAAATAACCGAGCGTACTGGGCATCGTGGGAAGACTTTGTGGAAGATTTTAAACGCTTTTACTTTCCGGTGAATTACTTTGAAGGTTTGGAGGCTGAAATAAGTCGTCGGCTGCATAGAGCCGAGGAACCCGTGTTCACCTACATCACGGATTTACAGACACTCATCCGCAGACATGGAGGCATCACCAGGAGACAAGAACTGACCTGGCTGCAAAGGAACCTACGTCCGGAGTTCCGCCAGATGCTTTGGAACTGTGACGTACCGGATGTACGCACGTTTATTGCAAAGACGAAGGCCATCGAATCGCTGCTGAAGGAGTTGAGAGATACAAAGGGAAGTTCACCGAAACCCAACAAGCCTCCCCCGGAGAGACAGGAAGGAGGGAGTCTCACTTCCACTCTTAAGAACCGCCCCACACCACCAGATTCGCCTACGGTTGACCGCTCGGAGGCCGGTAGGCAAGTTCGTTTCGCTATAACGCGTGCAACCTGTTGGAATTGCGGGGAGACAGGGCACATGCGGAACCAATGCCAGAGAGCTCCAAGACTGTTTTGCTCACGCTGTGGCAAAACGGGAATTTTATCCCGGGATTGAAAGTGCCCGGGAAACTAAACGGGAGCTGTGGAGGGCCGAGGCTCCAGCAGTTCCAACCCAGCGACACCTCGGCCATGGACCGACCAACTCGAACCGACAATAGACCCCTGATTAAGACAAGGATCGGACGGAAAGAGTTCAGTGCCCTGTTAGATACGGGAGCGACCCGTTCTTTTCTAAGCAAGCAAGCACTTGAGGGAATTGACGCGAACGATTTACGAATCGTTCCTTTCCCAGCAGTAAACACCCGCCTCGCAGATGGAAGGCTAGTACCCGTGCAACAGATGTATATAACGCAGTTAATAATGGGTAACAAGAAGATACAGGGCGACCTATTATATTTGCCCCACCTCCCGGTAGACATCGTGTTGGGGATGGATATTTTGGGCAGGTATGATTTTCGCATAGATTTGCGGACCTCCAGAACCTACCTCGAGGGGGAGCTGCTGACGTCAGCCACTCCACCCCCACCAGCCGTCCCGATACAGACCATGGAGACCCAGATCTTGGGGGAATTAACCCCACAAGAACAGCATCGCCTGGATGAATTTTTGGAGAAGGAACTTAGGTATTTTGATCGAATATCCGGCCCTACGGACCGGGTACAACATCACATTCGCCTGTCAAAGAAAGAACCAATTAAACAGCGATACCGCCCACAAAATCCGAAAATGCAACAGGTGATTAATGACGAGGTTGACCGAATGTTAGACGAGGGGATCATAGAACCCTCTAACAGTCCGTGGAGTTCGCCCGTAGTGATGGTTAGGAAAAAGGACGGAAAATACCGCTTGTGTGTAGACTTTAGGGAAGTCAACAAGGTTTCCGTCAAGGACGCCTACCCGCTACCCTATATTTCCGGCATACTAGATAAACTTCGTAGGGCCAAATACATAAGCAGCCTGGATTTGAAACAGGGATATTGGCAGATTCCCCTGACGCCGCCCAGTAAGCCGATTACCGCCTTTACCGTCCCAGGGAGGGGGTTGTACCAGTTTAAGGTTATGCCTTTCGGAATTCACTCAGCTCCAGCGACATTCCAGCGTCTGTTAGATACCATAATAGGCCCCGATATGGAACCGCACGCCTTTGCCTACCTGGACGACGTGATTGTGATGGGCGAGACCTTTGAGGAGCACCTGGGGAACTTGAAGGAAGTGTTCCGAAGGCTGAGACAGAGTAATTTGCAACTGAACCCGGAAAAATGTCACTTCTGCCGGAAATCGCTGAAATATCTGGGACATGTGGTCACGGCCGATGGCATCAGCACGGACCCCGAAAAAGTGGAAGCCATAAGGGCCATGCCGACTCCGCGAAGCATAAGAGATGTCCGCAGATTCTTGGGAGTCGCCTCCTGGTATCGCCGCTTCATCCCGCAGTTCTCGCAGGTGGTGACACCCTTGACTAAGCTACTAAAGAAGAAGAACCGTTGGAATTGGGGCGAAGAACAGGAACAGGCTTTTCAGGAACTGAAGAGGCTGCTCACGGAGACGCCCATATTGACATGTCCTGATTTCTCGAAGGAATTCGTCTTGCAGACCGACGCCAGTGATAATGGGCTAGGCATAGCGCTGACCCAGAACATCGACGGGGCCAAAAAAGTCATAGCCTATGCAAGCCGAACGCTGGGCCCCGCAGAGAGAAATTACTCCGTGACAGAAAAAGAGTGCCTAGCCGTGGTATGGGGGATTGAGAAAATGCGCCCATACCTGGAAGGGTACCATTTCACGGTGTTGACGGACCACCAATCCCTTCGGTGGTTGCAAACCATTAAGACCCCAACAGGACGGGTAGCCAGGTGGAGTGTCTTTCTGCAACAGTATGACTTCACGATCAAATACAGACGAGGAGCGCTAAACCGGGTAGCCGATGCTCTCTCCCGTGCACCGTTGGAGACCTACGAAGAACCCGCAGAAGAGAATATCTGCTTCTCGGAGGAGGAAGCCAGCTGTTCTTGGTACAGGCATAAATTGTTCGAGGTGGAAAAGAACCCAGAAGCATTCCCTGATTATTCCATCAGAGGGGGGAGGTTATACCGACACTTTTGGGACACATCTAACTTAAGCGAGCCCGAGATGAGCGACCCCTGGAAGTTGTGCATCCCTAAGAACGTACGCAGAAGAATTCTGCGGGAAAACCACGACGAACCCACCGCCGGGCATATGGGTATCTCCAAAACCATCGCCCGGATAGCCGGCCATTACTACTGGCCAGGGATGTTTCGAGAGGTCGCTAGCTATGTAAGACAATGTAACCGCTGCCAGAGATTCAAAGTCTCCCAACAACAGACCCCGGGAAAAATGCAACCCTCCTCGAACAAAGCACCGTGGGAAACCGTCTGCGTAGATTTGATAGGCCCTCTGCCGCGGTCCAAAAAGGGGCACAATTTTGCCATTGTCGCCCAAGACCGCTTCACGAAATGGGTGGAATGTCGGCCGTTGAGAAAGGCCACCACCCCCGCTGTCAACAGAGCCTTATTTGAAATGGTGATCACCAAGTTTGGCTGCCCGAAGACCCTGATTTCCGATAATGGCAAACAATTTGTGTCTCATGAACATAAAGCTTGGCTAAGGGAGTTGGGCATAACCCAACGGTTAACCCCAGTGTACACTCCTCAAGCCAATGCGGTGGAAAGGGCCAACCGCACCCTCAAAACCATGATCGCACAGTTTTGCGAACATGATCAGCGGCAGTGGGACGAAAGACTCCCTGAACTGGGCTTCGCCATCAACACGGCCAAACAGGAATCGACCGGATTCACCCCAGCATTCCTGAACTTCGGTCGCGAGTTGACCGTACCGAAAGCCGTACATGCCGAGCCGGCAACCCGAGCCGAAGGTCCGCTTGAAGACCAAGAAGCAACGCCGGAAGAAATTGAAGACCGCCATGACCGTTTACGGAAGCTTCGAGAAACGTTCGAGCTAGTGCGACTGAATCTGTCCAGAGCGTTCACCCAACAAAGTCACCACTATAATATGCGCCGTAGGGAATGGCGCTGCAAAGTCGGTGAACAGGTGCTACGCCGAGAACACACATTATCTTCGGGTACGAGCGGCTTCGCCGCGAAACTAGCGGCAAAATATTCCGGCCCCTATACCGTGGTCAGAGTGGTGTCTCCGGTGGTCTACGATCTCCGCGACCCCAAGGGCAAGCTGCTGCGGTCTATACATATTAAAGATCTTAAAAAGTTTCATCCTCCTACAGATGCCGAGGGCCGTGAGGGGCCGACTACCGGGAGAACCCCCGCGGGGGGCTGCCGTTCCCCAAGTATTCCACCTGGCGGTGGAGGCCGCCCAGGCGGGAGATAGGAAAGAACGACGCTTGCAGACAGTCCGAGAAGCCGCCGAGCAGTTGCGCCGAGAGGACGAGTACCTCGAGCTACGCTCGATAGATGCGGGAGCCTATGGAGAAGTAAAACTGGCAAGGACGAAGACCAGCGGCGAACTGGTGGCACTGAAACGGGTTCGAGCCAGTCTGGAGGTGAGACAGGCAGAACTGCGGGCCATGGAAGGGCTCGCCCACCCCAACGTCGTGCGCCTCATCGACACAATTCCCGGACCCAACCATCACACATTTGTGCTGGAGTGGATGGAAGCGGATGTAGGGTACTTACTGCATAAGAGAGGGCCGTATCGGGGCCCCGCCTTGCTGACAGCGCTGCGACATCTTTATCGAGGTCTGACATACTGCCACCACCTTGGGGTGGTCCACCGGGACATAAAGCCCGGCAACCTCCTGGTGAGGGGAGAAATCCTCAAGTTAGCCGACTTTGGGGTGGCCACGCGACTGACCCCACACCGACCCACCTCGACAAGCTTCGCCGGCACCCCGGGCTATATGGCTCCGGAGATCATACTGCAGCGGCCATACAGCACCGAGGTGGACATCTGGTCCGCTGCGATAGTGACCATCGAGATGGCTGGAGGACCCAATCCGTTGTTCCGGCCGCCGGAAGGTGGCAGCGGCCCACTGGAAAATCCACAACACCAGGGCCCATACCAGGGTACCGAACTTAAACCGTTGCCCTCCGCCCTAAGGGACCTGATGGGGGAATGTCTGTCCACCAATCAGTGGACGAGACCGTCGGCAGGGCAAATTCTAACCGCCCTGAGTCAAATCAAGCCAGCGGAGGCCGAACCGCGCACCCCGGCGGAGTCCATCCCAGACTCACTCCGCCCCGGGACCGAGAAGGCACCGGCCACCCCGCCCCGTGAGAGTCTCCAAGAGATCAGGAAAACACCGCCACTAGTACCGGGGCAAGAGATGCCGCCCGGAGCAGCCAGGGAAGACACCAAGTGTCCACTGGCGGTTGGGCCAGCCACAGCAGATTATTTGAGAGAGAAACCGCGCCCGGGGATGTGGGGAGACTCCTTCCTGGACAAGATGCAACGACACGTGCCGAAGGGCTTCCACAAACCCGTCATCCGACAACGATTGAGGCTACCAAACGGCACGTTGCAAAGAGTACGCATCCCCGTGCGCAGGAAGCCGTGAGCCGACGAGGTAAAGCATTAATGACCGTTTGTTTTCTGATTCCAGCCGCCGTGGAGGCACCCGGGAATCACCATGGCAACGCTGACCCTATACGACACTTGGTCGTCCATGGAAGAAATGAGAGAGCCGATGCCGGGAGCCTCGCCGGAACCACAAACACCCAGTCTCACTTGGTCATCGCGAGAAGAGACACCTCGACGGAATGGGCCCCCGAAGAGGAGAGTTAGAGCCGCACCCCCGCAGCCCGAGTACCTACCCGTTCGCAACAGGAGGCTATGCTGGAGATGTGGGCAATCCGGACACACCCGCTATCGGTGTGACAAGCCCTTCAGACTGTTCTGCTCCCAGTGTGGGAGAGTGGGCGTCATGTCCCGAGAATGCCCGTGTCCAGGCCGAAAGGGACCGCAGACGACACAGAAGACGAGGAGTAGCACCAAGGCTACTCAATGTGCCCCACGAGTTGCTCACGTGGGGACACAGTGTGACATGGCACGGGAAGGAAGGAACCAGAGGGGTCCCCACCAGGACGAGCCACGGCGGGTGGAGATCAGCCCAGGAGCTACGCACTGCTGCCAGGACAGACATTACCGCCTGATGCCAGCTGGAGCACCATGGACCCGGCGGAGAGGACCACGGCCGGTGCAACGCCATAGCAACGCGGTCTGCACCCTGCGCCCGGCGTACAGACAGTGAGTGTAGTGCGGGTCGCAAGTGAGTGAGACACTTTCACGGAGTGCCACCCCGGTGGTGCAGCGACAGCCGGACTATCGGTGAGAACAGTTTAGTCTGGACCAGGTGACGAGTGGCGTCTTGTTGCAGTTAGTATATAAGGATTTGAGGTTTTATGTGGGATATTAGGAATTAGGATCTTTTGTTTTGTAGATAGATTAGGTATTAATTAGTATGTAAGGACCTGAAGTTTTTTTATTTTTTTTAGTGGTGGGAAGTAAGATTTTCTTTGTTCTTGTTCCCGTAGAGGATTGGAAATTCTGTTCATATGATAGGATACAGGATGTATTTGTATCGGGGTCCAGTTGTCAGACGGTGGCCGGGGACAGTCGGGGTTCGCGCAATAAAAAAAAACTTTGTTTTTTTTTCCGCAAGTGAGGGGGAGGTGTCACGGGGTGACTAAGCTTGAAGGGATTATTTAACTAAATTACTGAATGCAGCAGCAGTAAATGAAACCGCGTAATAATCCGAAATTATGATTTACGAGAGAGGAAAGATTCGCGTACGGTGACGGTGAGACAGGGTACGGCCGACGGGCGAGATGCGTGGAAGAGAGGGGGCCAGGATGGTCACGACGATCGAGAATATGAGGAGAGAGAACGGAGACGGCCGGCAGTACGAGTGTCGCCGTAGAACAGTGAGTGCGTGGAGAGTAGCAGAGCCGAGATCACATACGCCGAGAAGAGAGTTCAGCTGAGAGAAAAGCGAGTGCAGGAGCACCGCCGGAGAGTTTTGACCGAGTGAACGTCGCCGCCGAGGAAAGCCCCAGGTACGTGGCAATTGAATATTATTTAGCAGGCCTGTGGTTAGATTGTTTAGCGCTCTGTAGCGACGCCGGATGCCTTCGGTCGATGAGACGGGGCCTGCTGAAAACCGCTGCGCGCTGGCATCGCCAAGGACGGTGCTTGCGAGTTTCGCCGGGGCGGTTGGGGGACCACGGTCCTGCAGCTCCGATTCCCCCGGGACCGCTGGGGAGGCGACCGAACCGAGGAATCGTGGGTCGAGACGGTTGGAGTGATTGCCCTCTCCGTTTCAGTCAAAAACGATCCTCGGGGAAGCCCCCCCCAGTGTCCCTGATACAGGAGTCGGAACGGGGACATTCCTGGTCTGTCGTCGATTCGGGCGCAGCGATTGCGTTGACTTGAGCTGGGGACAGCCCGTTGGTCTTCTGCCTCCTTGCCTGGTGCGGGTGCGCCTCTTCTGCGCCGAGCGAGGCCTCACAGGCGTACGGGGGGAGCGTGCGAACGACAGGCCGTGGCTAATGCTTGATCATGCCGTACTATTTAGTGTGCAGCTAGCTAGCTCGAGGTGGTGCCCGACACCCCCGTAGGCTGCATGCCCGCCTGGGAACACCCGCTATTAACAACCATCCTGCCACCACCCTGCACCGCTTCAGCGCCGTTGCCACGCTGACACCCCGTATAATCCGAGCGTGTTCCGCAGTTAAAAGCAAATAACTCCCTCTGCCTCTGACCGCCGTTATCGTTAGGCCTCTTAGTAACAGGACCCCGTTACCACCGTGTGTACATAATTAGGTAATAGAATTTTATTTTAAGTTGTTCGGCATTTCATTTAGCCTCCCCGAATATCCACCCAAATCTAATCCAACCCTAGCTCTTTAATAGAGACCAGGAGTCCCGCGGGACTTCGTCTTGGCTTAGGAGGACCCTGTCGCCGCTGGAAGCTACCCTGGGCTAGTGTAGCCGGCGACAACGACTTGGGAGGAAGGGGCATCCAGCAGAAGCGTGTCTACTCCTTGACAAACTCCATAAACACTGGCGTCTGAGCATGAGCCCGTAGGAAAGCCGTGTCCCGGAAGTCATCCCGGAATTCCTCAGGTTAGTAAAAACTTGTATTAACTTCCGGCCCCCACCCAAGTGGCCGTCGCAATATATATATATATATATATATATATATATATATATATATATATATATATATATATATATATATATATATATGGGGTGATTCACGTAGACCGTTCGTTAGAAAATGTTTAATTTCTCGAAATTGTATTATTATCAAATTTGGTATCCAGCCACAATCGATTGCTGCCAGTGTAAATAAAATATTTCCAAAATTTGCGGAGCTTCCGCAAAAACCGGAAATCGTCTCTATTGTTGTTTTTTTTTAAATAGAAATACCCTATTTTGACTAGATACTTGGATCCCTCATTGAATTCTGAGTTCAGAACGTCCAAGTTGTTAACATATATGTGTCATAGTTTTGAAATATGTCACATTTTTGGCAAGAAAATCGAGGTTGCAGGGGTCTGTTAAGAAATTCACTACTCGTAAACCATCGGAAATAGATAAATGATTTTTCCAAGTTCAATTTTCAAAGGCTTGGCCAACATTTTGCATCATTACTTACCGCTTTGCTATGTTTCGTGCGCCTACTGCGATGTTTCAAATTTGTCCATCAAAAATGTGAAAAACTTTTTTCAAATAGCACCTATCATTTTTAACACAAGAATTCATTGTTTAATTAAATTTAAGGCCAACCTTTATCATCATTGTTCATGCCTATATTTAGTCGTTTTTGAGTTATTTGCATTTTTTAAAGAAAAAATTTTTTTTCTTAACCTAACCTAGTCACTGTTTTGTCATTATTATCTTGTTGTTTCAATTAGTTCGAGCAATTTTGATCCTGAAACATTATCCTAATGGTGTTGTCTTTGATTAGTTTGTAACTTATGGGCCAAATAACAGAAGAGTTGACCTAAAATGCCCCACGTTCAAGTTTAATTATCCACATCTACCGCAAATGACGAAGGAAAAATTTTTTAGACTCAAAAATCTTTTTTTATCATGGGAAAGTAGCTATATCTGTTGTAAGAACTAAACTTTTAATAAGAAATAAAGACGATGCAATTAATGTCTTGCGATATTTTCAAGCATATACAGCAGAACAGCATCTGCTGGTTTAAAAAATCTTATTCCTCGTTTCAAAGAATTGTTTGTCCCTATAAATTTATAAGGTTACAAAAACTACACCCCAAAGGCTACGTACGCAGAATCAAATTTTACGAAAAATTTTTGGTAAGACTTCATTAAGATCGTAATTTTTTACAAAAACTCATGTGCACAGACAAAGCAAAATTTTGGTTAACGAGTGGTAATGAATCGAGAATATCGACATTGTTGGGCTGACAAAAATTTTCGTATTGAAATGGAGGTGGAATCTTTTCTGTTTGCCGTTGGTGTCAAATGGACGAAGCTCTAGCACACTCAACCAGAGTCGTAGATGCCAAATTAGCGGTAGCCTTTGAAGCTGGTTGGCGGAGAAATACGGAGCCGTCAATTTGGTCCACCGAATCTTTAAAACTCACCCCTTTAGATTGTTGTCTATGGGGGGTTGGGTCAAAAAATCAGTATACGCAAATCCGATTTCAAATTATGAAGACTCGATAAGAAGGTTGGAGCTTTTGATGACCTGGAACCGTTCGGAAATCGGAGAGCAACGCAACATGTTGTTCATACACTGTCTAAATGAAAACACTGCACACACTGAGCATTTGTATTGGAATAATTATTTTGCTAAACTGTATATTTGTTCATATTTTGTTACTATTTCTTATTGTAATACAATTTTTAAAGAAATATTGGAATGAATCGACTGTTTCCAAAGCCCACTATCCCTGAGGAAAAAATGATAATATTTCTTTAATAAATGCTAATACCTCAAAAACGACTAAAGGCCTTAACTTTAATTGTAAATTGGTTTCTGCATCAGAAATGATAGGTGCCATTTGAAAAAGCGAAGTTTTCGACGTTTTTTATTGTGAAATTTAAAACATCGCAGTAGGCGCCTCAAACAGAGCAAAGGTGTCAGCGATGATGCAAACTGTTGGCAAAGTGTTGAAGAATCGAATCTAAAAATAACTTATTTATTTACAATGGTTTAGGAGTAATGCATTACTTAATAGACCCCTGCAATACCTATTCTTTGGGAAAAATGTGACTGTCAAAACTATGATAGATATCTGCTAACAACTTGGACGTCCTGAATTTAGAATACAATGTAGAATCCAGGTATGTAATCAAATGGGATATTTTCTTTAAAAAAATAAAGATTTTTGGAAATGCCGCTATTTTACAAATATTTTATTTAGACCTGCAACAGTCGATTGTGGCTGGATACCAAATCTGATAATAATACTATTTCAGGAGACCAAAAATGTTCTAACGAACGGGCTACGTTAATCACCCTGTATATATATATATATATATATATATATATATATATATATATATATATATATATATATATATATATATATATATATATATATATACGTATATATACTCAACATTCTAGATTTGTAGCAAATTGAGTTCTTAAAATTTGAAGCATTTAATGAAAATTCGCTACCATAAGTATCTTGTTGCGTCCCGAATTTTTGTAAATTCCACTGGTTCTAATTTCCGTGAAAAGTTGAACAAAAGTGCTACAAATTTAATCGTAACTTCCACATAAATGTGACAATCTACTCTCCTGAAAAAGACATTTTCATAAAAGGAATGCAGGGTCCATGACTGGATCGCAAGAAAAATATTCGTAAGCCTGTACCCATAAATTTCTGACAAGTTATATTTTTCGAGTTTTAACGAAAAAAATATGAATTTTCATCAAATCACCCCCCATTTATCCCCTACCCCCTGAACGGGTCTTACCCAAAAAGAATTCGATTCCTTGCTGGGTGCTAACTGGATACCAAATTTGAAGATTGTATCTCAATTCGTTTGAAGGTTATTTCGCCTACTAACAGACAGACGTATAGGCCGACAGATCGACCGACCTACCGACCGACAGACAAAAAAATTTCGTTGCAAGATCAAGTTTTCTATATGTTTTGAGACTTTTTACATCGTTTTAGCAAAAAAAATTCTGTTACCGATATTCCACCCTACACATTAATTCCCTAATTTGATTTCAGCACAGAATACCAGATCGAAAGTTTATATTATAATATTTTATTCTTCGAATGTCATCTCCACAATTTTGGTAAAATACGGTATATTTAAAGGTGGGTATTGGCATTTTAAGGCAGGGCGTTGCCCCTCCCTGCACCCTTTTAGCTACGGCACTGATTGGTAACAATTGTTTGATAGGTTATTTTAAAAAAAATGTTTTCGGTTATTGGTGAGAAAACAAATGTTTAGTAAAATATATAATTTTCGTGTAACATTACTTACGCTAATTTTTGTAAAAAGGTTAGTGGCGTGACTTGCTGCAAATTAAATCATAACTTCCACATACTTCTGATAATCAATTCTTCTCAGAAAAACATTTTTATGGAATGAATTTTAGGTCCATTGTACCCAAAAACAATTCGAAGCATTCCTTTATCGAGTCTGATACTAAATTTGAAAATAATATCTCAATTCGTTCGAAAGTTATTGCGCCTACTAACAGACAGACGTACAGGTCGACAGACAAAAAAGATTTTCGTTCCAGAGTCAAGTTTTATATACCTATGTTTTGAGACTCTTACGACGTTTTAATTTAAAAAAATTCAAAATTTATGTCACTGATATTCAACCCCCACACACTCAACCTCTAATTTAATTACAGCACAGTATATTAGTTGTTTGATGAAATTGAAAGTTTTCTAATAAACAAACACTAAAACATTTAGTACTCGAGTTTTAACGAAAAAAAAATCTATTTTCACCATACCACATTACCCCCCCCCCCCTCCTCCTTAATTCTCTACCCAAAGGAGCGATTTTATCTAAGAACCATACGAAGCGTTTGTTTGTCTGGTGCTAACTGTGTCACAAATTTGAAGGCACCTCAAGTTGTTCTAAAGTTCTCGTAGCTACAAACAGACAGACATACAGACAGGCAGGCAGACAGACAGACCGATAGACTGGCAGACAAAAAAAAATTGTTCAAAAATCTTGTTTTCAGTGTTAACACTTTTTACGACGTTTAAGTGATTGTTTTTTGTTGAAATTTCTGTAACCGATGTCATACTTCCACACTTATTAACTATGTGGAATAATACATGTGCCCTTTAAAAAATGTTTATCAAAATTCCCTACCATAGCACTATTACTGCACCCAGACCTTTTGCCTGTTAATATAGTACAGACGGAGTGGAAGTAAATCATCTACATATTACAATTTACTCAAACTTAGCTCTGTTCAAAAGTAAAAATCGGAATAGATGCAGGGTGTTAAAGTGAAAAACCGAATTTCGATTTTTCGCGATATCTAGAAATGTCGAGGGGGAAATCACTGAAACAAAACTGTACACTAAAATTCCCCTTTCAGAAACAATTCTCCGATATTACCCAAAATTCTTTGAAATTCCCCGAAATACCCGAGAAATACCTCTAAACTTTCGAAATACACTGGAAATTCCCTTAAGTTGTCTGCAATTTCCCAAAAATTCCCCGAAATTCCCTGCAATTCCTCAAACATTCCCCTAAATTCCATGCAATTCCTCAAAGCACTCTTGAAATTCTCAGAAAACTCTATTTATTTTGTGACGTCACAACTGTTATTCTGTATTAAAACGCAAATAAATAGATATACATAAATTTCTGTAAATGCTTACTCTAACCGAAAAATATAATTGATCGAAGTAGTGAAATATGTATTGTTTGTAAACACTATTATTTAAAAATTTTTAAGAAAGAAAAATTCATGTTCGACATTAATTATTTTTTTTACTCTAAATTAAGAAGAAAACAAAGTAACATAACAACAACACAACACAAAATGTTCTTAAGCAAGAAATAAAACTAAACTTATATCGAAACTCATATAACATAGATGCTTTGGCGCTTTAAAATTGGCATTCTTGAACAAACCCACGCAAAAATTTATAAAAAAATATAAAACACATTACAAAATATATTTGGTATATTATTATGGAGATCATCAGTCTCTACAACTTTAAAAACAAAACAAAAATCTTTTAAATATGTATTAAAGAAGTCAGTAAAAATATTTCCAAAAATGTATTACGTGTTATAGATGAGCGAGTAGACAAATTATCACTTGAGTTATCATTATGCACATTTAACCCATTTACAGTGTTGTTTAACATATATACAATTTAAGTAATCAAATTTTTAGACGTTATTTCAGACACTACGTTATCTTAATGTTCCGATATTTCCTCTGGTAATAATTCGATATTTTTTTTACTCGTCGTACATGAATTGGTGGGCAATATCGTCGGCCAAGTTTGATTGAAATCAATCAGGTATTTTTGAGTTATCGCTCGGATACATACATACATACACACACATGTATATATATATATATATATATATATATATATATATATATATATATATATATATATATATATATATATATATATATATATATATATATATATATATATATATATATATATAAACCTATAAAAAGTTTAACGGACCTTGGTTTTGGGTTCTAGAGACCCAAATTCGCGCTCATCTGAAGAAATTTTTTCAAAAGCTTTTCATCGTGACCTCTCTATTAGTGAATTTTTCTTAATGAAAATTCGCTAAGAACATAAACTTGTGAACGTAGCACGTTGCACGTTGCATCAGCATAAGACCTGCCTAGAGCCTTTTAGTACAACGTTGCCAAATTGTGCAATATTTTATGAAATATTATGCAATGTCCGTTTAAAATGTCCCGGAGCTCCTCGAAATTCCCCGAAAAACCTTGCAATTTCCCAAAATACCCTGAAATACCTCGAAAATCGCCGAAGTTTCCTGAAATACCTTGAAATTCCCCGAAATACCTCGAAATACCCCTGCCATTCCGTACACTAAAATACCCTAGTGATTTACCCCTCGAGAAATTTACTCTTAATAGTGATAAAAGATATTTTTTCTCAGTTTAGCTCCAGCCAATAGAGGACGCTGCGTGCGGTTCTCTTTAGGTCTTACAAATACTTGAAACTTTTGCTAAGCGTTGCTAGGAAGATTTTGAATCGAAACAAGCACATTTTTCTCTTTTCTTAACAAAAAAAAGTATGCTGGTAGACAACGCTACAACGAAACCTTTTTGAAATAAACGATTGCGATTTTAAAAGTAGGTACAAATCAGTCTTCCTAATAGTTCTCACATCATATTTTATTTATCGCACTGTAGGCGTCTGTCACAAACAAACAAAACAAATCCCAAGACTTTATATATTTCTTGATAAATTGAATATTCTATTTAAATAAGCGTAGGCGCCTCTTTAAGGAGTTATCGGAAATATTTTCTTTTCTTTTAATAGTCTCTCTTTCTGAACGATAACAGTCGATCTAGCAGATATTACGTTTTAAGTGAAAAAGTTTATACCTCTTAGGGAGCCTACATCAGGGCATTTACTATTCTTTTCCCCTACTTTATTTATGATGTTCTCGCGTTGAAACGCAGAGCCTCGAATTGTATCAAATGAGCCTATAAATATTCTGTTTTATTGGAACATTAGTGTAAAATAGAATCGGTTGTAAAAGCAGTTAGCTTATTTAAATTCAACAATTTGAAACACAGCAAGCGTCCTAGGCTCATTTCCTCCACCACTCTGTTTTTTATCACTCCCCTATGAAATTTTATATTTACGCACCAGCACCTAGTGTTCAAGAAAACATAAAAACAGCTGAGACTGGCTGGCAATCGACCCAGTCGACTCGTCTGAATAAAGATTTAACACAGCCAAGTTTTCTTACAGTCCTTTCAATGCTATTTTACTTTTACGAGCGGCAGATCCTTTGTTTTGTTCTAGTGGTGGAGACGTGTCTCTGAATGGTCGATACTTTTGACCAAGTAAGTCCACTTTTATGGTTTTAGTTTTTTAAAACACCGTAGGGCCGTATTTATAGCGAATTACTTCTATAAAACTCGCCCTTTGAAGAAGTGGAGTGCGAATGCAACCGCGCTGTTCATGTGTACAGTTTTAGTAAAGCGCATTTCGTGAGAAATTTTATACTCGAGGCGATAAGCGAAAATAGCTAACATAATCCACTGCTTGTCTACAGAAGTACATTCCCTCCGGAAAACGAGAAATTTAAAGTAATGTATGGAGCACTGAAGTTGTGAAACTCCTTGATAAGTCCATTTTCTCTAAATGCCTTTAGATAATGTATTTTTTAAGGCTCCTGTCACTGCGAGTTCAATGTTTCTGCACTATATCTGAGTTTTTTAGCACTTAGAGCTTAGAAATTTTTGTTAAAAAATTGTTAGAATACATGAGGCAGTAGTACCTAAAAGACCCTGTGTGTGTGTTCTAGGGGGCCTAGTTTGGGCTCATTATTCAAAGACATTTTAGTGAATTTTTATTTTAAAAAAATTCACTAATAGAGATCAGTGGTGAGACTTTGCAAAATTTTTTTCAAATGAGCGCGAAATAGGACCCCTAGAACCCATATCTGGGGTCAGTTTCAATTTTTATATGTTATATATATATATATATATATATATATATATATATATATATATATATATATATATATATATATATATATATATATATATATATATATGGATACACACAAATGCTAACTCAAAAAATAACTAACCGATTTCGATAAAACTTGGCAAGTGCCTTTCTTTTATTATTGTCTTGGATGTGTTCGTTAGCCAAGACAATCTAATAAGGTTTTCCGGGAAAATTTTGAGTTTTCTTTCGAAAAAAATTTTTTTCTCCTAAAATTACAAATCTGTTTTAATAGAATTTGGTGCATATATAGCCTCGGAGAAGACCTTACGATGTACCAAAACTCAACTTTCTAAATTTACAGAAAATTGAGGTATTTAAATTTTGAGTTTTCTTTTAAAAAAATTTTTTCTTCAAAAATTACAAAGCTATTATAATGAAATTTGGTGCATATATTGCCTTGAGAAAGACCTTGCGACATACCAAAATTCAACTGTCTAAGTTCATACAAAATTGAGTTATTAAAATTTGAGGGATTTAATAAAAATTCACTACCATAACGCACTTGCTGCGTCCCGAACATTTTTTTAGTCGAAATCTTCTCATTAGTGAAACATCCTTCAGCATTTCGATCTTGTTGTTTTCTAATCGCGTGCGGTCGTACAAACATCGGGAAAACCTACTCAACAACAAATTTTCTTGATACAGCGATAAAAAAGCCTTCTTTAAATGTAACTGTTTGAGCGAAATTGTATTTAAGCGTATTACATAATAAAATGTAGTTCTTTAATTACTTTAAAATAAAATTAACCACCTTTAGACAGCCCATAAAGAAGATACAAATAATTTTTTCTCTATGATATTGTGAAGGCCGATGCTTGATGTAAATCCATTGTCAACTTAGATAGCTAAGCAAATTGATATACACTATTTTATTGAAGATATAACTGCAGTTTCGCTGAAGTTGTCAGCGATGTCAAATGCAGAATCAGTATTTGACAAAGATGAGAACGTCAGCGAAACTGCAGTTATACGTTAATAAAATAGTTTATATCAATTAGTTTATTTAGATTTACAGAATCTGTATTTGACAAAGCTGAGAACTTTAGCGAAACAGCAGTTATACGTTCAATAAAATAGTGTAAATCAATTTGATTAATTATCTAATTTTTTTTTCGAAATTATATGTAATAATTTTATATAGGTATATGAAATACAGAAGTATCAAATTATTTAAAAGTAAATGCAAATAATATATAAGTCGTCTGGACGCAGCATGTGTGTTATGGAAGTGAATTTGCATAAACATGTTTTTAACAGCAAATGAGTCTTTTTTTATTGAAAGCAGGCATCACACTTGTTTCACTTTAAAATAAACTTAACCACCTTTAGACAGCCCATAAAAAGATACAAATACATTTTTTTTATGATATTGTGAAGGCCGATACTTGATATAAATGCATTGTCAACTTAGATAAATAAACAAATTGATTAACACTATTATATTGAACGTATAACTGCAGTTTCGCTGAAGTTGTCAGCGATATCAAATATAGAATCAGTATTTGGCAAAGCTGAGAACTTTAGCAAAACTGCAGTGATACGTTGATTAAATAGTTTAAATCAATTTGTTTATTTATCTCGATTTACAGAATCTGTATTTGGCAAAGCTGAGAACTTCAGCGAAACTGCAGTTATACGTCAAATAAAATAGTATCAATCAATTTGTTTATTTACCTTTTTTCGAAATTATGTCAAATAATTTTATATAGGTATACGGAATACCGGAGTATTAAATCATTTAAAAGTAAGTACAAGTAATATATAAATAGTCTGGAGGCAGAAAGTGCATTATAGAAGTGAATTTTCATAAAAAAAGGTTATTTAATAACAAATAAGTCTTTGTTAAATTTAATAGGTACTGGAGACAAATTGATAAACTTCGGGTAAGTAACAAACGCACCACTCTATTATTTTATATGACAGTATTGTTCAAAACAGTTCTGACATTAGCGTTGCTTAGAAACGTCTCGAGCTGAACTGAGTATACAGAACAGAGCTGAGCTCGAAAACATGCAGCAAGAGCAGGCGCTATGCGCTAAAGATATACAATTCGTTTGAGTATAAATTCTTAACATAATGCTCCCCCCGTTGGAAGGATAGCGAAAGAGATCCTTTCAATGATATACAATATAGTTAACATAAACAGAAAAGGAATGCAATTGAATTAAATCAAAGTAAAACAAAGTCCTAAGGATTTATTTTTAGCACAAATGTTTATAGGTAATCTTCTTTCTTGTCTAGTGGAAGTGGGCATATTTTTGATATTGATCTTGTAGTTTCACCACACTGTGTACGAAGACGTACAATGCGCACAACACCGTCACTGCCGCTAACAGTCTTGATTACACGACCAAGCTTCCACTTGTTTGGAGGTAGGTGGTCATCTTTAATCAAAACTAGAGTATTTTCTTCTACGTTGGGCTGCCTTGTATGCCAGCGAGTTCTAACTTGGAGCTCTGAAACATACTCCTTGGACCAGCGGATCCAAAAGTTCTGGATGATCTGTTGAATTCGTTGAAATAACGATAGCCTATTTTCTGGAATCTGAGTAACATCAGGGTCCGGAACGGTAGTAATCGGTCGTCCGATAAGAAAATGGCTTGGAGATAAAGGTAAAAAGTCATCTTGGTGGCAGGAAAGAGGAGATAACGGACGGGAATTGAGAATTTCTTTCACTTGAGACAAAACCGTGGAAAAATGTTCATGAGACAAAATACAGTTTCCAATTACCCGTTTAAGATGGAATTTAGTCGATTTTATTCCCGCTTCCCAGAGTCCTCCTAAACTTGGTGAATAGGGAGGTAAAAATTTCCAATTAATGTTTTCCTTGTGGGACTTTACCGTTAATTCATTATGGTTTCTTAGCAAAAATTTACCTAACTCATCTAACAATGATTTAGCGCCGAAATAAGTCCGGCCGTTGTCCGAATAGATTTTTGATGGCAAGCCTCGACGTGAAGCAAAACGGCGAAGGCATAGTATGAAGGCTTCACTGGATAAATCAGTCACAAGTTCGAGATGCACAGCCTTCGTACTGAAGCATATAAACAGGCATACATAACACTTTATGGGTTTCCAACCGCGACTAGATTTATCCTTAAGCGTGAAGAGGCCACAATAGTCTGTGCCAACAACAGAAAATGGAAACTGGGGACTCAATCGGTCAGCAGGTAGGTTTCCCAATAAATTGTTTATACCTCTGGGTCGAGATTTGAAGCAAGTAATGCAGTGGAAAATCGTTTTCTTTGAGAGGTTCCGTCCATTAATTGGCCAGAATCGATCTCTAATTGAACTTAAGAGCTGCGAAGGACCAGCATGAAGTAAGCGTACATGCTCTTCGTGAAATAACAATTTAGAAAAAGTGTGTTTTGCGGAAATCATGCGAAAAACTTGAATTAGCAAGTCTGCCTCCTACGCGTATTACCTTGTGTGATGAGTCATAAAATGGATTTAGTTTAATCAAGGGACTTCTCTTCGGTAAAGGCTTGTTGATCATGAGCAACGAAAACTCATTTGGGAATGATTCTAATTGAGAAAGTCGTCCAAGATGGAATAAAGAAGTTTTACATTCACTAAAGGTCAATGAACCTTGCAATCGATTGTCCTTGTGTGATCGACAATTTTTAATAAACCCTAGGCAATATGCTAACACGCGTTTAAGTCTATTTAGGCTGGAATATCGATTAAAATCAACAACAGTTTCAAAGGAAGGACCAGGTATGCATGAAATAGGATTGGTTTCATTCATTGTATCACTGAAAGCAGGGAGGGCTGATAGAAAGCCTTGGTCTTTGCAAGTAAATGAGTGTTTCGACAAGAAAGGAGGTCCTTGCCACCAAATGGCAAGATCAAGCAGTTTTTGAGGTGGTATGCCTCTTGTAACCAAATCAGCTGGATTTTGATCTGTTGATATATGTTTCCAATTAGATATGTCACTGGATGCTTGAATTTGAGCGACTCTATTTGATACAAATGTTTCTAACAAATGAGATTGTGTATTGATCCACGACAAGGCTACTGTGGAGTCGACCCAATATGTAATAGTGTCTATGCAGATATCGAGAGCCTCTTTAACCTTGTTAACCAATTGTGCCATCATTACAGCACCGCATAATTCAAGTTTTGGAATTGTTAATGATTTGAGAGGTGCAACTCTTGTTTTTGAACATAAGAGTTGTACAGTGATTTGGTCATTTGTATCGATAGAACGTATATACACACATGTGCCATAGGCAGTTTTACTTCCATCTGAAAATGCATGAATCTCGACACGTTTAGCAGATTCACAAATGGATTGTCTAGAAATGCGGAGTTTGTTTAACTCGGGTAAGTTTTGGCAAAACTGTCTCCATTGATAGTCGAGCTCAGCAGGCAGGACTTCATCCCATTGGGAATTGCTAAGCCATAATTTCTGCATGAAAATTCTTGCAGTTATGGTACAAGGGTTTAGTAAACCTAAAGGGTCAAAAATCATTGAAATATAAGACAATACAGCGCGTTTTGTGACCGCTTTGTGAACATCGTGAAATTGTGTTATTTCAAAGAACAAATTGTCTGAATAGCTATTAAACAACAAACCTAGTGTTTTTGTATTTTTCGTGGGTCCAAATTTCAAAATATTGTTATCAATATCCGTGGTGGTGATATTGTCTAAGACTTCTGGGTGGTTAGAGTTCCACTTACGCAAAGTCAAACCTCCTGATTGTAGGATATTAGCTATATTGTGACAGATATATTTAGCTTGGTTAGCACTTTCGCAACTAGTTAGCAAATCATCGCAGTACATATCTTCTCGAATTATTTTTGAGATTTTAGGATGCTCATGTTCATGCTGTGATGCTAGTTCGAATAGGCATCTAATAGCGAGGAAACTGGAGGCCTTTTCACCGTAGGTAACGGTGCAGAGTTCATAGATTTCTAAAGGCAATGAGGGATCTGATCGCCAAAAAATCCTTTGTAATGATCGTTGTTCTTCTGTGACAAAAACTGAACGATACATTTTTGCACAGTCACTTGTGATCACGTATTTAAAGCGTCTAAATCGTAGCAAAATTGAAAATAGGTCATGTTGCAAAACAGGACCGTTGATCTGAATGTCATTAAATGATACACCACTAGAAGTCGGAGAGCTTGAATTAAAAACGACGCGAAGCCTTGTTGTGATGCTATGCTCTTTGTAGACTCCATGATTTGGAATAAAATACGGGTATTTTGCATCATCTGGATTTGTAACCTTGGTCATGTGACCTAAATCTTCGTACTCAGCCATAAAATCTACGTACCTCGATTTGAGTTTGGCGTTTGATCGAAGTCTTTTCTCTAATGACGTGAACTGTCTTAAGGCCTTCTGTTTGGATTCACCTAAAACACTAGGACAAGAATTTAATGGTATAGTAACGACAAATCTGCCTTTATCGTCTCGCCAATGAGTATTTGTAAAGCTAGATTCACACTGCTGCTCTTCGGGAGAGAGAGGTTTGGGTGACTGGATGTTTTCGATTTCCCAAAATTTTGAAATCTGACGTGATAGATCAAGGGTTGTAAGATGACAAGTCGTGACATCTTGTTGAATGTCAGCGGGAAATTGTCCAGAGACAATGTATCCTAGTTGTGTGTTCCAAAGATACGGATGCTTGCTGGCCAAAGGTTGGTCAGGTGATAATATTTGTCAAAAAATGTCAATGCCTAATAGCAAATCGATTTTTATCTTCTTCAGATAATTGGGATTCGCTAAATTGATACCATTGGGTATGCGAATATTGCTAGTGTATGGTAATGAGCATGGCAACTCACCAGAAATATATTGCAACAACAAAAATGGAAGCGTGGCATTGAAAGTACTATTAAGTGATTCAAACCTTGCGTGTGTGATTGCCTGCACCTTGGATTTGGCTTGATTGATGCCAGAGATTGCGATATTGACCCTTGTGGTGGGCAATTCTAGTTTGGAGCACAGCGAAGTAGTCATGTATGACCTCATCGAACCAGAATCGAGAGTAGCTACACATTTACGTTTGCGACCAAAACGATCTTGAACTAGAACGATAGCGGTAGGCAGAATCTGAACCAAATGCCTTTCCGCGATGGAACTTGTAAGACTGGCGGTATGTGTACCTAATTTAGTCAGTGGTTTGAGCAGGTGTATCATGACCTGGACTATAGTTATGATTTACAAGATTAGACTCTTCATGGTGGAGGAGAGTTGAGTGCCTACGATCGCACTTTCTACAATTACCTGACCTACAATTCGAGATAAAATGTCCACTGCGTAAGCAATTGCTACAGAGACTGAGTTTCTTTACCTTTGCTAAGCGTGCACTGGTTGAAATGTCCAAAAAGCTTTTGCAATTAAATATCTTGTGTGACTCCTTGCAGATTGGGCAATTTTGCTGATCTTGATCGGGACTGTTTTTAGACGAGACGTGAAAATACGTGGGTTTGTTGCTATGCGGCTTGGAATAATTTGGACTACGGGCATTATACGTGAGAGGATTATGACTCTGAGGTTTCGCAATATTTTCTAAGAGCCTGGCTCGCTTTTCAAGAAACTCGATTAAAACAGTTGTTGGAGGAATGATGTCCTAATTAGCTATGTGAATTTCCCATTCCCTTCTGCTATTGTAATCTAGTTTGTCAGATACCAGATATTGGATAAAACTTGCACATGAGCTGACGGGTTCGCCTAAAGATTCTAATGCTCTCAAATGAGCTTGTACGGAGTCCGCCAATTGCCTGACAGATGCAGCTGATTCCTTGAGAATTTTTGGATATTCCACTATACCTTTAATATGAGAATGAATAAGGAATTTTGTGTTTTTGTAACGTTTTTCGAGAAGCGATAATGCAATAGGATAGTTAGCGGGGATAACGTCTAATGATTCTATAACCTTTGATGGTTCCTTGCCAAGAACAGATTTCAAATACAAAAAACGAGTGACGTCATCAAATGCGTTATTGTTGTGTATCAATGACTTGAAACCTTCGAAAAAGCTTAGGAATGTTTCTGGATCACCCTCGTATGGTTTCATTTGTAAAGTCGGTAACTTTACTAAGCTAGAACGAGATTCCATATTTTGCTGGGTTTGAACCTGCGATGGCAAAATTTTCGTGGTGGTCTCTAAATGTTGTGCAATATCGTTGTGACAGTTATGTGTGCTATTTTGTTGTGATAAAACAGGTATTGATTGATTAGATTCAGACTCGCGGCTTGAAACAGATTTCGTTTCTCGAACCTGGGACTGATTATGTAATAATAAAGCCTTTGCTTTCGATAATGTTTTAAAATAGTCGTCTTCAAATTCATTATATTCAGCGAAATGTTTTTCTAAGTTAGCTTCCTTTTCTGCTTCTATAATTTCTGAATGTATAGCATCAGATATAGACAGCAAATCTTCAAAAGCATTTAAACGTGTTTCTAATTGTAAGTAATCAATTTCATTTAATTTTACGGTAAACTTTAACGTATCAGGGCGACTCTGGGTTTCAGTTATAATTAATGGGTTCACAAAATTCTTAAATGAAGTTATTTTGCTCTTAACACTAGCTCGTTTACGAATTAAAGTTTTAAGAATTTCGTCAGACATAATAGAAATGCAATATTTAAAATAAAGGTTCAATATAAAATGTATCTAACAATAGCATATATCAACTTGTTTACGTTACTTCGTTAAAGGAGTGGAATCGATTCTTAATAAAAATACAGTAATATGAAATAATAGGAAAGATATGAGAGGATACTACTTGTATTCTTGAAGTTGCTAACAAACTTGGCCAGGGGCTGGCTAATATGCGTCTTCTTTGAGTACCTGCTAGTACTAGATCAAATACCAACGAACGATAGAGACTGGTTCTGGTTTGTTTGTTACTGCCCTTAAAGGGTGCGAGGAAATTGTACAGCTACAGGACCGACGACCTTTGTGCCTTGTGCTTGTAGATTGCCATCTGCTGTTTGACTAAACGACTCTATTCAACTATCAGAAATGTATGCTTCTTTCTCCAGTTATTCCACAATTTATTAATTTTAGATATTTAATGTATGGACTGTATAGGCTGATTTAATCACATCCGGTTCGATAGGACCAAGAAATATGTTAAATTTAATGGGTACTAGAGACAAATTGATAACCTTCGGGTAAGTAACAAACGCACAACTTTATTATTTTATATGACAGTATTGTTCAAAACAGTTCTGACATTAGCGTTGCTTAGAAACGTCTCGAGCTGAACTGAGTATACAGAACAGAGCTGAGCTCGAAAACATGCAGCAAGAGCAGGCGCTATGCGCTAAAGATATACAATTCGTTTGAGTATAAATTCTTAACAGTCTTTTTTAATGAGATCAGGCATCACATTTGTTACCAGTATAACCTATGTAGTAGAAACAATGATGTACCATATCTTTCAAAATAACTATTGTTTGAAAATGTAAAAATTTTCCAAAAATAAATTTAAAATGTTCCCAAAAAAAAAAAAACTAACTTTCCAGCCATCAAACCTTAGTTTAATATCAAATTGAGGTATTGAAATTTTAAGCATTTAATGAAAATTCGCTACCTAAAGACACTTACTGCGTCGAAATTTTAAGCATTTAATGAAAATTCACTACCCAAAGACACTTACTGCGCCCCTATTTTTTCTTACAAACGTGCAATATCGATGCATTTCGATGAAAAAAAAAACATCTACGAAAATTCGCAAAAAAAGATAGACTATTTATTAAACCGGAAACTAAATAACCACAACTAAAACTACTGCCAAAGCATCAGAGAAAAGGTCTATCGAAAATGAATTTTCTGCAACTATTTTAGTAAAATGCCGGTTGAAGATGAAATTTAGGGTTTTAGAAAAGACACTCCCTGCCACATTGTCTCTGCGTTTGAGGTTCTTTGCCTAAAAGTCGCCACTTTTGACGTTTCAAATTGCGACTTTGACATTTTAAGAACAAAAACTATACATTTTCAAAGTAATTTTTCTGGTACTTCTTAATATTTTTGTGCCAAAGAACTTAGTTCGTGTCTGTGTAGAATATATTTTGTTACTCACACTAAATATTTTGTTTTTGTGCGTTTCTCTGGCATCATCATTGGCACCCAAGATTTTTCTTCTAGCGCTTATAAATTTTTTCCTTAACCTAGAGATTTTTGTACGTAGTATACTTTTCATTATATAAATCTGCGTACCAAATTTGGTTGCTATATAAATTTGTCATTTCGTGAGATACAAAGTCATCTTAGCTGTGGCCTCAGAAACAAAATCCTTTAGCCAGAAACGGTTGTCCAAGGCAAGAAAGAACACGATAAAAAGTCAACAAAAGAAAAGGCGAGTAACAATTCGGAATTATAAGTGCATCTGTAACTTAACTGTTGTACTATCACACCAACAAACATTTACTACACTAAAGCTACTTAAAATGAAAGTTTAATCCAAGAGTTTACTGTTGCTTTTTCATTTTATTTTCTTTGTTTTTTAAGAATTGTTATTTTATAGGACGGATTCATATATTTACCTAATTTATTTGTAGGACACAGGATACTAAAACGGTTAATCGGAGGAATTCTAATTTGTATGTACACATATCTATCTACCCAAAAGGGTCATAGCACCGCATCATATAAGGATTTAATTTTATGTACGCTTATATGAAAAAACTCTGTTTTTTTAATTTCTATTTAAAATTGCAATTTGAAAATAAGTTTTTTAGTTGGTTGCTTCTAAAAAATTATAAATCCTTTGGTTGCCACTGGCTACGCTACCTTTTTTTGTGTTGTGTTTTAGTGAGTTTTCGTAGAAAAAAATCACTAATGGAGAGATCCCGACTTTTGAATTTTGAACAAATTTTTGCAAATGGGCGCGAACTAGAACCCATATCCGGGGTCAGTTTCAATTTTTATATGTTTCTATATATATATATATATATATATATATATATATATATATATATATATATATATATATATATATATATATATATATATATATATATATATATATCACACCGATAACTCAAAAAATACTGGGCCGATTTTGATAAAATTTAATGAATATCTTCCCTTTGCAAGTGGCTTGGATAAGTTAGTTATCCAGGAAAATCGTTCAATTTTATCCCGGAAAATTTTGTGTTTTCTTCATATCTCCGGAAATAACAAAGTAAGGGCAACCAAATTTGGTACATCGTTTTATATTGCTATAGGTAAATTACATACCAAATTTAGCGCTATAGGTCAAAAGACAATAAAGTTATAGGCATTTAAAGAAAAATAAATTGGGGTTTTCCTCAAAACGTCAAAGTGACAATTTAAAAAGTCAAAATTGGCAACATTTAGGCAAAGAACTTGAATGTAATAGAGGCTATGGTAAGAAAATGTCTCAAGAAGAATGTTTTACAAACCCTGAAGTCTTAGTTTCAACCGTCATTGTCCTTCAGTTTACTAAAATGTTTCCAGACAATTCATTTCAAATAGAACCTTTTTCTGATGCTTGGCAGTAGCCTTAGCTATGGAGTTTATCTTTAATGGTATATAACTTTTGTCGAATTTTCGTAAAAACTCAATAAAGCTTAATATATCCCTTATTATACAAGATATGAAAAAAAAATGTATACATTAATTATAGGGTGTCTTGAGCTACATCTTAAAAAACTATTTCTACAATTACAGTGTGGCCCATAAGTCATTGGTGATACAAATATTTTTTTTTTTTTAGTCGAACATGCCTTATGTTATTGCATTTTTGCATTTTCTATCGAAATATAATGCATGTTTGTAAGTAAAGAAATTCTGGACGCAGAAAATGCGCTTTGGTAGCGAATTTTGATTAAATGCTTCATATTTGAAAAGCTCAATTTGCTATTAACCTATAAAGTGGACCAAGAAGCGGATTATTTTCGGTTAGACTTTAAGTTTACTTTCGGAAATTTTTTTACGTTTTCAAACAAGAAAGTTATTTTAATGAAACATGGCACATTGTTTTTATCACTATATATGTTATACTGGTAATCAAATTTGATGCCTGCTTTCTGAAAAAAAAACACACATATTTCCTATTAAAACATTTTAATGAAAATTCACTACCATAATGCACTTGCTGCGTCCCGAAGTTTTTGTTGATAAAGTGTACCAAATGGTGGAAACAATAAAAAATTATGATAACATGTAAGTAGATTTTGTTACGTTTGCTCTTACTTTGTAATCCAATGTGGATTGATATACAAAATTTGTTAATTTATTTATTTATTTTGAAGCTTTGGCAGTAAATATCCAAAATATTGGTAGATTTAAAAATCACAGCTAAGGTAGAATCTCTTACCTTGTCTAATAGCTAGCGAAATAATGTCTTCTCAAACATAGTAGTGACATTTGGAAAATTTTCTAAAAAATCGGAATAACATGAGAACGTCACATTTCTTGCATACGGCGCATTTATAAAATTTGGTCTAGAATTTGATGCAGTATCTTAAACGGCAATAACATAAACGGTTTTTTATCTAAAATAATGATAGAACATGATACTTCCAGTATAACCGGAAGCACCATGTACTTCAAAGTAATCTTATTTGCTTTAGCATAACCGCTTATGGCCAAACCTAAATTTTCTTAATCGAATTCGGGCTAGAAGATAAACTTCTAACGAACGCAGATCGCCAAACATCCTGTGTTTATATATATATATATATATATATATATATATATATATATATATATATATATATATATATATATATATATATATATATATATATATATATATATATATATATATATATATATATATATATATATATATATATATATATATATATATATATATATATATATATATATATATATATATATATATATATATAAGTAAAACTTAACTGCACCTAGATAAGTGTTCTGAGGGGCCTAGTTTCCACTCATTCGATGATTTTTTTTAACTCCTAATGTTATCCTATTAAGAATATTTTTTCTTCTAACAATTCGCTTGACTAAAACGGACTGATGTCGTCTAAACAATATCTTTGTAATGTATGTTAATATTTGACACAAAAATAGAATCAATTAATCATAACAATGATTAAAGGGAGTTAAACTAAAGACAGGAATTAGTAAGTATTAATCCCATGTCTTTCATTTTATTTCTGAATTTTATATGTTCAGATGTACTCGCGATGTTCTGCTCGGCTGTACGGCCTGCTTTGCTTTTTAGTGAATTTTCTATAAAAAAAATTCACTAATGAGGAGATCGCGACTTTTGAATTTAAAAAAAAATTCTTGAAATGAACGCTAATTAGGCTCCCCAGAACACTTATCCGGGGTCAGTTTCAATTTTTATATGTATATATATATATATATATATATATATATATATATATATATATATATATATATATATATATATATATATATATATATATATATATATATATATATATATATATATCCGGAATTAACAGAATATGGGCAACCAAACTCGGTATACTGGCTTATGTCGTTATAGGTAAGTTACCTACCAAAACTTAGCTCTGTAGGTCAAAAGACGAAAAAGTTACAGGCATTTAAAAAAAAAATTTGTCAAAGATGCAATTTAAAACGTCAAAATTGGCAACATTTAGGCAAAGTACTTGAATATAATACGGGCTGTGGAAAGAAAATGTCCCAAGAACACTGTTTTACAAAGCCTGAAGTCTTAGTTTCAAGCGTCACTGTCCTTCATTTTATTAAAATATTTCCAGAAAATTCATTTCAAATAGACCCTTTCTCTGATGCTTGGCAGTAGTCTTAGCTATAGAGTTTATCGTTTAATGGTATATAATTTTTCTCGAATTTTCGTAAAAAATCAATAAAGCTCAATATATCCGTTATTATACAAGATATGAAAAAAATTGTATATATTAATTATAGGGTGTCTTGAGCTACATCTTAAAAAATTATTTCTACAATCACAGGTTGGCCTATAAGTCGTTGGTGATACAAACTTTCTTTTTTTTTATCAAACACGCCTTATGTTATTGCATTTTTGCATTTTCCATCGAAATATAATGCATGTTTGTAAGAAAAGAAATTCTGGAGGCAGCAAGTGCGTAATGGTAGCAAATTTTGATCAAATGCTTCATATTTGGATAGCTCAATTTGCTATTAACCTATAAGGTTGACGAAGAAACGAGTTTTTTCGGGAACACTTTAATTTTACTTTCGGAAATTTTTGTACATTTTCAAACAATAAAGTTGTTTTGGTGAAACATGGCACATTATTTTTACAATATAGGTTATACTGGTAACTAAATTTGATGCCGGCTTTCTTAAAAAAAAAACACACATATTTGCTTTTAAAAACATTGTTATGAAAATTCACTACCATAACACACTTGCTGCGTCCAGACTTTTTTATGTTTGTGCTTGTCTGTAGCTTTAATATAGTTGATTATTTTGACCTTTTAACATGTTACTTTTGATCCATCAGAGTGGTGTTTCTATCGTGAGACCCAGTCCCGTTTTAAATGAGCATTTTATAGAAATGTTTTATAACTCCTGACACTCCTGCCAGTTTAAACCGTGCATGGCGGTTAGGGCTATTTTAATGTTTGACACTTAGTTTTTGTTATACTTTGTACTTTCTGTAGTTGCAGTGTAGTCACTCGCATGTTAGGCCTAGCAGAAACGTAGTTTCTGACAACCAAATTTTTACATTCTAGGTCTAAATCCCTGCAGATGGCTCAATAATGGGCTCAAACGCCTAGGGTTGAGAATTAGATTATTGTCTGGTAGTAAAAGCCTTTTAATTATCCCCTTTAACCATGTCAAACCCTGACGTAATGACGTGCAGAAATGATAATCATAATAACGATATCTATAAAACTGAGTAGACTTACATGCACATAAAACATGTACGTATTTCATTTCTTTAACGTCCATCTATTTCTGCGGCTATGGTCGATCACCGACGCTAGGAAGCAGTTTCACCTCACTATCCTGAAAATGCTGTGCTCAACATTGCATAGTACAGGGATCTTACGGCGTAACGCCTCTTATGAAGGGCGGATGTGTATTCAACTTGCTCAAACACGATTTGACGTTTCTACTAAGAATTGAAACTGGAACCCTTGGCTCCAGAGGCACACGTTCGTACCCATGCACCACCGATGCTATACGCGCATAAAAGACAATAAAAAGTATTTCCTTTATTAGCACGACTTTGGCTGATATTAACTTACAATATGTACTTAAAAATAATTTGACGGTTCTACTGGTATTCAAATCCAGGACCCTTGAGTCCAGGGGCACAGGTTGTTACCCTTGTACCTGCACGCGTATAAAAAATATAAAGAGCATAAAATGTATTTTCTTTGTTACCATATTTGAATGGTACCTTTACATTTGAATTTATAATTTAGCAATTATTTTTATGTTGTATTACACCCTAAAAGGTGAACTTTATAACCCAGATAACAAAACTTAACCGTTAGGACACAGAACAAATATATCACTTTCCTTTCAGTTTTTGTGAAACAAATTCGACAGACCCGTTCACGCAGACCTCTTACTAGAACTTTCCTTGAAAACACGGAGGAAAAACTACAAAGAGGAATGGCGTGTAGAAAACTTTTGGCTTGTTATACGTTCGCCGCCATATCAAACAATACCATTTTCTTTTCGCTCCGTTTACATCTATTTCTCTCTGATCCTACACTGGCGGTGATACATTTCATTGATACACGACTGCACACTGTCAACTAAAAAGCTGAAGTGTTTTGTTTTTCTTATCGGATTTATTGTTTGTCACCGTCGATTTCCATCACAGCACGTTTTCGAAAAGAAAAAAACATATATTCATAAAATACTGGCTTAATTTGTTGATCTAGAATTGTTGACACAGAAGCACAAAATCGGTAGACTCCATCCAACTTCATTTGCGTTATGGAAACCTACTTATACAGGATTTCTAACCATAAATTTTAAGTGGATTTATTCCTGAAATTCAGTATTTTTGAATTGTGAGTAATAAATTATGGTCATGCACAATGTTTCCAAAACGGACTACGCCCCACGATAGATTATACGGTAGAAACATAACAATTAAAACCTACTCATCTAGGGTAGATCGCCCAGTGAATGAACAATTAAGGACAGGTTTAAGTTTACAAGGCAGTGGCAGCTTTCTATATAAAAGAAAAATTTATCGCCAAAAATATAAACTACAAAAATGCAATATACAAAAAAAAATCTGAAAACAAACACTAATTTCCCACAAAAGTAAACATTTGTGCATCGGAGGGGTGACTATTTCTAAATCTAGCAGTAGACATATTATATACAAGTAGCTCTTAAAACATCTCAGACCAAATAAATATACACCCAAAAACGTATCATTCTCAATAACCCGCTGAAGTACAATCCTTGTATGTGGACACTGACAACTTACGAGTACTTGCAACACTAAGAAGAAATCTCCAATAATTTGCAACGATACAAAACAAAACACATCATAAAACTAATCATAATCAAGTTTTAAAGAAATTAGTGAACAACAAAATAGTATTCTATAACTAAACATTACAGTCTATAAAAATAATTAAAACACATACCACAAAATATAATAAAAATACACCTAAACACGCAGCACACCCACAAAAACAAACTGAAAGGACATTAATGGTAACACTGACAGCATAATGCTGTCAATTAGTGATAGTCTAACTGATTTAAGAACATTTTAAATGTAAGCGAAGTAGTACAGGCAATAGAGGAGCCCGTTACTTATCTCCATAATGCACTAAACTACAGGAGTTATTTTTTATATAGATAGGTTCAGAATTACGTACTGAATGTAAAAACACAAAATCCTTACAAATTAGGAGGGCGGAAGTGCCGCCATTTTGAGAAAAACCGGTTCGGCCTATATCACCATAACCGTGCACTTTAGGCCAAAATGGTAATGACCTTTATTGTAGATAATCGCCTTTCTCATCTTTTTTGTTAAATAAATTTTTTGTATCACTTACCGTTTGACTATTAACATTCATTTATTGACTTTTTTACCTATATCATTCATAATAATTGTTTAAAAAATAAAATGCTTATAACTTAACTTTTCAATCAACAGATTTCCTACAATTTTTACAAAAAACTTTTTTTTTCTGAAATCAATATTTTCAAAGTTATAAGGCGTTAAATGTTGCACGTTTCAATCGACAAATTTTTCTGGAAATATTTTAGTAAAATGATGGACAATGACGATTGAAACTAAGAGTTCAGGCTTTGTAAAGCGTTCTTCTTGATACATTTTCTTTCCATAGCTCATATTAATTTCAGGATCGTTGCCTAAATATTACCAATTTTGACATTTTAAATCGCGACTTTGACGTTTTGAGGAAAACCCCAATTTATTTTTCTTTAAATGCCTATAACTTTTTTTTTGAACCTACAGACCTAAATATGGATAATTTACCTATAATGACATAAAACCGCGTACCAAATTTGGTTGCCCTTACTTTGTTATTTCCGCAGATATGATTTTTTTTCGAACGAAAACACAAAATTTTCTCGGAAAACCTGGGCCGATTTTCTTGGCTAACAAACTTATCCAAGCCATTTACAAGGATATGCACAATCAACCAAGGGTTGCGGTGCTATCGTGGCGGCAAGGCCGCGGACGAGCCCTGAGGGAACAAAAAAAAGCCATTTACAAGGGGAAGGTATTTACCAAATTTAATTTAAATCGGCCAATTAGTTTTTGAGTTATCGGTGTGATATATATATATATATATATATATATATATATATATATATATATATATATATATATATATATATATATATATATATATATATATATATATATATAAACTGAAACTGACCCCGGATATGTGTTCTAGGGGGCATAATTAGTGCCTATTCCAATTTTTTTTTCAAAATTCAAAAGTTGGGGTCTCCTCATTAGTGAATTTTTTTAAAGAAAATGCCCTAATAATAATTTTAGAAAAAAAAGTTTTAAGTAGAAGTTCTGGAAAATTTGTCGATTGAAAAGTTAAGTTATAAGGATTTTATTTTTTAAACAATTATTAACAAATATATAGGTAAGAAAGTCAATAAATGAATGTTAATGGTCGTATAAGATGTAAACGGTAAGTGATACAAAAAAAATAATTACAAAAAAGATGAAAAATGCAATTATCTACAATAAAGGTCATTACCATTTTTGGTCCAAAGTGCACGGTTACTGAGATATACGTCGAAACGGTTTTTCTCAAAATGGCGGCACTTCCGCCCTCCTAATTTGTAAGGATTATATGGTTTTACTTTCAGTACGTAATTTTGAACCTTTCTATCAGAAAAAAAATGACAATCAATTTATTCTAAATCAGTGATGACATTGTCACTTTTACATTTGTAATATTGAATAAGAATATATTGTTGGGAAATATCCTGAAATCCAGTAAACGAACAGAAATGTCTAATAAGTGAGTAAAACAGAGCCAGTAAATGAATCACTAAGTGAGTGGTGGACGTGCCGCCACCTAGTTGTGGAACCAAGTAGTATGTTGTCACGCCAGCTCCAAATAACACAAAGTGTTAAAAAAATAGAGACTGTATACAACCAACTAACAATTTAGAAAATTGTCAGCCCTGGCCTATTTCTACCCCAATATAGATACAAAGTATGTAAGGCTAGATGCATTTTCGAAAATGCATCTAGCTTTACAGTAAATGAATACTTTATACAAAATACCTAAATCAGGTAGGTGCGTAGGTACCATACCAAAAATAGATCATTGCATAAACTTAAATATTATCATATTACGGCGGTATAAAGGCCTCAACAATTCAGAGGTTACAAGTTCAGTGACTTTTTTGATAATTTGACCTCTATGATACCAAATTTGATCAGCAGGTTTTGGCCACTGCCATTTTTGTTGAGTTTCCTCCATAAACCACACTTAGTTTATAATCTTGTCCATCAATTGCTTTGATCAATGCTGGATAATAATTTACCTATTTGGGAAAGTAATTGCAGTAATTTTTCCTTAACAAATGATCTTTTCTTAGCTGTTTTATCGAGTTGTGGCTTGTCTAGATGTTTTTTGCACTCATTTTTTTTGGGATTTTAGTTAATTTTTATTAAAAAAATTCACTAATAGAGAGGCATCGATGGTGAGACTTTGAAAAATTTTTTTCGAATGAGGGCGAACTAGGACCCCTAGAACCCATAACTGGGGTCAGTTTCATTTTGATATGTATACATATATATATATATATATATATATATATATATATATATATATATATATATATATATATATATATATATATATATATATATCCAACCGATTTAACCGATTCCGATCAATCTCGGCTAGTGCCTTTCTTTTATTAATTGCTTGGATGAGCTCGTTAGCCAGGAAAATCAGACAAGGTTTTCCGGGAAAATTTTGAGTTTTCTTCCAAAAAAAGTTTTTCTTCGAAAATTACAAAGATATTTTAATGAAATTAGGTGAATATGTAGCGCTGTAAAAGACCTTACTACGTACCAAAATTCAACTTTCTAAGTTTATAGAAAATTGAGTTTTTCAAATTTTGAGTTTCTCGAAAATTACGAAGCTATTTGAATGACATTTGGTGGATATATTGCCTTGTGGAAGGCCTTACTACATCCCAAAATTCTACTGCTCAAGTTTATAGAAAATCGAGTGATTTTTCTTTCGCCGTAAACCGTAAGTAACGTGTCGTGTTGTAAGGTTTAGAAGCTACCATTTTATTTAACGCGATAAAAAAGTCTTGTTTTTTTGTCAGAACCTGGAATACATAAATTAGCTTGTACACATTTTAATGCAATCTATATCGGCCAAACTTCTAGAAGCTTTAATACGAAATAAAAGCAATATATTTCTGCACATAAAAATTAAGGAAGTTTTAAATCAGTTACTTGAAGTAAAAGCCAGGTGAGATAGTGTGTTTTGTTTAATCACTTGACAGTTGTGTTTTGAGGTTAAGTAAATGATTGCATATTGCGTTTAAATTTGGAAACTAAAGAAAAAAGCGTGTTTTTTTTTATTTGGTATGGTTTGGCAGTTCTTTTTTGAGTTAGGTAGTAAATGATTGCCATTCAAATATATATAACAACTTGTACCTATATCATGCTTTTAAAATGTAACCAAATTAAACCAAAGAATAAAAACGGATTTTGTTTATTTATCACGGTTTTACAGTTTTGTTTTGAGGTTAAGTAGTAAATGGTTGTATAATATATTTCTAAAATTGGAAATCATAGAATATAAATATTAACGTTAATACTCGTTGATTAATTGTTCAAGTAGGTAAGTTATTCGAATAATGAATTGACTTATTATGTATGATTTAAGTCTCCTTCTGATCAGATTTTGTAACTTTAATAAAATTTGTAATACGAGTTTCTTTTAAAGAGACTCACAGTACCTAGATTCACCAAATTTTTATTTTCAAGCGTCATAGAAAATTGATCTTTGGACAACCAAAGATTTTTACTTAAAAGATGCTAGAACGCAAGATCTGATAGTGTAGAATTCTTATGTCAATTTACTATTAGAACGCACTTGCTGCGTCCCGAAATTCTTCATACATGGTGAAGTCTATAAAAGCAGCATGGGTATTTAATTTTATAAAAATAACGTACCTACTAAGCTTTGGAGATACAAATTCCATTTTAAAATTTCCTGTAGCGGATTCCAGTAAACTCTTATAGCAAGTTGTTAAAACTTTTTTTTTTCGGATTCTTGTTAAAAAAAACCTACAAATTTTCTGAGAAACATTTCGCAGCGAATTCTTGTAAACAATTTTATATAGGCTTTTTCTAGAAATCTTTTTGTCACCGAATTTGGGTAAATGAAATCTATGATACAAAAATTTTAGCCATATGCTCTCTGTTGCTCTTCTCAAGAAAAACAAATTATGGCTATAACTCATTTTTTTATAAAGTTGGGATCTTAGAATTTGGTATGTATTGCTAGGCTCTGTAAAGACAACTTGTGCTTTTAGTTCAACTGAAATAACTATTTCTTAAGATACAAATTTTTTGGAAAAAATATAAAGATTTCCCAGAAAAACTGGTTCGACTAAGGAGCATACCTGAACTGTTGATAAACGAGCGGTATTTGCAAAGTTCTCAATCTGCCCCTTGTTGTTTATTTACATGTGTTCGGGTCTACCCAATCCAACAGGCCTTTCAAAAAAAATAACAAAACTTGTATTTCCGAAACAATTTATTTTGTTATTTAGGAAATATTTTTGTGAAAGTTCGCTGTCATGACCCACTTGCTGCGTCCAAAATTCTTTTAGTTATCATCTTGTAATTTTCGTTAAATAAACAACTCTATATTTATAGGAAATTTTACTTTCTATAAAAACCCGCTACCATAAAGCATTTCCTGCCTCCTGGGCCCTTTACGTTATTTCATTTGTTTTCCTACATTGTGTAGCTTTTTATCCAAATTTTGCTGTTACACGAAATGCACAGTTTCGTCTAAATATTTTAAGGACCACCTAATTAGACCTTCAATGTCTAACATAGCAAAAACCTAATAATTGATGTCTTCCTTACATTATTTATGGCTTCTTGTTCTTTAGGTCGTAATGAAGTGAACATGAATAGAGCACATTATTTTCTTAACTAGAGCTCGCAATACAATACGCAAGGGAATACAAAGACAATGTTAGCATGGAATAATTAACAGTGAGATCCTTTTCATAACTACGTACTCTTGTCCTTGTTGTAGCTTATATCAAGTCAGTCACTTCAAATCTAAGACACATTTGAAAGAGCTGTCGTTTACCCTGCTTTACGCATCCTGATGTCTTATCTACGATTATGGGTCATTTATTCAATTTCCTCTGCGCTTTTCCCTTTTGTTTCCTTTGTTGTCGCATCTTCGGGGATAACAACTTGACACCTAGGTTTCTTTGCCTGCCCTTTTAAAATGAAAATCAACTTCTTTTGTGTTTTCTTAGCGTCCACACATATATTAGACGAAATATATACAGCACGTCTAGAAAAGTAATACGCTTCAAAGTAATGTATACAGTAAATCCAGAGATAAATCCTGGATGTCACTTTTTTGTTGCTTTACCACGTCTAACATAAACTATTGTTACTAGGCTAGATGGAACTAGAAGGGAGTTGTGTCTTCTTAAACTAAACGCCTATTAAGGTCAAAAAAATTTGACACATAAATTTACGGAGCTATCTACATAGAAATCCATTTACTTAGCACAATTTGATAAAAATTATAGCTGAGGATTATTGAACCCGCATTTATCTATTAAATTTTTGGGACGAATCACATTTACGAGTCTTCGGCAATTAAATCTGACCAAATCCTTATTTTTACACAATGAGTAATTTGAACTCTCACACTTGTGGTAATGTATTTTGTGTAAAAAGCCTGGACGCAGCAAGTGCGTTATGGTAGTGAATTTTCATAGAAATGATCTGGCACCAATATTTTAATATAACTTATTTTTTGTAACATAGAAATCTGAATTTTGGTGTATAGTTTAATTTTTATATCCTAAACTTACGTACCAAATATGGTTATCATACCTTTTTTATTTTTTGAGATAAAAAAATTTTTCGAATGAAAACTCAAAATTTTCCCGGAAAAACTCCGATTTTCCTGGCTAACGAACCTGTTCAAGCCATTTACAAAGGAAAGGCACCTGCCAAATTTTGTCAAAATTGGCCCATTATTTTTTGAGTTATTGTTCTGATACATATATATATATATATATATATATATATATATATATATATATATATATATATATATATATATATATATATATATATATATATGTATGTATGTATGTATCCGAGCAATAACTCAAAAAATACTCGATTGATTTGAGTGAAACGTGGCATAAGCCTTAATTTCGTTACAATCGCGGATGAGTTCGTTAATCAGTTATAACGGACATACTTTTCCCCCAAAAAAAGATACAAAAATATTTTTGAATGCGCTTTATTTTTGAAAGTATTAAAGTAACTAGAATGGGACTCTAAATGTAGCAGAAATAAAGTGACTAAACCTCTGTTGTGATATTTAGGTAATTTGTTTCACAAAATTTTGGGTTTTTCCTAAATTAAAAATTAAATCTGACAGACATGAAACAACTTAAGTGGTTTTAAAGTATGATGCCAGACAAAGACAGAGTAGTCACCTGCCACACGTAGATTGATACACAGAACACTTAACTCGCACTGTGGCGATCCCACCCTAATGATTGCCTTCGGGTATATTCGGGCGCGCGGATTTGTAGGGGAAAATAAGGAAGTTTTATTAGCTACTTGAAGTAAAAAGCAAATGTTTTGTTTATTTATTTTGGTTTGACAGTTGTTTTGAGGTTAAGTAAATGCTTTTAAAATTGGAAACCAAAGAATAAGAACATGTTTTGTTTAATTATTACGCTCTGATAGTTCTGTTTTAAGGTTAAGTAGTAAATGATTCTCATTGAAATAGTTATAACAACTTGTACCTATATTATGCTTTTAAAATTGGATACTAAGGAATATTAACGTGTTTTGTTTATTTATTATGATTTGGCAGTTCTGTTTTGATGTTAAATAGTAAATAATTGTATGAAAATGAAAGAATAAGAATATTACCGTTAATATTTGTTGATTAATTGTTCAAATAGATAAGTTATTTGAATAATGAATTGACTTCTCTTTTAAAGAGAGTTTTGGGCATTCAATTTTTTTTTTCTTAAAAGGAGCTAGAATACAAGATTTGAATATTTTTGTGATAATAGAATAAGAGAAATTCTTCAAATGAGCTTGTACTAAGGCCTCTGAACCCGATACTCAACGTCTGTTTAAATTAAAAGTATCAGTTTTAGTAATATGCCGTACTACTAGTGTAAAATTCTTATGACATTCACTATTATAACCACTTGCTGCGTCCCGATTTTTTTTCTGTCAGATTTTTTATGTTTAAGTTATTTATCTTTTGCAAAAATATTAATTAAAAGAGAAGTTTTCTGCATTTTTTTCCTAAAACCTTTAATTATTAAAGCTTTTTTATTAAGTTACAATGACTATTTGGCACCCGAATAATACAAAAAAGTCTTGACGCAGCAAGTGCGTTATGGTAGTGAATTTTCATTAAAATGTTTTAATAGCCAATGTGTGTTTTTTTAAGAAAGCAAGCATCAAATGTGTTTACCAGTATAACCTATATAGTAAAAACAACGTGCCATGTTGCGTCAAAATAACTTTATTCTTTGAAAATGTACAAAAATTTCCGAAACTAAACTTGAAGTGTTCCCGAAAAAACTCGTTTGTTGGTCAACCTTACAGGTTAATATCTAATTAAGCTAATCAAATATGAAGCATTTGATCAAAATTCGCTACCATAACGCACTTGCTGCGTCCAGAATTTCTTTTCTTACAAACATGCATTATATGTCGATGTAAAATGCAAAAATGCAATAACATAAGGCGTGTTTGTTTTAAATTAAAAAAAAAGAAAATTTTTATCACCAACTACTTATGGGCCAGCCTGTGAATGTAGGTATAATTTTTTAAGATGTAGCTCAAGACACCCTATGATTAATGTGTAATTTTTTTTCATATCTTGTATAATAACTGTTATATGGTCTTTATTGATTTTTTACGAAAATGCGACAAAAATTATATACCATTAAACGATACTCTATAGCTAAGGCTACTGCCAAGCATCAGAGAAGGGATCTATTTGAAATGAATTTTCTGGAAATATTTTAGTAAAATGAAGGACAATGACGGTTGAAACTAAAAGTTCAGGGTTTTTAAAACATTCTTGAGACATTTTTGTTCCATAGCCCGTATTAGATTCAAGTTCTTTGCCTAAATGTTGCCAATTTTGACCTTTTAAATCGCAACTTTGACGTTTTGAGGAAAACCCCAATTTATTTTTCTTTAAATGCCTATAACTTTTTTGTCTTTTGACCTACAGAATTAGATTTTGGTGTATAACTTACCTATAATGACGTAAACTCGCGTACCAAATTTGGTTGCCCTTACCTTGTTAATTCCGGAGACATAATTTTTTTTCTAAAGAAAATACAAAATTCTCCGGAAAAACCCGGGCTGATTTTCCTGGCTAACAAACTTATCCAAGCCACTTGCAAAATTAGGGTATTCACCAGATTTGATTAAAATTGGCCCATTATTTATATATATATATATATATATATATATATATATATATATATATATATATATATATATATATATATATATATATATATATATATATATATATATATATATATATATATATATAATAAATTGAAACTGACCCCGGATATGTGTTCTGGAGGGGCCCAATTAGCGCTCATTTGACGAAATTTTTTCAAAATTCAAAAGTCGGGATCTCCTCATTAGTGAATTTTTTAAAGATAATTCACTAAAAGTAAAACGACACCTTTAATAAAACAAAAGTTAAAATGTGTTACGTAGCGTTATCAATTAACGTGGGGTAAATCGATGTAGTAATGAGTCATTATTACGCTTAGGATAAAACTTTCAGAATAGTTGTTACAGCAATAACTGTTCGCGGCCAAGCAGTGGTTTGAAAATAGTGAAAAGACATGTTTAAGTTATTTAACATTATAAGGTAACATTTTCTGAAAATTTCCAATATTGATGTTATTTGACTTATAATAATGATAGCGATCTACTTCGTTGAAATTATATTACGAACCGAAAACATGATTCTCGTGTGACATCCATTGAATTCTTTTTAATTTACTGCTCAATTCCTATTTGAAATTTAGTAAAATGCGCTGTGAAAAACATTAATCAATATTTACCCTAATTTCGACCTTCGCAGATCACACAGATACAAATGTCATCAGATTTGTCCAATTTCACTGGCGCAAATTTATCGACAATACAAAGGATGATCATAGAGTGTTGGGTGGTTCCATTATCGGACACACAAATATGAATAATGTATCGTAATGTTACCATACAAATGGCCGATTCCAATCGTTGTAAATAATGTCCCGCTACAAACACCCACCAACACATGGAATACACAATGCAGGAGACAAGATGTATAACCGCAGAATGTGTTCAAAAATGGCGCCTCATTATTTTCCAGATGTGTCTCGCGAACTCTTATAGCATTTATCAGTTTTATGGTCCTTCTACTTTAGCGACGCGGATAAAAGTAGGCTATAGGCTATCCAATAAATCCGTTTTATTTGGTGTTTTGCACACAGTACCGCATTTTGGCAGGTAGGGACATGTACTGCTAAAATTGGTATTCATTTCCCTCACTTCGAAATGCATTGATCATAAGTTATTTTATATACAGGGCTACTCATAGTGATCGTTTACTAGATTTTTACAAAGAGCTAATAAACTTAGTGCGGTGAGTATTTGTACATATTAGTTTTTAGAACTTCTTAGTTTAGCTTATATTGAGTCAGTTTCATAAATAGTGACACATCTAATTTGACTGCAAATATGGAACCTCGTAACTTATGATAGAATGGACGGATTTACGTAACTTTGATTCGGGTTTATAGCTTATTTCTCCCTTTATCAAAGCAGGTGTCACCAGAAGTTCTTAAATTCCGTAAAAAGGGAATGTCTGGATGCAGAATGTACGTTACGGTAGCGAATTTTTATAAACATATTTTATACCATGAAATTTTCTTATTATAAAATCGTAAATTTTTTTATTAGTGAATTTCCATTAAGAAAATTCAATAGAGATGTTACGATTGTCAGACTTTCGCATTTTTTTAATGAGCGCGAATTAGGGCCGCTATTTCCAATGTCCTTGAGCAACGGCCCCAATTACAGTTTTAGGCTAAAAGTGTAGCATAAGATAGTGGAAATGTAAACGAAATCAAGTCACTTCTCTATACCAATAATTTTATAACAATTTGTTCTTTTATATTTTATCTTTAAACTTAAACATAAGATGTCATCTAAGATCGAAAGAGTCGTTGAATGTGTTTCAAGTGAGAGTTCTATTAATTTTGTAATTAGATGTTACGTTTACTTTTAATATAATATAAAATATCTCAGAACATGAAGTCGGCATCAAGTAGCAACAAAACTTTATTTTATCTTTCTTAGCTAATTCAGTGGTGGCGTGGTTGTCTCCTAAGCAGAAGGTTCCGAGATCGATTACCGGTCGATGAAAGTATCGTTTTTTTTTTCATTTCATTTTTCATTTCACTTTGACATTGGGAGAAACAATAGTGTACAGATTTCGTACATTCTAAACAAGAGCTCATATTTGTTTAAAACCCCTGACATTGTCACCTGTAAGTCTAAAATTATAATTTTCAGCAGACATTTTAATATTGTTGATGTTGAATTTTTATTAAGAAAATTCACTAATAAAGAATTTGTTTTTAAAAAACTTATTTAGCTGCTGGAAAAACCGGTTTGGTTAGGTTAACTTAAACGCAATCATTCAGGCGATTAATAAGGAAAACTAACTGCGACGTTTATAACTTTACAGATACTTTACTTTTATAAATATTAATCAAGTTTCCTTCTGGAAAGCTTAAGTAACTTTGATGAAATTTGTAATACTAGTTTTTTAAAGAGACTAAGGCACTATCTATAGATATATCCAATTTTAGTTTTACAGATTCACAGAAAATTGAGTTTTGGAGATTTTACTCAAAAGGAGCTAGAACACAAGATTTTTGATAAAAGAGGGATATCGGTGGTAACATTTTCGAAAAAAGTCTTTAAATGTACGCGTACTAGGACCTCTAACATCGATCTTCAAGGGCTGTGTAAGTAAAGTAAAGTATTAATCTTAGTAATATACCGTATTCTAATAGTGCACAATTCTTTTGAAAATTCACTACTATAACGCACTTGCTGCGTCCCGAATTTTTTCTTGACTTAGCGATGTAGAATTACAAAAAAAATTCTTTGTTAAGTGCGTAAATTTTTTTTATTTTTTAACTTAACTGTATAAAATGGTACGTAGTATACGTTTTACAATAGAAATCAGCTCACCAGATTTAGTTGCCAGAGCTTATTTTTGGGGATACAAAGATGTTTGAAAGAAAGCAACATTTTAGAGGTAAAACTGGGTTAATTTTTCTGGCTAACAAAGTTATCCAAGCCTTTTATAAATACAAGAAAGCTCCTTACCAAATTTATTTAAAAGAATCTTGCTCATTATTTGTTGAGTTATTAGTGTAAATATATATATATATATATATATATATATATATATATATATATATATATATATATATATATATATATATATATATATATATATATATATTTGTGTGTGTGTGTGTGTGTGTGTGAAGCAGGAGACACAGACCGGTTTCGTCGTCCTTATGGACTCTTGAGTATACCACACCTGCGCTCCGTATTGCCATAAGTTGCAATGGAGAACAGCGCAAGGCGCCATCTCTGATGTTGTGATAATTTTAGGCTTCCACAGCAGCTTTCATGCACACAGTACAACAAAAAGAAAGTTTCTGTAGCGAAAAAAATTTGAGAGAAAAGCACTTTCAGTTTTTCCCGGAATTTCCTAATTTCCGGGCAACTTTTTCAATTTCTCTTTTCCTTAAAACCTTACTCGGCCTATGACGGATATTTCAAAAATATAATTATCCAAGTTGATCCAGCCATTCTCAAGTGATGCGCCTGCCAACCAACAGCATTTCATTTTTAGTGAATTTTTGTAGAAACAATTCACTAATGGGGATATCCCGACTTTTGAATTTTGAAAAAAAAATTTTAAATGGGTGCGAACTAGGACCCCTAGAACCCATATCCGGGGTCAGTCTGAATTTGTATATGTTTATATATGTTTATATATATATATATATATATATATATATATATATATATATATATATATATATATATATATATATATATATATGTATGTATGTATGTATGTATGTATGTATGTATGTATGTATCACACCGAAAGCTCAAAAAATGATAGGCCGATTTTGATAAAGTTTGGCATGTACCTTCCTTTTTTAAGTGGCTTGGATAAGTTCGTTAGTCAGGAAAATAGGACTAGGTTTTCCGGGAACATTTTTAGTTTTCATTCGAAAAAAATTTTATCTCAAAAAATAAAAAAGCTATGATAACCAAATTTGGTAGGTAGGTTTACGATATAAAAAGTAAACTACACACCAAAATTTAGGTTTATATGTTACAAGAAAAAAAGTTATGATAAAATATTTCGTGCCAGATAATTTCCATGAAAAATCACTACCGTAACGCACTTGCTGCGCCCAGGCTTTTTATTTATATAGACTACACACGAGGGATTATCTTTGCTTAAAAAGATCAAAATAGTACAAGAGAAACTACTTTGCTAACATTTTGTCGCTTTCTTCTGAAAATGTTAACGATTTGGAACGCCAAAATTGGTGGCTTTTAAACATAGATTTCGGGGCTGATGCGGAAAGTATTCCATGAAATATCTTTAGCAGGGTCATAGACTTATGCCTTAATTGTTACTTTCCTTTATTCAATTATAAGATATCCAAAAAATTCATTCAAAATAGGCGCTGTTTGTTGCAAATGACTCAAAGCCATACATTCACATACTACTGTATGTGACTGAGGTTGTGAAAGACACATCGCAATATACTCCACTTCTCATGTTTTTCATGTCCGAACGCTTAAAAATGACTGCTGGATCAGCAAATGATGGTCCTCTAACACAGGTGCAAATGTTAGGAGTGACTGATTTTTTTTTAAATTATCTCCTTAATTGTAACGTTTACTGATCAGATTTTGTAATTTAAATACATTGTCTGGCGAATTTTTCTACAAATATTTAAGTGATGATAAAAAAGTATAGGCGCTGCAAGCGAGTTATGGTAGTTAATGTTCAGAAAAATGTTTTTATCGCCAAAACTGTTTTTTTAATGAGAACCATGAAATTTAATTAACTGTTTAATTTTTATAGTAGAAAAAATTAACGATATGTCATCAAAATTACTTCATTGTTTAAAAAAGTACAATTCTTTTTCGAAAAGACAGTGAAAATATTCCAAAAAAGGTTTTCCTGCTAAGACATAGTTATTCACAAACAGCTTTTTGATAATCATTTTAAAAAAATATATGAAAATTTGCAAACAATTTATTTGATGAAAACTTGCCATTTACTTTTTCAATTGGATCAAGTAGTGTTGCATGAAAATTACATATTTTACACAAATTTTTTAAACAAATTTTTTGGGAAAATTCGAAAACATTTTTGTACAATAACTTATTAGACACAATTATTAATTATCAACATTTCACAAAAACGATTTCTACGAAAACACAAAAATTTTTGGAAAACTGAATGTAAATGTTTCCAAAACTAGAGTCTCTAAGTAAAGAGAGTGTTTTGTACAGGAGTTGAAGCAAAGGGTATTTCCATCACTTTTAAAATGTAAAATACAGGGTGTTTCACTTGTAAAAAAAAGAACCTCGGTGATTCAGGGGTCTGCCTCTGAACCGAAGGGTGCTGGGTTCGATCCCAGGGTACTCCTTTCACTTTTTCAGTACAAACTGTAACATTAAGATCAACTGAGGTTCTGGCATTGTATTTGAGCAAGTTATAAAATATTAAAATATTAAATTATAAAATATATAATTATAATTATAAATTTTCACTCGTACAATTATTTTAGAATTTAAACAGTTCCATTTACATCTAATAAAAAAGCCATTTTATAGTAAAGAAGTTTTATAACTTCCACTTTCTTACTCGTTCCACTGTTGATTGGTATCGGCCCTCTGGAATCTTGAACAAATGAGTATCAGACTCCTTCCCTTAATGACCGCGGTTTGCGTCGTTTAAATCCATGGTTGCTAGGTAATCCATGGTTGCTAGGTAGCCATCTTGTAGAATTTTCACTTTGAAATAACGCGTCTTCGGCGTCAATTATATTTTGATATTTCCATATAATATCATGAAGTACTTATTTTAAGCTTACTGCTTATTTACTGTACACTTTATTGATTACTTTATAGTTTCCAACACTTATCTGACTTAATTTTGCTGATTTTACTTATTATTTTTACTATTTATTGTTAGTAAAACCCAATGGCCCACTCTTGACCCGATGAACCAAATTGAAGAGAGCTAGGATTCAATTATTTTTCACTTTCTTTAAAATGTTGAAACCCTAATTCTAATTATGTTACAAATGTCAAATTGTTTCAAAATTTTGTTTAGGATAATTTTTTTATACTAAATTATAATTTTTGTTTAAATTTAGAATTTTGATAATTATTTTTCTTTCTAAATCGTTTTTGCTTCAGTTTTAACACTTTCCCTGGTTTAATTATGTTTTAATTCAGAATTTTGATTATTTTTATTTCGAAATGATTTTTGGTTCAGTTTTAGGACTTGCTTAGGTCTAAATATCTTTTAATTTAGAAATTTAATAATTATTTTTATTTCTAAATTATTTTTGGTTGAGTTTTAAGACTTACGTTTTAATTTAGAATTTAGATGATTATTTTTATTTCGAAATGATTTGTGGTTCATTTTTAAGACTTGCGTGTGGTAGCTAATAAATTAAGTTTGATATTGCTAAATATAATACAACACACACACACACACATATATATATATATATATATATATATATATATATATATATATATATATATATATATATATATATATATATATATATAAATCAGGCTATGGGTTCTAGGGGACCAAGTTCGCGCTTGGTTGGAAAATGTCTCGATCTCCTCAGTAGCGAATTTGCTCCACGAAAACTCTGTATTTGGATCAGGTTGTTTAATTAAATAAGTTTTATGCTCAGAATAATCTTGTAATGGCTAGTTTTTTAGCAAAAGTATGTGACGAGTATTCTTGAAAGAAAATATTGTTTCTAATTTAAAAAATATATGTTTTTTTGTGCAAAAATATTTAGAAAAGTCTTAATGCAATATTTTTTAGCGAAATTTATAAAAAATGAGAGTAAATTTTTTGCGTAAATATTTTTCAACCAATTCCTTAGAGATACAATTTTACGTGAAGTTGGCTGGAATTTTTATGGTAGATTTGTGTAAACTATTTTTGGGCTAGTTTTTTCAGATTTCCCTCTTAATTTTTGTGGAAAACCCTTTCCAGCGAATTTGCGAAAAAGTCTATTCTGACGAGATCACAACTTTAAGTCTTTCAAAAATTTTTTCAGAGAAACGTGAGCTAATAACGCGCTTGCTGCGTCCAGCCTTTTTTTTTAGTTAGAAAACAATGTTAAACTTCTAGAAGATAAGGCCATTCAAAAACAAAGAAAAATAAGGCGTAGAAATACTTTACGTGAACAAACGCGAGAACATGGATCATGAATAAAAAGAAAAGGTATTGTTCCCCTTGAGTGTGGCGTGCAGCTGAAACAACTATGTTTCAATATTGTATCATGCACCGAAAGAATGTATCTTTGGTTCAGCAAGTTCAGAGTTGGGGTTAGATATAAATGCACATATTATCCTAGTAGAAATGTACGTCATTCGAGAAGAGTAAGACACAAGTTCTGAAAAAGAAAAATGTATTCCCGTCTGGGGGATTTTTACACATCAGCACATTTGTATTTTAATCCTTTGCTAAAAGAACTCGGATACATCGTAAAAGTTTCCAGTATTCCCGCTATGTCGATAGTTTCAGAGACGGATTTGTGGGGGCATTTAAACTGAAGAATACTCGGTTAGTAGTTTTATGAAAATTACCGGTAAATTACCAAAATAGTCCTTTGAGTTACATGATAGGCTTTTTTTCATTTTCAATATCAGAAATTATAGTCAGCTGACAAAAGTTTTCAGGGAAATATAAAAAGCCTGGAGGCAGCAAGTGCGTTATGGTAGTGAATTTTCCTAGAAATAATCTAGCAAAATATTTTATTATAACTTTTTTTCTTGTAACATAGAAATCTAAGTTTTTGTTTATAGTTTTCTTTTTATATCGTAACCCTACATACCAAATTTGGTTGTCATAGCTTTTTTAATTTCTGGGAATTTTTTCCGAATGAAGACTCATAATTTTCCCGGAAAACCTCGTCTAATATTCCTGACTAACAAATTTTTCCAAGCCATTTACAAAAGGAAGGTTTAAATTTTATGAAAATCGGACCATTATTTTTGAGCTATCCGTGTGATATACACACACACACACATAATATATATATATATATATATATATATATATATATATATATATATATATATATATATATATATATATATATATAAACATATAAAAATTGAAACTGACCCCGGTTATGGGTTCTAGGGGTCCTAGTTCGCGCTCGTTTGCAAAATTTTTTTTCAAAATTCAAAAGTTGGGATCTCCTCCATAGTGAATTTGTTCTACGAAAATTCACTTGAAAGAAATTGAATAGCGAGCATTGACTAACAATAGAAACGACAAAACAGACAGGACGGTCGAAACCGTGTATGTTAGGCAGAAATGGTACGTTATCTGAGAAGGTATCATTGACTAATAATTATTTACAAAGACGAAATCTGCTCGTTATGATAATTAAACTAGGGGAACAGGAAATGTAATGGTAAGTGGCCTCGCATTATAAAGGTGATGAATGTAGCAGGAGACCACGTAAGGCACGTAAAAACAAATGTTTCATGGAAATTTTAAGTAATTTGTTAGGTCACATAAATAAAAGTTACATAGAGAGCGAGCATTGACTAACAGTGTAAATTAAAGGTACAATAATAGCAAAAGGACACACGATGCCTAGTAAGAGGATGCTTCTTCAATTTTCATTCTCGATAGAACAGATTAGTGAGCTTTGCAAATGAAGAAGAGAGGAAAATAAACCGAAAGTGAAGCTACAGAAACGTCTTATGCGGTGGAATACAAGTAGGTTTTTGTAGGGTGATACGTATGTAAAATAGTTTAGCGGTAAGAGTAAGCAAAGCGTCATGTTAACAGCGGCAGAAGCAGAATTCAATAGAAGCCACGTGTGTTCGGTAAGAGCAAATTTTAGGAAGAAACTATTGACTTTTCATAATAAGAATAGACTAAAAACGATGCGAGTTGTAAGGAAAATAAAAATAATCTAGGTTACTTTTTGTATCGTAAACCTACCTACCAAGTTTGGTTATCATGGCTATTTTATTTTTTGATATAAAAAAATTTTTCGAATGAAAACTCAAAATTTTCACCGAAAATCTCGTCCAATTTTCCTGACTAACGAACTTTGCCAAGCCATTCACAAAGGAGAGGTACGAGCCAAATTTTATCAAAATCGGCCCATTATTTTTTGAGTTATCGGTGTGATATATATATATATATATATATATATATATATATATATATATATATATATATATATATATATATATATATATATATATATATATATATATATATATATATATATATATATATATAAACATATAAAAATTAAAACTGACCCCGGATATGGGTTCTAGGGTCCTAGTTCTCGCTCATTTGCAGAAATTTTTTCCAAATTCAAAAGTCGGGATCTCCCCATTAGTGAATTTTTTCTACGAAAATTCACTAAAAATGAAACCTCTCATGCATACATACAGTCGTATTTCTGATACGGTACCGTACGCATCGCTGCGATAAAGCGCCTGTGAGAAATACATTATTGTGATAAAGAGGTAATATCATTAAAACAAAATAAGTAAATAGTTTAAAATTTTTACACTATTTTTTTAAATTGGTGACTAAGTTTCATATATTTTACAAAACAATAGTGAAATTGTGTTTAGTAAACAAAATTTGCAAAATAAGTAATGGATACTATGGCGGGCAACCCTATAGGGTCGCCCCCAGTTCTTGTAAACATGACCGATAATGTGAGTGGTAACTAGCAACAGGTAAGAAATAGCCTTATTGATCTTAACAATAGATATGAAAAAGTCTGGACGCAGCAAGTGCGTTATGGAAGTCAATTTTTATAAAAATGCTTTGAATAGCAAATATATCTTTTTAATACAAGCAGTCATCAATTTGGTTACCGGTGTAACCTCTATAGTAGAAACAATGTGCCATATTTTATCAAAATACTTATTGTTAAAAATGTACAACAATTTTTTGACAATTAACATTAAATGTTGGTTTTCTAGCAAGCAACCTTAGGTTAATAGCAAATTGAGTTATTGAAATTTGAAGCATTTAATGAAACTTTGCTACCAAAACGCACTTACTGCGTCTCGGTTTTTTTCTTACAAACATATTTCGATAAAAAATGCAATTATATAATGGTGTTCGAAAAAAAATTTGGGATCATCAACGACTTATGGGCTAGCCTGTGAGTGTCAAAATAATTTTATAAGATACCCTATAAATAACTTATACAATTTTTTCTCGTCTCTTGTGTAATAATAATTATGTTGAGCTTTACCGTAGAAATGCGTCACACTGTATATATGTAAACAGATAAAAACTGAACGTAAACCCGGATATGGATTCTAGGGGGCCTAGTTTGCGCTTATTTGAAGAAATCTTTTTAAAATACTAAAGTCGCGGTCTCCTCATTGACGAATTTTTTGTACGAAAATTAGCTAAAAATTATGAACTGTTAAACCATAAACTTACCTTAAACTACCGCCAAAGCATCAAAGAGAAAATAACTTACCTGTTGCATATGAGCCCTTTTTGTAAAACTTCAATCTTTTATCTGTTGACAAACATCACATCCACCCACTAACATTAATAAAATCGTAAAGGAATAATTTGCACTTGTACATTAAAATTTCTAAATAACACAAATAATTTGTCAACTGATAAACGATCTACTAATAGACGATAAACGTCAGTTACAGCGTATAACTGACCTGAGCAATTATCTCAAATATTCCGCTGCTACGTAACGACTCAGACATACTAGATCTCAAATAACTATAAACCAGTTTTTACCATTGTCAATAAAAGCGGTGATATTAAATATAAATGTTTCAAGTTTGAATAGCTCAATAATAATAATAATAATAATATAATAATATATTTATTCACACCATCAATACATAAAAAATGTGTAGAACACGTCAACATTTTAAAAAAAACATAAAAACACAGGAATTACAATTCAAAAAAACTTTACATCTATCACGATATTGATTACCAGCAGCTACAACTTGTCAGCTAAAAAATCCTCAATACTAAAATAGGCCTTTGCCGCCAGAATATTCTTCAGTGTCTTTTTCATCTTCGCAGGTGGAAGCTCCTTTATCTGCACCGTCAGTTTGTTGTACACCTTTGGGGACTGCACCACAGCACTATTGTAAACAATACTTTTTGTAGTTTGTGGCGCAATTAACTGATCCTTTAAACGTGCTCTAGTGTTGTATTGATGCTGTTGTTCACAATCTGATAACAAACTCCGGTTTTCCCTAACAAAACACGCACACTCCAATATATACAAACTTGGCAAGGTAAGTATTCTGTTGTGGAGGAATGTTTACCTACACGAACCCCTATAATTCAGATTAAATATGCTGCGGATACATGCCTTTTGGAGCCTAAAGATTTTACCAGCTTCTATGGAATTCCCTCAGAACATTAGTCCATAACGAAGCCTTGAGTTCACATATGCGTAGTACGCCTCGAGGCCAGCACTAATACTACTAGAATCGGACAGAACACGCAGAGGGTAACTAAAAGCTGACAGTTTACCTGCCAGATAGGCAACATGAGCCCTCCAGTTCAACTAAAAATCAAGCTTCAAGCCCAAAAACTTATCATCATCCCGCGTGCTCAGCGATTCTGAGTTGAATTTCAGCGATAACTGGTTACCCCTAAAATAGTTAAATGAGATTAAATTTGTTTTGGTCACATTCAATTGTAAGTCCATTCTATTGTACCACTGTTCCAGAATTCTCAGTGATTGTAATGCCTCATAAATTAGATCACGATCTGACGGAGCTTGCAAAACCAAAGATGTATCGTCAGCAAACAGAGTTGTGTTATGGGGCAATGCTTCAGACAGTTCGTTAATAAAGTAAGAACAAGACTGGCCCGAGGATTGAGCCCTGAGGCACACCTCGTTCTATACCCTTCCACTCAGATGCCAGAAATACCCCTGTCCTATAATCATTAAAAGCCACACATTGTTTCCTGCCTAATAGGTATGACTTCATTAAATTCAGCGAGACTCCCCTGAAACCTAGCAATTCCAACTAAACTAACAGTGTGTTGTGGGACACGCTATCAAAAGCTTTAGATAAATCCAGCATCATACACATTGTGCTTTCACACTTATTTAGTCCCTCTGTAATTTCCTTGATAACTTGAAATATTGCCCTGTTAGTTGACCTTTTCTTAATATAGCTATTTTGATTCTCACTAAATATTTTGTGTTTCTCTAAAAAAAGCCACTATTCACTTACATAGCAGCAAAACGCTCTGTGATAATAGTTACGGAAGCTGCCCCATTAGTGGCCGGAGAGGCGTCAAGGGGTGGTGTAATTTGAAATTAACTGAATTTCAGATCGAAATTCCTTTTAATGCCCGCCAATTAAGTAGTATTTTCGATACACACAGAGCAACAGCCGAGCAACTGGTGTTGCTTTTTGTCTCACATGCTTTTTTCATATATTCAAATTTAAAGCAGTGGGGATACGCTGAATGTTTTCTTTTTTCAATTGCTAATTACTACGGTTTAGCTCGACGGAACTGGATATGAGTTCGCACTCGTTGAAAAGAACCTTTATTGGTCTACCATTTGCACTCATTACAGGTTATCTTTATACTTTACATATATCGAGAGGGGGCGTTGTGTGGATAGTAAGGCTATGTTGCTGTTTTTCTAAAGAAAGTCAAATGGAAAGGTATACCGATAATAATACACTAGAATAGGCTCCAAAGGACTTAAGCTACCAGTGAAAACCGCCGTTCGATATCATTGCTCTAGCTGTAGATATTAGCGATCAAAATTGGAACTACCAATTACTACTACCCCTTGAAAACAAGGTAGCAACAATAATAGAACAGATGACATTTAACAACTAGTGCTAATTCATTAGTGAAATTATCTCATGGTAGTAATTAGCCGCACCAGTAACAAATTGAATGACAGTATAATACTTTTGGCAATTTGCTTATGCATATTCTCATCTTTACAGTATCTATGCTTGATGTTTTCTACATTCTGTTACACTGGGTTTGGTTTTTATTATCCATACCGTAATGAATTACTGAGGGGACATGGATTGATATTTTCATTCCTTTAAGTGGCAAAAGTTTTCTACTTAACTCACTTTAATATTTTCAGGATACTTTATATCTAGAAATGTGGAAAACTCCGCTGTTGTTGCTACCTTGTTATCAAGATGTGATAATTTGTAGTTCCAAATTTGATCGCCAATATTTACCGTTAGAGCAATGCTATCGAACTGCGGTTTACACTGAGAGCTTTAGTATTTTGTAGCATATTCTACTGTGTTATTATTAATGTACCGTTCTATTTGATTTCCTTCAGAAAAACATCAACATAACCTGACTATTCAAACAACGCCCTCTCTCGGTGTATGTAAGATACAGACGAAACCTGGAATAATTGCATATGATAGGCCAAGAAAATTTCTTTTCAATGTGTAAAATCATCAAGTTACGTCGAGATAAACCGCAGTAACTAGCAATTGAAAAAATAAACATTCAGCGTCCCCCCAGCGCTATTTTTGAAAATACCAAAAAGTTGGCCAGGTAAGAAATAGCATCCTTTGCTCGCTAATTACTCTCCGTGATTCAAAAATACCACTTAATTGGCGTAAGTGTGATGAAAGTGCTCACCCTCTACAGTCGTTTTAGAGGTAGCAGATATTTTTATTCATTTGTTCTTGCAATATACCTACATTACAGGTGATGGCAAATGTAAGAAAGCACTGAGAAGGAGGATCACGATGGCAAAGAAAGCATCTAATAAGCATAAATACTCGTCCTTTCATTAAACATTATAACGTGCAATGTATATTTGTAGATACTGTGTCTCCAACTTCAAGAGCCCTTGTTATCCTATTCTCTGCAAGCAGCTTCGCCTTCTATGACACCAGCTACAGCAAAAATAACAAGCATTTGTACAGCCAGAGAAAAAAAAAGATTTGTTTGCCTGTATTTAGCATAAAACGGTTTTGCCGAGAAACAGCAATGAACTGTTACATGCTACTTGTGTTTTTAAAGTAAATAAAATGAACTGAAATGACGAGTTATTTGACGTTACCAATGAATACCTGATGAATCACTCTATGAAGAGTTTACATCTCTGCCGTTTTAAACTTATACTGCTATGATCATATAACCTCTTTGTCACTTACTTCAAGTATTATTTTTTGGTAACGCAAATTTTTTGGAAAATTTTATATAAAAAATATTACGCTTACAGTGAGTCACCTTGTTTCGAATTTTTACCAAAATTCTTGCGTGCGTTGTTGCGTGCGCGTGTGTGTGTTGTAATAAAACATGGTTTGCCCATTTGCTACGCCACCTAAAGACTTGCGGTTTTTCATTATACTGGAAATTTATTTCTGGATTCTACCTTAGTTGGCCAGCTCCGAGTCAGGTTTTTCCATGAAAATTTCAAATATTCTTCTCGAAAAAGATATAATTTTGGAGCTCGTTAATTTATTTTTACGAAATGTAGCTCATATCTTGGCATCAAATACAATGTTCAAAAATTAATTGTAGTAGAATAATTGTATGCTAGCTTTTCCGCAATATCATTCAAATTAATTTAAAAAGTCAGCAAAATATATTCCCTATTGTTAGAAAAAAAAAAACCATTAGGGTTCAACAGAATAAACAAAGATCGATATATTAAATTATTTAGCCGTTAAAAGTTTTTGTAACAAATATAATGTCAGATAATTTTAATGACATATTATATTGAGAGAAAATATTGACTCAAATGCTTTTGAGGGATTGTCTATAAAAACAAAACAAAAAACACAATTTGGTTACAGATGTGATGGGAAATTTTCACTATTGATTTTGCTAAATTTGCTGTTGCTTCAGGTCGCTCTTACTTGGCAAATATTTCTACTGGCTCTTAGACACTATGTTTCCAGTTTTGCAGGTTTTTATAGTTTATTATTACAAAAGTTATACAAATTCGCTACTCTAACGCATTTGGGGCGTGTCCACGTTTTTACATAAAAATACCCAAATAGACCTCTTTTCACGATATCCTTTGAGTGAACACATTTAATAAAAAATAAAGCGAAGTGTCCAAGAATTCCGTTCTTGTGTGACTTCATTTTATTAAGCTATCAATATAGTACAATGCATACCCTCGGTGTATACTATATATTGGTAACGTTGCTCGTTTTTAATTCGTTGGTTCTCTTTTTATTTATAACCATGCTTGGTATAGAATCCTGAATTGCTTAGGTGCTGCTGTGTCGTTCTTGAAGTTACTTGGTTTCTTTACGCTTCGCCAACCATAGCTGTTGGATTGTTCAGTAGCTGGACTCAAACTAAACAAACATAATAATATAATAATAAAAAGTCTTTATTGATAAAAAATATGTACATTGCATTTTTGACGCGTAGCCACCAGTGCCTTAAATATATTATAAGTTATGATCAGCGCCTGTTTTATCTGACATTTGAATTTTGAACTTCGCTGTTGGTCTTGTGTTTTGCTGCCATTCTAAATTCTAATCTGCAAAAGAGGCACACAAAGAAACCAGATGAATGCTGGTGTAACTCCTGTTATACCTCGCAGACACGTCACAGCCAGTGACGTTATTGGAAATGAGGTAAATATTACAGATACATGTCTAAAATTTTAGGTGTTCTGTTGCTATTGCCTGCTTTACGTCCTCAGTTTCTCTAGGTAGTGGACTAATTTCTCAGAGATAGTTAACTGATAATTTAACAGTTTCATGCCCGACATTGATTGAAAATGAATTTAGGGCTCTACCGGGTTCAAAATCACTTAATGAGTTGTTAGAAGTTTTGCTAACCACAGCTCTTAGACTCTTCAATAGCTGGATTAACGATCTGAGGTTGGCAAAACGTCTAGCTTGACACAGAATAACTTCCCGGAAACCATTCAAAATTTCACCAAAGCTGGTTGTCAAAGTCTAAAGTCATCACGTTTACTATGGTGAATTTATTTTTGTTGATGATCCTTTTTTATTTGCCTCAATGACCACTACATAACAAGTGTTATATATTTGGCACGTGGCAAACGACAAGCATCAACCTTTACTTAAAGGCCATAATTTTATTACCTCATAGTAAACACCTCATTAACCTCAACCACACTAATGAAATAAATTTTTTTCTCAGTCATTTTCAATTTCTTGCTGCACTTTTTTATAAAAGGATCAGAGGTAACAAGCACAGCTATACAGAACTCTTTCAAAACCACAGTCTCATCACGAGACCTCATAGTTCACTTTAGTAGTATCATCCCAAATCTAAGAACACAGCCCAATTACAAAGAACTGTTGCTTCCTAGGTACTTGTCTACGACACTTAACAGAATCATCATAAGCCATGGTGCTTTTAAGTCTCATTTGTATAAAATAAAAGTTGAAGACAATCCATTTTGCTCATGCGACAATACCAGCCCAGCTGATTTAAATCATTTGATTTTTTTCTGTATTATGCATCATGAACAAAGAAAATTATTATTTTGTAATTTGATAGAATACAATGTTTCCTTTCCACTTGATGTGACGTCACTTATGTATGAAGCTGTGTGTAATAAAAGTGTCATGGTAGCTTTCATGTGTTTTGTTAAAGACTCTAAGTTAGCTAGGTATAAATAGGTCTTAGTCTTAGTCTGAAAATTGGACTGTTCCATAAATATTGTACTAGTGACAATATACCATATAGGGATACTAAATAAACTTAGCAGATTAATGTATAGTTAAAGAGATAAAAGTAAGTTCCTTTGTGTCTTTCCTTGTGTTAACCTCTCTTTACCGCAGCCTCCCCAGTATGTTAAAGAGTCACCATGACAGGCTCCATTGGTGTGAAAAGTGTCCTAGTGTTTCTCCTGCAACAACTTGTAGCGTAGATGTGTGCATACATATGTATGTGTGTGTGTGTGCACAAGAAGAGATAATGTGCATTTTCTGTCCTGTACATAATGTTAAGTGCTGGACGTATGAAGCCTATTGACGTGAGTGCGTATACATGAGTGTATATGCGCTCGCGTATGTGTGTGAGTGGAGTATGTAAGTCTTAATTTTAAGATATATTTTTAGTAAACAGCAAGTGTATAGGGAGATAAAAGAAGTTAAAAGAAAAAAGTTAAGGAGCTTGTTGGATTAACATTCTTAAGACAGGTTTTTTCTATATTGAAAAGCAAGGTCAGATGCATCCTTGTTCATTTTGAAGATTGAAAGTGACTGAATGAGCCAGTTCTCAAAGTCAAAACTCTAATCAATCTATATCACTAATTTTTTGCTTGAAATAGGGCTACATAGCAAAAATGTCTTTCTAATGAACTATAAACTTTCGCTAAAGGGTTCAAAGGCAACAAGCACAATCGTACAGCTCTATACAGTGACCATATTATTATTTCGGCAAGCCATAGCAAATACCCAATTCAAAAGTAACAATCTCATCATTAGTGAATTCATTTAAAAGTGAGCCAGAATAAACAAGTACAGAAACATAATTAGGGAAAACATTAAGGTGATGAAGGCAAAATTGTTGAGATATATTATGAGCTGCAATAACTTATTTTTGATCAGAATAAATCATTTTAATTTAAAATTGAGTAATATTACGTATCAATATTTGCTGGGTACAAATGTGCTTGGTAACGTCATATAATCTCACACCATTGGTTTTGTTGACGTAAAATATTTTTAATGGCAATGCTGTATGCAATAACAAAATAACAAAACTAAATTTTTATTCCAATTGGCGAAATGTCAATCATTCAGTCCAAACAAGGAATAAATTATACCACTGTACTTATTAAGCCTGATTAAAACACTAGGTGCTGACGAAAAGACATTGAGATGAGGAAGGCAGCATTTTTTGAGAAATGTGGCGTATCGCACTAACTTTCTAACAAGAAGTTGTTAAAACTCAGAATAGAGTAAGATTACGTACCTACTACATGATCAAAATTCGTTTGGTACAAACGTCCGTCCTGTCGCTAGACTTTCCCTAACCTCGTTCATTGTTTACATATAATGTTTCTAATAACAATGTAGGATGAACTGTGCAATTTTTTCTTTGATGTTGGAGATGTTACAAACAAATAATAAATTGTATCATTTTACGAAGCTTATACCACGCGAATTTCCTTAATGAACTTTGGCCAAAGCCAAGTTTTATACACAAAATGGGTTCTCTGCTAACTCTCAAGCAGTCAGAGGCAGGAGCAGGAATAACTCACATGTATTTCCAATTTAAATTTTGTGGAATAATAGTGCATCGAATATTAAAATCAGTAGGCTTTTAATGTTCGTCTTTTCAAAGTTATTTTCTTTTTACACTTATAACAAGATTAAATATTTAATAGTAATTTAAAATTAAGATTTTTGTCACATAGTAACAGAAAGTATTGAAGTTTGGATATATTAATCGATGTCAAATCGATGGATTCAATTAATTGGTTTACCTTGAAAAGAAATGCAATAAATTATTTATTATTTATAAAATGATAAACTCATAATGCCTCAAATTTGACAGGAAATTTTTTCTGCTAAACCACAACCTAGCTTTTTAGTTTTTGTAGTAAATGACTTAACTTATTTTACTGGATTGCCCATTTACTAACATGCAACAAATCACAATAAGTAAATTATTTAAGTTTATAATATTTAGGTAGGTATGTATTTTTTCCTATACAAAATAGTAGGTTTATAATTTTTACAACCAATTTCTAAGCAAAAAATTCAAACGTCTTATATTTACTTTTAAAATAATAGGTAGCCTATTAAGTAAATTCAGATGAGCTCGCGGGGGTTTTTGAATTGTTTTTCAGAAAAGTGCTTACAACCCACCTTCTTGTGTTTTTTTTTTCCAAGAAATCTGATGCTTTATGCATTGAGGGTGGTTGTATGCATGTAGTAAGAGAAGGAAAACACCCAGGACTGGATACATACTTCTCCAAACACAGGGGAGGTCCTTCCCTTTCTGCATGCCTACACCAACCCGCAAAAAGTTACGAGACCTGATATGTGCGGGATATACAAGATTCTAAGGAGGTGCAGCTGCATGGGACAAAGCTTATATAGGTACAGCTGAACTGTTTTTCTTCGCATTTTTCGTTTATACTTCCATTTTATTTTCTTCCATGCCAAGCACCCCTATTCACTCCTGGTACTTGGGGGTGGTTTGCACAAAAATTTTCTTGTGATTTGTGCATCCAAGGGAGGTTCTAAGCATATTTCGAATTTTTTTTTAGAAAATTCCTCCGTGAGCTTATCTGGAAATTCACGTCATATTTTTATTTTCACTTGTTTTGGAAAAGAAGAGTTTGAAAGTTTTTCTCCACTGTTCATTGTCTTTTTAGTGAATTTTCTTAAAAAAAATCACTAATGAGGAGATCCCGACTTTTGAATTTTGAAAAAATTTATTCAAATGAGCGCTAATTAGGCCCCCCAGAACACATATCCGGGGTCAGTTTCAATTTTTATATGTTTATATATATATATATATATATATATATATATATATATATATATATATATATATATATATATATATATATATATATATATATATATATATATATATATATATATATATATATATATATATATATATATATATATATATATATATATATGTATGTATCACACCGATAACTCAAAAAATAATGGTCCGATTTTGATTAAATTTGGTAAATAAATTCCTTTTGCAAATGGCTTGGATAAGTTCGTTAGCCAGGAAAATATGCCCAGGTTTTCCCGGAAAATTTTGTGTTTTCTTTCTAAAAAAAATTATATCTCTGAAATTAACAAAGTAAGGGCAACCAAATTTTGTACGCGGGTTTACATCCTTATAGGTAAGTTACCTACCAAAATTTAGCTATGTAGTTTAAAAGACAAAAAAGTTATAGGCATTTAAAGAAAAATAAATTGGGGTTTTCTTCAAAACGTCAAAGTTGCGATATAAAACGTCAAAATCGGCAACATTTAGGCAAATAACGTGAATCTAATACGGGCTATGGGAATTAAATGTCTCAAGAAGGATGTTTTACAAACCCTGAAGTCTTAGTTTCAACCGTCATTGTCCTTCAATTTACTAAACTGTTTCCAGAAAATTCATTTCAAATAGACCCTTTCTCTGATGCTCGGCAGTAGTTTTAGCTATATAGTTTATCGTTTAATGGTATATAATTTTTGTCGAATTTTCGTAAAAAATCAATAAAGCTCAATATATCCGTTAGTATACAAGATATGAAAAATATCTTTATACATTAATTATAGGGTGTCTTGAGCTACATCTTCAAAAAATATTTCTACGATCACAGGGTGGCCCAAAAGTCGTCGGTGAAACAAATTTTTTTTTTTTTAATCAAACACGCCTTATGTTATTGCATTTTTGCATTTTCCATCGAAATATAATGCATGTTTGTAAAAAAGAAATTCCGGATGCAGCAAGTGCGTTATGGTAGCGAATTTTGATCAAATGCTTCATATTTGTATAGCCCAATTTGCTATTAACCTATAAGGTTGACCAAGAAACGAGTTTTTCCGGGAACACTTTAAGTTTACTTTAGGAAATGTTTGTACATTTTCACACAATAAAGTTATTTTTATGAAACATGGCACATTGTTTTTGCCATATAGGTTATACTGGTAACCGAAATTGATGCCTCTTTTCTTAAATTAAAAGAAAAACATATTTGCAATAAAAACATTTTTATGAAAATTCACTACCATAACGCACTTGCTGCGTCCCGAGTTTTATAATTATCTACAAACAACTCCATCAGGCATCTACACAAATATTTAAGTCAAGTTATTTAGTGAGTTCTTGTTTTAAGTATATATATAACGTATTTTATTTCTCATTAAACATATATTTACACTTATGACGATTTACCGATTTAATTGTTGAATATAAAAATAACCTTAAATAAATAACGTTCGATTCGTAATACCGTTGATTCACTCTGCAGTCATGTTTACAACACCATCCCTCAAAAAATAAGATATTGTCTTCGAGACAATATTTTCCATTTAACTACTATTTTGTATAAAATATACATTAAAATAAATTCGCAACTGATTTTATTCGAAAATTGTTAAGCAAAGTTACACAAATTTTTAATAAATTTATTTAAAACAACAAAATCCAACCTAAAACTATATTTGTTATCCGCATTTGGAATGCACATGACGAATACGTCAACTGCATTCCGAGGCGCGAGAGGAGGATAATAATCCTCCTCTCGCGTCTCACCGCCCTCAGCGCTCCCATACAACTTATCTAATCTACGAACCTTGGGCTAAAACCGCAAATGTAACCTATACTTTTTTATCGAACCAACTCCCTTCGAATGGTAAATTTTTAACGAAATTTATTTCCCTTATTCAGTGACCAATTCTCAAGCTAAACAGGTTTGGAATTGGGCTTTAGCAAATTCGCAACCTTTGAGAATTCTTTTTAGATGTTATTTTTATCTTATTATTTTATGCTTTGAAAATCTTGTATCTTTTCAATTCGTGCATTAATACATGCTATATCACTTCACATCAGCTAAGAAATTTCAAGTAATATTCGGCAACGTCAAATGTAAATCACATATTTCATTGCGGGTTGTTTCTTAAAAAAATTGCTTACTTTGTTTATGAAAAAAATATTGTTTGTTTTTAACGTGTATAAATATTTGCGGCATAACACACCGAGTTTATAAACAACACGTTTTGCAATTGCAGTTTACCTCATAAACCCTAATGAATTTTTAATATTCGATGCAACGCTAAATTAACACCAGCACAAAAAACAAAGTCGATATTTGCAGTTGACAGTTGCGTGTGTTTGTTCTTTTTTGCCTCTTTAATTAACTGCATGCCTATTCAACACTATAATCATGAATGTGCAGACAAAAATCGATGCCTACTTCCTAAAATTGGTTATGTGACTTACTGTGTATTTACTGCACCAACAAAATAGTTTGCTTCATAAGAACTCAGCCAGGTACCAAGGCTTCAACATACCTGCAACAAAAAAGACAGGTAAGTGTCCAGCTAAGCTGAAAAATTAAGTTTCATATTTATATACATTTGTCTACTTAATGTATAGTTTTTTCCATGTAATGCCAAAGTCTTAGAACAGAGATTTGTTTCATCACCTCATAACAGGTAAACACAATGTTTAAGGAGCCGAGGATAACTGGGGAATAATTTGTCGAACTAGGCGTTTGTATCCTTAGTAACGATGTAATAAAACTTTTATCACTAAACTTTAACAATGCTTACAAACTAAATTAACTGAATGAATTTTAAAGCCGAAATCTTTACATACTGAATGTTAATTGAAAAGTATATCTAATCTCTACATAATTAAATCACAAGTGTCGCATCTTTTCATCTTAAAAATCTAAACTCAAAGTCTTGATAATGCTTATAAACAATACTACTTACAGTTTTACTTGGTTTACATCATACATAATTGCAGCAGTCAGCATTCCTTGTACTGTACGCTGCAATTTTAACTTGTTTATTATTCAGATAAATATGTAATAATTTCAATGCCAATGTTATTGATACATTTGTGACCTACTACTATGAAATATTTACATTACTTGTTGTAAAAAATTTTCCTATAACTAAATTTTAATTATAAACTGAATGATCTTAACAATTATATTTCTACGCCTACGACTGCCCTTCTGCAAACCTTATTGTTCTCTGAACACACAAAAAGGGGCAAAATATAAGAGAATAATGTTTTTAAGGTACAAACTAAGCTTAAAGTTGCCCCTCACCCAACTATTCTCAATATTACATATAGACTTGGATACTACTTCTCTGGGTTTACTGTTGGGTTCCGTTTCTGTAAAACAAGGACGTAGCCAGCGCGCAAGCAAACTGCAGCAAGTGGCACTTATAAATTCTAGATGTTCTACGATGTTCTTCAACGTTTATGCAAGCGGTTTCGTTGCTTAACAGAATTCCCAGACAGGTCAAAATTGGATTAATACGAAATCATGACATCTAAAAATAAAGATCTGTCGCCATGTTATGATGTTTTGATCAAAAAGTTATTTAAAAATTAAAATAAAACAAAACAAAAATGACTGATGACACCATCAAAATGTCTACGTGGTGTAGGTTAATATTTAACATTAGGGTAGAACGTACATATACCAGTAATAACTATAATAACAATTACAACAATAAAATACCTAAACAATAACAGTAATAAAGCAGGCTCTATACGATGAAAATTTCGACATACATCAATTTATTATGTTATTACAGCTGTTACTATTTAATAAAATTTAGAAAAAATCTATCTATAACAAAATAGCAGTCATTTAGAAATAAAAAAGTCTTATTACTTAACATAATATCGTTCAAACACGTCAAATACGTATTCAACATTCAGCAACGTCGAATGAGGTATTTTTTATTTTTATGGCATGTATCAACTGACACCTGCTATAATTTATTATAAATATGCAGTAACAAATGGATACCTACTCATCAGAGAAGTCTATAAAACCTAACCAAGATAAAAATTATATTGGATGTTAAAATAATGTAAAATGGGATACAAGAAATGCATATTGCAGCTAAATGTCTACGATAAGTTTACGTGGTGTGCTTTTTAACACAGGCTAGATATAATTCAAAACAATAATGAATAATACAGTTACCGGTATAATCAAAAATGTGTTTGTGAATCCTATCAGTTAGGGAATTTTTTCAAATTCCAATAATATAATCGTCTAGGCTCTGAGACAGTTATGTTGACTTACCTGTATACCTACTTTTCAGTTGGCTTATTATAAAAAATATTTTAGGTTCGCTTTAAAAGAACCCGTGTTCATTGTGAATTACTTTGTCAATTTTGTAATATTTTATTTAATTACAATTAAGTAACCTGAAGACTTCATATATTTATACCAAAATCTCGCAAAATTTTGTATTGTATTAATTGGAAATCATTTTTTTTTTTGCTTAGAGCTAAAATATAAATAATAATAAGGTATTATCAAAGTAACAAATAAACAATATATATATATATATATATATATATATATATATATATATATATATATATATATATATATATATATATATATATATATATATACATATATCATAGAATACCTTCCTACTGAATATAGTTAGGATGAGTATCAGCTTGCAATAAATCCAGATTGTTTGAACTATTTCCAACACTTCATAACTAATTTAACAAGGAACATATTAAAAGTGATTGAATCTGTTTTATCTCAATCACAATAATTTTAATAACAAAACTTAGATTGGGCTGTGTAAAGGTTTTCCAGCTGTATCTATTCATGATCAGCATAAGGTCGAAAATTACTTTATTACCCACAAAATGAAGTTTTATTTAAAGATTTTTTTTTATGATAGAATTCAAGATAGGTAAAGCTAGTTATGTGTCCCCAACATATCATGAATTCGATTCTTGTGCCATAAGATGGGTGTTTACTCGCTTCATAAAGAGTTGGGTTATATGTCTTTGGAAATATGTCTGCTGGCAGGGCATTATAAAGCTTAGATGGTCTAGGAAAAAACAAAAAACAAAATTCGTAACCAACCATTCGACAAGAGGATAATTTTACATCAGAAGTGTTTTTCGACAAAAAGGGGTTGGCCGCTTAAAGCTACAAGCGGCAACCAAGCAATTTCTAGAGAGAAATGTCGATAGTAATATCTATAGAAGAGGGAGATATCTCAAAGCTTTCTTTTGTGTTCGAGAGAAGTGAGCCTGTGACATAATTAATCTCCTATAAAGCGAACAGCTCGTTTCTAAAATAGAATATAGGAGGGACAAGCTTGTCTTTCGGGTGGCACCCCAGATATGAGACCAGAATCCCAACTGTGGACGCATACGTGCTTTATGCAGCATAAAAAGCTGCTGTGACTAAAACAAACTTTTCACCTGCAACAGAAACCTAAGCGGTTTTTTGCTGCTGAAGCTTGTATGTGCCTAATGTAGAGATTGTTGACTTTTTGGGCAGTATTTTGCCAGCCATCTGGACGTCTGGGCCCTGCATGTCACCCTCCCTAAAGAAGACGCAATTCTGCGTTTATCAGGCATTAAACATAACCAGATTTGCAGAGCCCCAGCTGACAATTTTAGACAGGTCATCATTTAGGGAGTTCGTTGCTTTAACTCTCAATGATAAGGAGCAAGAAGCAGATATTGGGCGCGTTGATGAGAAAGCGCTGCGAAGAGTATTGTTGGTTGTAGACAGAAGGTCATTGATATGCAAAGGGAAAAGCCTGGAAACCACAATGAAACTTTGTGGAACACCCGCATTAATTTTTAATTCATCTGATAAAATACCATCGACAACAGTAGTCAAGCAGCGCTCCTTCAAAAACCTAGATAACCATAGGCCTAATTTGAAAAGCAATCAGCATGATGTAGGTTTATTGACGAGTGACGCATGCTAGACCCGATCGAAAGAAATGGACAACGAAATTGCATGACCAGCTCCAATTTTTTCTAAAGTAGAACACCAAAGAGTGACGTATGTTAGAATATCGCCGGTAGACCGGTTTTGACAAAAGCTGTATTGATGATCACAGAACTGATGATTGGAAATTGATAGTAACTGATAATAGCTCCATACATCGGATTTGTCCCCCTCTATAGAGACAGGCTGAACTTCCGCTTCTGTCCAGGGAGATGAAACTCCTCTATTTTATAGGACTTTGAAAAGAGGCGACATAAAATAAGACTCAGTTCAGGAGCACACATTTTAAGAACTACTGCTGAGATTCCATCGGATCCTGATGCCTTTTTGATGTCTAAATGTTCAAACAGTTGCTTAACAGTACGACGCCTAAATAATATTTCTCCCATTTTAGACTTTACAGCTGGAGTAGTTGGTGGGCTCTTTTACTGCAAATTAGAAACAAATACACGGGCGAATAGATCGTCCTTTCTTCCGAAGATACGGCAAATACTCCATTATTTGAAGCCAGAGGAGGAAAGTAGCTACTGGTGAAATTTCTACTAATCATTTTTGTCATAAACCAGAAACGTCGGGTATTGTTTGGACAAGAGATGACTTTCTCCCTTACTGATTGGTGGAAATCATTTTTGTCTTGATCGATTGTCTGTTTGGTTCCTTGCTGATGTGAGGGCGGCGTGAGTTTCGCAGCTAGGGTTTTTTAGGCAGAATTTTCAGTAGAGTCGACATGTTTTGATGAATGAGGAATATAGGTCTCTATGCATAATTAAATAATTTATGTAATGGAGTTGACGCATTCTGTGGGATTATTATTTCGATATACCTACCTATTCATATATATATATATATATATATATATATATATATATATATATATATATATATATATATATATATATATATATATATGTAAATATACGTATATAATTTTTAATTTATCACTAATAGACTTAATTTCCAAGTTTATTAAATGAAACACAGATACATGCTGCTTTATTTGATATGCTGCTGTTTCCAGTACTATGTTCAGTTATCACTAACAGATATCCTTTCTTTTGCAAGTTTAATGAGTAAATAATATTTCACAAATTCCTTTATATCTCTGTGAAGTGAGAAGCATAAAAGCATTTTACTTTCTAAGGCATACAAGTGGATGTTATATGCGGACCCGGATTCTTAGAGTCACTCCCAATTAGAGCTACTAAATAGACTGAGTTTATAATGAGAAGTTTTACGTTACGAATGGCAAACAGGTAATATTTAATAAGTGTGGTTTGGGAAAACGTTTTCAGGAGTTGTATTTCAGGAGCACGTAGAACCTTAATAATGGTGCTGTAAATTGAATCATAAGTTCCACATAGTTGTAATAATTTATTCTCAAGTTGCCATCAAGTATCACGTAAACAAACTTTTTATTACACATCTCTGGTTCAGGGATAAAATGCTTGTTTTATACGAAGACGGCCCAGGTTCGCTTCCCGTTCGAAGCATACAACATTTTGTTTTGTTTCCGTTTAATATTTGGCAGAAACAATAGTGTACAAATTTCATACGTTTGGAACAAGATCTAATTTTTGTTTTAAACGCTTGGACGATCTTGTCACCTTTGAGTTAAAATTATAATTTTCGGCAGACATTTTGTCATTGTTGATATTATTGAATTTTGATTAAGAAAATTTACTCATAGAGAATTTATTTTTAAAAAACTTTTTATTTTTTGGCAAAACCGGTTCTATTATGTTGACTGAAACGAAATCCTCAAGGCAAATAAAAGGGAAAAATAACTGACAGGTTTATAATTTGGCAGATATTCTCCTTTTTTACATATATATTTCGGAAAGCTTTTGTAACTTTAATAACATTTGTAATGCAGGTCTTTTAAACACAAAATTTTAATTTTCTACCTTCAAAGCAAATAAAGTTTTTAGCATGTTTCTTAAAAGGAGTTAGAATCCAAGATTTTTTTGATAGTGGATATCTATCCATCAATATCTATCGATGGTAATACTTTCGAAAAAATTATTTAAATGAGCGCGTATTAGGCCCTCTGAAACCGATCTTCAGGTCTGTGTAAGTTTAAAGTATTAATTTTAGTAAGATGGCGTCCTAATAGTGTACAATTCTAACGAAAATTCACTAGGATAACGCACTTGCTGCGTCTAGAACTTTTATTAAGTTAACTACAGCAAGGAATCATGTAGGGTAAAGAACAACGCTGGTATTCATTTTTCAAGTACAGTAGTAGTAGTAGCAGTAGTAGTAGTAGTTACTGATTTGGAGCCAAAGCCCCTGTCCTCCTGTCCGAAGACATTGTGCCGAGTAGTTGTAATGCAATTACGAACTAATTTTTATTTCCATAAATCCACCTCGTGGCCATACGCCAGATCTAAGACGTATAAAGTAACAAACAACCATAAATTCACCTATGTAGACTAAGCACTTAGTTAAGCTTATCCAAAGGCTTGATCTTTTGTACAGTACTGTACAAATATAGCTAAAATTTTTAAATTAAATCGCAAATTAATGATAAATAGTTTAGGATAATTCATATTGTATAAAGCCAAATTTAAACTTAAGTCCCTAATACAATGAAAGTCTTGTAGTTTGCCAGAGCAGCTTATCCTCTTTCAGAACTAGCTCTGTCGTGCAAAAGTAAAACCTAGTAACTGGAGTTACTTGGTTTTACTTCTGTTTCAATATTCCGATTGCCTGCAACGCCCTCTATCTTTAGCTATTTTACGTTTGTAAGTAGGCCTTGTCTTTACGGAGATATTTAGTGTTTCTTTATAGTAACCCGACTTATATTTGAATTTCTTCTGTACTAAGGCGACTTGCTTGGAAAATTTTGTTTCTTGAATGGATCACAATAAAAAAACTCTAGACGCAGCAAGTGCACTATGGTAGTGAATTTTCATAAAAATGTTTTTAATAGCTAATATGTGTGTTTTTTTTTTCAGAAAGCAGGCGTCAAATTTGATTACTAGTATAACATATATAGTAAAAACAATGTGCCATGTTTCATCAAAATAACTTTATTTTTTGAAAACGTACAGAAATTTCCGAAAGTAAACTTAAAGTGTAACCGAAAAAAATCCGTTTCTTGGTCAACCTTATAGGTTAATAGCAAATTGAGCTTTTCAAATATGAAGCATTTAATCAATATTCGCTACCATAACGCACTTGCTGCGTCCAGAATTTCTTAACTTACAAACATGCATTATATTTCGATGGAAAATGCAAAACATAAGGTGTTTTCGACGAAAAAAAATTGTTAGTATCACCAACGACTTATGAGCCATCCTATGATTGTAGCAATAATTTTTTAAGATGTACCTCAAGACACCGTATAATTAATGTATTCACTATTTTTTCACATCTTGTTTAATAACGGATATATTGAGCTTTATTGATTTTTTACGAAAATTCGACAAAATTTATATACTATTAAACGATAAACTCTATAGCTAAGGCTACTGCCAAGCATCAGAGAAAGGGTCTATTTGAAATGAATTTTCTGGAAATATTTTAGTAAAATGAACGACAGTGACGGTTGAAACTAAGACCTCAGGGTTTGTAAAACATTCTTCTTGAGACATTTTCTTTCCATAGCCCGTATTAGATTCATGTTCTTTGTCTAAATGTTGCGAATTTTGACGTTTTAAATTGTCACTTTGACGTTTTGAGGGAAACCCCAATTTATTCTTCTTTAAATGCCCATAACTTTTTTGACTTTTGAGATACAGAGCTAAATTTTGGTAGGTAGCTCACCCATAACGACGTAAACCAGAGCACCGAGTTGCCCTTGCTTTGTTAATTCCGGAGATATAATTTTTTTTTGAAAAAAAAAACACAACATTTTCCGGGAAATCCTCGGCTGATTTTCCTGAATAACGAATTTGTCCAAGCTATTTGCAAAAGGAAGGTATCTACTAAATTTAATCAAAATCGGCCCATTATTTTTTGAGTTATCGGTGTGATGCATACATATATATATATATATATATATATATATATATATATATATATATATATATATATATATATATATATATATATATATATATATACATATATATATATATATATATATATATATATATATATATATATATATATATATATATATATATATATAAATTGAAACTGACCCCGGATATGTGTTCTAATTGTGCCTAATTAGCGCTCATTTGAAGAAATTTTTTCAAAATTCAAAAGTCGGGATCTCCTCATAAGTAATTTTTTTTAAAAGAAAATCCACTAAAAAATTACCACAGTATAAAAACGTAAGGCTAGTGTATAGTAGGTAGTTTAATAATTTCCTTAGGTGAAATGCGCAAATAGCGCAATTTAAAAAAATAAATTAAACTACCAAAGTAGAACCAAGTAACTCGTGTTTTCGTATAAAAGAAGGAGAGAAATGCACTATTAATATAAAGTAAGTAGATTTTGCAGTTACGTTTTGGTGGGGTGAAAATATAGCAAGTCTTTTTACACGCCTTCCGGGCGGCTCTGGGTTGCTAAAAGGATTACTTTTAAATACTTTGAACCCGGTCATAGTTTCATGAAAGCGGAATCCATGCATGGTTGAATAGGTAAAAAATTAAAAGAAAAAATAAAGAAGTTAAAGATTATCAAGATTTGTAGATTTTGATTAAGACGTCAAACAAAAATACACTATTACTAATTTAAGAGCTGAAGATTTCCAGGAATTTGAAAACAGATGTGTTCAAACAAAACAATAGAACGCTTCTCCTAGACTCAATCATATGAAATGCATCCAATTTAGAAAGAGGTTGAGAAAGATACATTATAAGTGTGATCTGGAAACTGAATGTGGTGAGATATCCGCTTTGAAGCCAAAATTTGATTTGACACATCCTGAAAATATACAGTGCAATAGAGGGATAAACTCTAAAAAATATACCATAATAAAATAGGTATTTTCCTATATACCACCGAGAAAGCGCCTTTATTGAAAAAACGTGAATAATGACAAAATATATAAAAATTGTTCTATTGTATGCAAATTTTTTTTAAACTGAACATCCATGTATTTTTGGTAAACATATACTTTTGCAACTACCTGTCTAATATTTCACCTAAAAATTATAACAAAATAACAAACAATTGAATCATTGCCATTTCTTAATAGAACCATCCAGAACTACTTGCTTGTAAACATTTTCAATGAATGTATTATTTTAATTTTTTTATGAATTGCATGGCGCTTGTCTAAATATTAAACGGCCAAACTATACGTTTTAAAGACAAGCGTTCTCATATCTGGAGCCATTATCATTGCACTATTAAAACAGATCCTCACAGACAATGATGAACATTGAACTTATCCAGGTTTGTCTTTTATAATTATTTATATTTTATAAGGGTTAATATTAAAGGTTAGCGTTACCCATTAGTGTAAAGTTGGCGATGTTTAAGACCCGCGTTTAGGTACGTTGACTGGATAATATCATATAAGCATATATGTTACAGATAGAAAATAAATATTGCATCATTGAAGAAAATATTATGAGGTTATATAAAGCAACTCAAGTCAAGTGATTTTACTTATGGATAAATATGTTTTTAATTACCACAAGCCCTAAATATTTAAATGAAAAATTGATTATATAGATTTAAAAAAAGTGGAAGTCGACTTGCTTGCTTTTTAAATTGTAAAAAAACTCGGGACGCAGCAAGTGCGTTATGGTAGTGAATTTTTATTAAATGCTTCAAAGTTAAATAACTAATTTTTCGATAAACTTAGAGAGTTTAATTTTAATACGTAGTAAGGTCTTTCCCAAGGCAAGATATCCACAAAATTGCATTAAAATAACTTTGTAATTTTCGGAGAAAAAATTTTTTTTCGAAAGAAAATTTGAAATTTGAATAACTCAATTTTCTTTAAACTTAGAAAGTTGGGTTTTGGTACTTAGTAAGATCTCTCCTGAGGCAACATATGTAGTAAATTTCATTAAAAGAGCTTTGTTACTTTTGGAGAAAAAAATTTTTTTTGAAAGAAAACTCAAAATTTTTTCGAAAAACCCCGTCCGATTTTTCTGGATAACAAACTCATCCAAGCCATTAATAAAAGAAAGGCACTCGCCAAGTTTCATCGAAATCGGTTAATTATTTTTGAGTTATCAGACGGATACATATATATATATATATATATATATATATATATATATATATATATATATATATATATATATATATATATATATATATATATATATATATATATATATATATATATATATATATATATATAAACATATAAAAATTAAACCTATTTACAAATGAACTTTAATAAGATATTATGCTGTGACAATACCTCTCTCAAGCAGTGGCGATTTCTCCTAGTGAGCTAGGTGTGCGAAATATAATCAAAATGTGCACAGTTATATATGTTTTATTTCTTTTTCCCTTAGTCTTAATTCACTACATATTTTATGACAATCGATTTAATTTACTTATTTGATTTCATAAATAGTCGGTAAATAGTGACTTGGAATGAAGTAGATACCACGTCTTTTAATATGTTCAGAGAATATGAGTAGATCAAAGCAACTGAGAATGAATTCGGTCAGTCCCCCACGCACGTGTTTAACATAGTGAGACAAATACCATTGATTTTAACACTGCAGTGAGCTATAAAAATTTGATTAACTCAGTTTTCTATAATCTTACAAAGTTTAATTTTGGTATATAGTAAGGTATTTCCTAGGACAAGATATCCACTAAATTTCATTAAAATAACTTTGTAATTTTTGGAGAAAAAAAAATGTTTCAAAAGAAAATTTAAAATTTGAATAACTCCATTTTCTCTAAACTTAGACAGTTGAATCTTGGTATGCATGACAACCTCTTCTGAGGCAACATATATACTAAATTTAATTAAAACAGCTTTGTTACTTTCGGAGAAAAAAATTTTTTTCGAGAGAAAACTCAAAACCCCGTCCGATTTGTTTGACTAACGAACTCATCCAAGCCATTAATAAAAGAAAGGCACTTGCCAAGTTTCATCGAAATCAGTTAATTATTTTTTGAGTTAGCGGTTGGACACACACACACACACACACACACATATATATATATATATATATATATATATATATATATATATATATATATATATATATATATATATAGATATATATATATATATATATATATATATATATATATATATATATATATATATATATATATATATATATAAACATATAAAAATTGAAACTGACCCCGGATATGGGTTCTAGGGGTCCTAGTTCGCACTCATTTGAAAGAATTTTGCAAAGTCTCACCATCGATACCTCTCTATTAGTGAATTTTTTTAAATAAAAATTTACTAATAGATGGCTAGCGGAAGAGAAAAATCGTCAAGTGGACTTACTGGTTTTTACTATGGTAATATGGTGAAGTTTGAATGACCAAGTAACTTTAAATTTGTTAGTAAACATTTCAATTGAAAAATTTCGTAAGTAAGTATCTAATATTCACAGAGAGCAGTGAAAACTTTATCTGATCAGCGGGATCAGAAAATTTAACTATGCTTAATGAAAAAACTATCTTCAATCGAATTATAAAAACTTTGGGCTTCCCTACTGAAAAGTTGCAAATTAAGAGTTACTGGGTTTTACTATTGTACGGCAGAGCTGCATCTACGAAATACAACACTATAATATCCTGAACATTCTCAATAAATTAAACAAAACCCCAAACCTATTTTCTCCTTGCTTTACTGATTTGCCCATGGCAATAAAAGTTACCTTTTGTGGCTCGTATTACCTGCTATTGCATGATCAATGAACGGTAAAGCTGAACTCGTTCATTGAGCCTCACTGATTGCGTGCAATTTGAGAAAATCAATTTCCTACGATTGGCATTACCCAAGAACAAAAGCAGTAGCAGAAATGCCCGGCTGCAGCTATTATATCTGGTTTGTAAATTCGACACCTGCAAAATGTATGCCTTTTTATAATCAAAATAATCATAAAAATAATTGTATTCTACAGAACATTTACAAAGTTTTATTAATAGGCAATCTTGAATTAGCTAAACAAATTAACCGCCTTTATTTGTAGACATCTCTGTTTAAAGCCAGGAGCAATTTATATAAAATTTTCTACAGTATATTTCCTTAGGAGCCTAGAAACTTGATTTTTCTCATGTGCGCGTGACAGAAGACATGCAAGCACGGGAAAACCAATCATGGACTTGTAATGAACGATATTTTTCATTATGCCAAAAAAAAATCATAATAATAAAAGAAGTAAATTCAACAATTTATTAAGTACCTTTATTTATAAACAAGAACAAAAACAAAAACTCTGGACGCAGCAAGTGCGCTATGGTGGCGAATTTTCATAAAAATATTTTTAATTTCAAATATGTACCATATTTCATCAAAATAACTTTTTTGTTTCAAAATGTACAAAAGTTTTTCGAAAATAAACTTTAAATGTTCCCGAAAAAACTGGTATCCCAGCCAACGAATAGAAAATTGAGATATTTAAATTTGAAGCATTTAATAAAAACTAACTACTATAACGCACTTGCTGCCTCCCGAGCTTATTTTTTTACAAACATGCATTATATTTCGGCGGAAAAATGCAAAAATATAAGGCGATTAAAAATATGAAAATTCGTATCACCAACGAGTTATGGGCCACTCTGTGATTGTATAAGTACTTTTATAAGATGCAGCTCAAGATACTTAACGTATACAATTTTGTCTCGTATCTTTATAATAACGGATATATTGAACCTTATTGATTTTTTACGGAAATTCGCTAAAAATTATAGACCATTAAGTGATAACCTCTAACTAGAACTATTGCTATTTGAATTGCGTCTATTTGAAATGAATTTTCTGAAAACACTTTAGTACATTGGAGGACAATGACGGTTAAGGATGAAACCTAGGGCTTCGTAAAACACTCTTCCCGCTATATTTTCTCTACATTACCCGTATTCGGTTCGGGTTCTTTGCCCAAATGTTGCCAACCTTGACGTTTCATCGCGAATTCGGCGTTTTGACAGGGAAATCCCGTTTTTTTTTCTTTAAATGCCAATAACATTTTGGTGAATTTTCTTAAACAAAATCACTAACGAGGAGATTGCGACTTTCGAATGTTAAATAATTTTTTTCAAATGAGCGCGAACTGGGCCCCCTAGAACATATATCCGGGGTCAGTTTCAATTTTTATTTTTTTTGTGTTTATATATATATATATATATATATATATATATATATATATATATATATATATATATATATATATATATATATATATATATATATATATAAAGTCGATGCCATGTTTTAAGTCAATCTCTGTATTTTTGTTTGGTAGCCATTTTAAACGAAAAATAAAAATAAATCAATGAATATACAAATATTTATGATTTGACAATTTTACCAATATATTACAAATATAAAACACGTAAAATGTGTAACATAATGTAATACAGGCAATAGAGAATTTTTTTCTGCATTAAACTACAGGAGATATTTTTCTTTTGATAGATATGTTCAGAATTACGTACTGAATGTAAAAACACAAAATCCTTACAAATTAGGAGGGTGGAAGTGCCGCCATTTTGAGAAAAAACGTTTCGACCTATATGTCCGTAACCGTGCACTTTAGAATAAAAATGGTAATAATCTTTATTGTAGATAATTGCATTTTTCATCTTTTTTGTCAAATAATTTTTGTTGTATCACTCAGCGTTTACAACTTATACGACTATTAGCATTCATTTATTGACTTTTTTACCTATATCTTTGTTAATAATTGTTTAAAAATAAAATGCTTATAACTTAACTTTTCAATCAACAAATTTTCTAGAACTTTTACTTAAAACTTTTTTTCTAAAATTATTATTAGTGCATTTTCTTTAAAAAAAATCACTAATGAGGAGACCCCGACTTTTGAATTTTGAAAAAAAAATTTGAAATAGGCGCTAATTATGCCTCCTAGAACACATATCCGAGGTCAGTTTCAATTTATATATATATATATATATATATATATATATATATATATATATATATATATATATATATATATATATATATATATATATATATATATATATATATATATATATATATATATATGTGTATCACACCGATAACTGAAAAACTAATGGGCCGATTTTAATTAAATTAGGTGAATACCTTCCTATTGTAAGTGGCTTGGATAAGTTCGTTATCCAAGAAAATCGGACCAGGTTTTCCCGAATTTTTTTTATTTTCTTTGGAAAAACAATCATATCTCCGGAAATAACAAAGTAAGGGCAACTAAATTTGGTACACGGTTTTACTTTAGGTAAATTACTTACTAAAATTTGGGTCTGTAGGTTTAAAGACAAAAAGGTATAGGCATTTTAAGAAAGATAAATTGTGGTTTTCCTCAAAACGTCAAAGTCGTGAATTAAAACGTCAAAATTGGCAACATTTACGCAAAAAAACCTGAAACTAATATAAGCTATGGAAAGAAAATGTCTCACGAAGAATGTTTTACAAGGCCTGAAGTCTTAGCTGCAACCGTCATTGTCCTTCATTTTACTAAAATATTTCCAGAAAAATTTGTCGATTGAAAAGTGCAACGTTTAACGCGTTATAACTTTGAAAATATTGATTTCAGAAAAAAAAGTTTTTTTGTTAAAATTGTGGTAAATTTGTATATTCTAAAGTTAAGTTATAAGCATTTTATTTTTAATGAATTATTAACAAAGATATAGGTACAAAAGTCAATACATGAATGCTAATAATCGTATTAGTTGTAAATGGTGAGTAATACAAAAAAAAATTGAACAAAAAAGATGGGAAATGTAATTATCTACAATAAAGGTCATTACCATTTTTGGCTTAAAGTGCACAGTTACGGAGATTCAGGCCGAAACGGTTTTTCTCAAAATGGCGGCACTTCCGGGCTCCTAATTTGTAAGGATTTTGTGTTTTTACATTCAGTACGTAATTCTGAACCTATCTATAAAAAAAAATAACTCCTGTAGTTTAGTGCATTATGGACAAGAGTAACGGGTTCCTCTATTGCCTGTACTAATGTGCTTAGGCCAATAAAATGGAAAAAAATGAACTAAAAAATATTTATTTCGTCGGCCCTTCATAATTTTTACGTATTTGTAGAACATTTTGCACACACGGTTTTTTTTCGCAGTCTAAATGCATCTTGCTGGTAGCCAAAAGGATTTTTTTTTAGTTAAATTCACACAGCTTACTAACATTCCTTCCGCCATCACATTTTAGTACTTATATCACTTTTATAATATTAGAAAACTATTTTAGGATAAGATAGTTCTAACAAAAACAGTATTGCAACATGTAACAAAAAGTTGCAAAGTTAACTATAAAGAAATTTTAATAAACGTGTTTTATAGTGACTCTATTAAGACTTCATACAGACTTGGAGACTACTTCTCAGGCTTCATTGTTGGTTTTCGTTTTTGTAGGTGAAGGACGTAGCCAGCGCGTAAGCTAACTGGAGCAAGTGGCCCTCACGAATTCTGGATGTTCTACGATATTCTTCAACGTTTCTGTGACTATAGTTTCGCTGCTTGACAGCATTCTCAGACAGATGAAAATTGAATTAGTACGAAATCATGACAACTACAAATAAAGATATGTTGCTATGTTATGATATGATGTTTTGATCAAAAATTTTTATCAAATTGAAAATAAAATGAAATGAAACACAGATGAGATATGAGGCTTTCAAAATGTCTATGTTATGTATGTCAATATTTAACATAAAAATAGAACTAGCCTATAATAACTACATAACAGGTACAACAATAAAATAACTAAACAATAACAGTATAACAGAAGTCTCTATACAACGAAAATATCGACATACATCAACTCATTATTTTATTACAACTTTTTTGAAATAATAGTTAAATTTATTTTCTTTGACTTATTTAATTAGAAAGGAGAATTTCCAAAAAAGGGGAATTCATTAAATCAGTTTGCTCGTTTAAAACAAGGTAGTTATTGTCGTGTGTGTGTTTTTTGACTTCTAAAGCTTTCCCTTTCTTGGATATTCTTCTTTATAATTAAATAAGTCAAAGAAAATAAATGTAACTATTCTTTCAAAAAAGTTGTAATAAGATAATGAGTTGATGTATGTCGATATTTTCGTTGTATAGAGACTGATTTTATACTCTTATTGTTTAGTTGGTTTGTTGTTGTAACTGTTATCATAGTTATTATAGGCTAGTTCTATTTTTATGTTAAATATTGGCATACATCACATAGACTTTTTGAAAGCCGCATATGTCATCTGTGTTTCATTTTATTTTCAATTTGATACAATTTTTTGATCAAAACATTATATCATAACATAGCAACAGATCTTTATTTGTAGTTGTCATGATTTCGTACTAATTCAATTTTCATCTGTCTGATAATTCTGTCAAGCAGCAAAACTATAGTCACAAAAACGTTGAAGAGCATCGTAGAACATCCATAATTCGTAAAGGCCACTTGATCCTGTTAGCTTACGCGCTGGATACGTCCTTCACATACAAAAACGAAACCCAACAGTGAAGCCTGAGAAGTAGTCTCCAAGTCTGTATGTAGTATGGACAAGTTTCACCAAGTAAGGGCAACAACAATCAATGAATCTATTAAGACTCTGTAACTGGCACCATTGTAAATGGTTTTTAGTTTTATTATTGTTCCGTATAAAACTATCTTGTAAGTATCGTATATCGTATTCTTTTACACCTCAGTAAACGTTTATAAAATTATTCTATAAGACCTTACACATCCCTTATAAAATAAAGTAAAGAACAAAAGTGTTTTATAAACCTGCTCCCATTTTGCGTTTATAAACGGTACCAAAACGTTTATGGCAACAGTCACGTTTTATAGGCGTTCTTGTGACTACAATAAAATAACAAATTGCTAGTTGAGAGGCAGCTAAATAACAGCATAGCATGTGGCTAAATTAAAAAGACAGCAGATACCGTCTCGCTATAGTTCTGCGAATGTCCGAAATATGTCATGTTATTGCGCGCCTTGGTCTTAAATGACAGTGGTGACTAACGAATGGTTATGAGTTATGATAAGACCACTGCCAAGAAAAAGCAAAAAAAAATATGAGAAAAGTAAGTAAGTGTCCTCTAGTGTCGCACAGTGAGAATTTAACAAAACAAGATAACTTGCTCAGTTAGGTTTTTGTGCTGTAGCTAAACTTGATTAATATACTGTTTTTCTGCAATAAGCAAGAAACAAACAAACAAACAAATTAGAAACTTAGACAAGCTTTAACAAGAACATTTATAAATATCTGAATTTTTGGCACTATTAAATCATTATTAAATCACTATTATATAGGATCACTGTTTGAAGATTCCTTAACACATTTTTAAACACAGTATATACCAACAGGCACTACAAAGCTTAGAAGTACAGCTTTTCATTATATTTATTTAGACTTGAAGGCTCATCACGCCATGCTTTTAATTAAGTCCGAAGTTAAGAGTAGAAATTTAATAAAAACGACAAGGATCATAACCCTCCATGAATGATAATGCATCTCATTTTGCAAACAAAGGGCCTCCAGTAAACTCAAAAATGATAACAATATTTCTGCTGGTGCCAAGCGCAATAAAGAGATCGCCAAATATAAAAGTAGTTAATTAGAAGGAGCCCGGAAGCCGCCGCAAGCCGATATCTTCTAAACCGATGCTCTAATCTAAAGTCGATCGTCTGCGAAAAGCGGGCGTACTTTAAAAAGAGAGTGAAGAACCATTGATGAAGTTCTAAAATAAATGAGCTTTAATAAAACGGCTTAAGGTAGATCCGATGCGGCGACATGAAGTGCGCCGAACGTGATGGGACTCTTGATTGCTTCATTTTGTTTTCACTTCTTGATTCAGATTGTTAACTAGTGTTCTCGATCTCATTTCGTTGCTCTTGCCAGAGTATAGTCAGATTAAACAGGAGTCGAATAGCTGATTAAAATCGTGTATTACATTCACATGAGCGAGCTTAACACCCTTGCTTATATCCCTCTAAGAAAATATTTTATTTTGGGAATTAGAGTTTTTATGGCCCGTTGGATAAGATATAATGCAGGAAAAAATATGTAGAATACGTTATTGCACGTTATGATATTTTTTAATTTTCTACAGACCCAAGAAAAACTCAAAAAGAGAAGGAAAATATCCTATCTTTTTTAGGTCAAATGATTCTAAGCAACGACTTCAAAACTTTGCTGTACCTACAAATATAATTTGCAGCATTGGTGATATTATAGTAGTAGAGGCCACTTCACTTTCCCAGTTCATAGTCTGAAAATCAAATTAACTTAAATTAAATTAACGGAACATGTGCCATCGTGTCTGAATAATTTTAATATCCATCCTTCGGATAGTGCGTAAAACCGTGGTTTTTGTAAAGTACGCAATGTTGCGCAAGTCAAGAATCTCTATTCTTTTTACAGAAAAAGTCTGGACGCAGTAAGTGCCATATGGTAGTAAATATTCATAAAAAAATTAATTTCAGAAATGCTTTTTAAGAGGCATTAAATCTGGTAGATAGTATAACCTTTATCGTACCATGTACCATACTTCATCGAAATGGCTTAATTGTTCGAAAATTGTTAAAAGTTTCCAAGAATAAGCCTAAATTTTTCAGAAGAAACTGCCCCGATTTTCCTGGCGAACGAACCTATTCAAGCAATTTACACAAAAACTACACCTGTCAAGATGTTTTCACAAAAAACTTTTGGACAAGACATCCATAAAGAATCTTTTTACATAAAAATGTGCGACCACTTCCTTCTAAGAAATTCTCCCAGGTTTTTTTTTACAAACATTTGCTTAAGTAGTGTTAAAAAAAGGTTACATAAAAACCTTTGGCGAAAGTTTGTTTAAAAGCTTTTTACACAAAACTTTGCCATACATGTTTTTGCCAATTTTTCCCGTGAACTATCAAAAGGTTTTTTGAACAATAACTTATTAAACTATAATTATTAATTATTAAATTGGTAATTACCAACAATCAAAAAAATGTTTAACAGAAAGATTCCATAGTTGCTTATCGAATCGAAAGGTCGTCATTCGGGTGAGAGCACGGGAAAAAGTTTAAGGAAGCAGGAGACCATTTTTCCGATCCCCAATCAGAATATGCATTTACAAAGAGAAAAAAAATTAAATAAAAAAAAACATTTGTGAACGAAATACAGAGAATAGTTGCTAAAACAGGTGCTACCTATATCACGTATTGGCATTATAATTTTGTTAGTTTTTATTTAAATATTTACCAAAATACGCATTGATACTTTTTCAGCAATATCTGACATTCAAAAATTATTTTTGACATTACTTAAAAAATCCAATCTTTTATTCTGCTTTTGACAGTCACGACAACTGTGATGATGAGTTGGTATTCGTATTACTCTAGGCAATGCTATCAACCAAGCTTGCTTGTCATTGTTTTTGGCAGGCATCTGCATTATTTTTTTTCTCATCAAGTTCTTATAGTTACACGTTCGCTAAGAATGCATTCTCCGACCAATGTAAGCGATATAACTTTTTGTACGATAACTATTACGTCCAATCATAAGAATTCATATTTGGGACTCACATTATGTTTTTAGTGAATTTTCATTAAAAAAAATTCACTGATAGAGAGGCATCGATTGTGAGACTTTGGAAAAATATATTCAAGTGAGCGCGAACTAGGAAACTAGGACCCTTAGAGCCGATATCCGGGGTCAGTTGCAATTTTATATGTTTATATATATATATATATATATATATATATATATATATATATATATATATATATATATATATATATATATATATATATATATATATATATATAACCGATAACTCAAAAAGTAAGTAACCAATTTGGATGAAACTCGGCAGGTACCTTTCTTTTATTAATACCTTGGACGAGTTCTTTAGCGAAGCATATCGTATAAGGTCTTCTGGAAGAATTTTGAGTTTTATTTCGAAGGGAATTTTCATCTCCGAAAATTAAAAAGATATTTTTTTTAGGAAATTTGGTGGATATATTGCGTTGGGAACGACCTTACCACACACCAAAATCCAACTTTATAGGGTAATACAAAATTAAGTTATTCGAATTTGAAACATTTAAGGAATGTTTACTACCCTAACGCACTTGCTGCGTCCCGAACTCTTTTTGTTACTGTTCTTGTTTCTAAATAAAAGTACTTAAGAAGCTGTTGAGTTTACCACTTTTATTTTAACAATTTATGTTTTTGGTACCTATAAGGAAATATATGGTTCATTCTCTGTCCATAAACGGTTGTCCTGTGCTTGCATCACTTTGCAAATATCACGCCCGCACGGGGAAACCCAGTTTCTAGACTCCTACTAGTATCACAAGAAAATTTGCTGAGAAAATAGATAAAATTCAAATCATTTAATCTGTAAATTAAATTAAAAATACTATGTAAAAAGGCTTTTATTTAACTTTTTACAAAAATTTTAACTTGTGGTAGAAATAAAAATATAAGCGGGAATAGCCTTATACTTTTTATAAGCAGTGGGGACTCGTAGATAACGCAGGTGAAGCGCTGCTTCACCTATATTTTTCGGTTAAGCTAAACTTTTTTATTCAAAATCCACTATAACTTTAATTTTTTTCATTCTCTCAAATTGATTTAGTGCAATCACATAAAAATGTTTTGTTACGTCACGCTGCAGTTGATAATGTATTTTTATAGTAATTTATGGTACAATATAATTTGCAAACCCGCGCCTGATCACCGAATTGAATGTCTACATGCCCCAACGAGCAACGCTTACGTATTGCGGACCACAGATTACTGTAGAGCGTCAGGCAACTGCGGACTGACAGAGCCAGATTCGTTCGTATACAAATGCTGCGTCCGCTTCCGGTCGCTTGCATGAGACGGTTGCCATGGCAACAGCACGCGCTCTGGTAGGTTGGTGTTTAGTAGTGCCACAAAAGTGATGCAGAGGTGTGAGCCTGCTTCAAAGATTAGTTTTCGTCATTTGTTTAGATCGAGTGGGATGATCAGGGGCGTCTTTTTATTTTGACTATGTTGCCGTTAAATAATCTGGTATGTGTCGCATATACTGCCTTTGAAAAGCTCGATTTTTCGACTTTTTTTTTTGTAAGTGGCGGCACATAGGGTACTAAAAGTTGAAAAGCTTCATCCTTATAAAATACAGCATTTTCAAGAGTTATCCGAGGACTATTCAGAACAAAGTACGCGGCTGTATGCAACATTAACAGATAAATGCAATAATAACTAAGACAGATCTGACAGAATCATACACAAAAGGTAAATCTTTGGGCGAGAATTGTTAGGAGTGGGATTATTGGTTCTTACATTCTTGATGGAACTATAAATGGACCAGGATATCTACAATTCTTACAGCAATATCTCATTCCGAACTTATTGAACTTATTACCTAAATGCTACTATGGTAAATCATAACTGGTTTTATCAACAAGATGGTGCCTCCGCGTATTATGAGGATAATGTTCTACAGTATCTGGATCAACAAGTTGCCACCAGAGGGATTGGCAGGCGCGGTGCAATCGAGTGGCCAGCAAGATGGTTTAGGTCATCATATTTTAGCGTTTTCTACACGCAGTTGCTCTGTATCAGTTCTTAGTGGGACAGTCTGTATATCCCAATTCCTCAGGTAGTACTATATATATATACTATATATATATATATATATATATATATATATATATATATATATATATATATATATATATATATATATATATATATATATATTATACATATATACAACTTCCAAATTTCGACGTCAATTTTATAACCACCCAATTTCCGCGGAAAAGCGATAGACATATGGTAGGCCATAGGATGTCTATGAGTCATTCACAGAAATTGTGTGGTCATTAAATTGACGTGAGAATTTTTATCGGAGATTTTAACGAGTTTTTAGTTGTTTTTACCATAATTGTTGAGTTTTATATGTTATTGATGTTAGCTCCGATCGTTTTTTGCGTTCAATTGTTAGTATTGCTTACAGCTAAGATTTTTAATGCTCTGTGAACTTTAATTTGTCGCAGTCTTTTCTTCATGGAAACCGTTTCAAGAGGAACCGAAATATATTGAGTTTCTAGTACAAAGTGACATTCTTAAAGTTCTAAGTTCTCAGTTTTCGGTCGTAATTATCCTTAATAATACCAGTTGTATATATATATATATATATATATATATATATATATATATATATATATATATATATATATATATATATATATATATATATATATATATATATATATATATATTGTGTATTTAAGTAACGCATAAATTCAATCACCTTGAAAGTGAAGAAAATTGACAATCAAAAACAGATTGATTTTTGTTGTCAAAAGCCAACGTTTTGATATAAAAGTCCCACCGCTATCATCATACCACTTTACGGAGTAGCTACTCCTTCGAAACTTTAAAATTGGATGGTGGGTAGTGTGATCTTTTCAAAGCTAATCCAATTCTATATTCAGCAACACAAACTGTTTTGTAGGAATAAAATAAAGTGAGTAATAGCATTTTTATTATCAGTAGCACCTAACACAAGTGAAGCTTATAAATAACTACATACTCCAGTCTTATGATATTAATGTGATACTTATAATATGACACTTCAATATCTAATAAGTCTGTAAACGATGTTTAAAATGTTGGGCTTCTCGTACGAAATGAACGCTAGAAATTTTCTTGCGGGCTCGCAAATTCTTTTCACCAGCTAATCTCTATACCTTATAAACTTCACAAATAAGGCTAAGCCTCGAATACTGCTCCCACATCTGGGGTGTAGCTGCCGCTTCTACACTCGCTATCCTGGACTCCATTCAAAAGAGCAAAAGAGAGCTATACGTCTCATCGGTGACCCTACTCTCACCCAAAGGCTGCCATCCCTTGCCCACCGACGTGCCGTTGGTGACTTCTCTCTCTCTCTCTCTTTTATAGATATCTGCACGGGCACTGCTCAGAGGAGCTTTCCTCCATAGTTCCCCCACCTGCTGCCCCCAACAGATCTACCAGGGGAACAGAGCGAATGCATCCTTTTACTGTCCAGGTCACCAGACATAGAACAGCTTGTTATGCCCGCTCTTTTGTCCCGAGGACTTCCAAGTTGTGGAATTCCTTGCCGGCACATGTTTTTTCTTCTCCTTTGAACCTCCAAACCTTTAAGTCCGAAATTAACAAGTTGCGTCTTTCTTCCTGGTCGACACCCACGGTACGATAGTATTGAGACTGTAGGCCCTCGTGGTGTGCTGTTGAAATAAATAAAAATACTATGTCGTATCTGTAACAATCGGCTGATGGTAACCACTATCCGCTGTGTGACATGTGTCATAAAAAGTAATCAGGCATAAGTTCGATAATTTGGTGCGATATAATCGACAGATAATAATAGTAAATATACTTTTTGGTTGTCGTGCAAAGTGAATACGTATAATTTTCCTATTTTGCTTTTCAAATTAATTACCAATTGAAGTTCTAATGATTATTGATTATGGTGACAGTATCCGGATAATGGCAGGGGTGTGTACTCTGTTTAATAATAAATAGCCATATGTGTCTGTCAATTAATCAACAGTGAGTCAAATAGACAAGAATTTTCGAGAAAGGTCTAGCGCGGTAAATCGGCCAAAAACAGGTCACCGGTCTATAATTCAAGGAGTGAAATTAAACATCATATAGGCAGTGAAAAATAATCCCCACAAAATAGTATGCCATTTCAGACGACACATAAAGTATTAAAGCTTGAAAAGCTTTATACTTATTAAATAAAGCTTTTGCAGGACTTATCCGATGATTACTGAACTGAATGAAGCAGTTTTGTGGAAGGTTAATGGATAAATCTAAATAACTCTTTGAAAGTACCAAATATTCTGCTTTCGGACGAATCTAGTTTTACACAACATGAAGAAGTTAACCGTCAAAACTGCAGAGATTCGGAAAGGGAAAATCCAAGATAAATGCGACAGAATCATACACAATATCCGTAAAAGGTAAATGTTTGGGCGGGAACTGTTAGAAGTAGGATTATTGGTTCCTACTTTATAGATGGAAATATAAATGGCCAACGATATCTTTAATTTTTACAGAAATGTCTCATTCCGACGTTAATGAACTTATTTTCTGATGGACACAATGATGGGATGGTAAATTATAACTGGTGGTGTCAACAAGATGGTGCTCCTGCAAATTATAACGTTAATATTCGACAGTATTTTGGATCAACAATTTCCCAATAGATGGATCGGCAGGCGTGCTGCAATCGAGTGGCAAGCTCACCTGATCCAGCTCCATTAGATTTTTTTCTGTGGAGTCATTTGAAGGATGTGGTATTTAAAAGTAAACCAGATACTATCGACGAATTAAAAACAATAATTGGAACTGAACGTACCAACATTTCCCCAGAGATCATAAATAGAGTCCAACAAGAATTTGTTGACCGTTTGGGATATTGTCTGGCCCAAGAAAGCGGGCATTTTGAACATTTGATTAGATAAGACTGAACTAGGTAATTCTTTATAGGCTTCACTTGTGTAAGGTGTTACTGATAATAAAAATGTTATTACTTAATTTATTTTATTCCTACAAAAATATTGATGTAATAGAGAATTGGATTAGCTTTAAGGAAGATGTATCACACTACCCACCAACCAATTGCAAAATTTCGAAAGAGTAGCCACCCTTTGAAGAGGTATAACGATACGGGTAAGATTTTTATATCAATAAATATATATATATATATATATATATATATATATATATATATATATATATATATATATATATCTATATATATATATATATCTCTCTCTCTCTCTCTCTCTCTATATATATATATATATATATATATATATATATATATATATATATATATATACAGGGTGGCGCATTGAAAACGAAACAGACCGATTTGAGAGAATTTTTTTAAACGCTGAAACGCGTAAATTTTAATATTGAGGGGACATGTTTTGACATAAAACTCAACTTTGTCACATCAACCCCTTAAGGCCCTTATATTTTAAATGAGGAACATGGGTCGAGTGTTATATCATTTGAAAGCTCTTTCTTTTCTGAATTCAGCACACAAATTTTTGGAAATTTTATTAACTCGTTTAAAAATTATTCTGAGTTAAAATTGCAAGAACGTATTTCATCCATTGTGATAAGAAATCCACTAATTAGTCTATTTTTCGTTAAAAAACTTAAAAACAGAACCAAACGTTCAAAAAAAATGTTTATTCAGTTAAGTAAGTGTTCAAATTGTTAACCACCAGCTTCCATACAAAACTACAAATTTCTGAAACTCTGGAGCATTTGTGGAGTTATTAGACGGCATTCTTCAACAATGCGTCGCTGTAATTCTTCCAGAGACTCCGGTTCTGTTGCGTAAATTCTACTCTTTAAATGGCCTTTTAGAAAGAAGTTAAATCCACTCAATAGCACTTCTACGCCCAACCCATTGTCCTGGAAACTGTCTGTTCAAAAACTCCATACCACGTTGTGAAAAATGATCATCATTTTCAACAATGTCAATTAGTAGAGGGTAAGCGATATATTCTAGTAACTCCAAATACGTTTCGCCATTCAAATTGCCATCAAGAAAAATTGGTCCGATTAAACGGTCTCCAAGAATGCCAGTCAAAAGATTCAATTTATGTGGAGTTTGAGTGTGAGCTTCGTGAAAATTTCTTGGATTATTATCTGCCCAATAACGCCAATTATAACGATTGACTGCAGAGTTTAATAAAAACGTACACTCGTCTGAAAAACAGATATTGAACAGAAAGTTCCCGTTATCAGCTATTCGTGCAGTCATAACTTCATAAAACTCCAGCCGCCGATCAAAATTATCTTCATTTAGTTGTACAAGATGAATTTTATACGGGTGAAATTTATGATGCTTCAATATTTGCTGAATAGTTCTTCTTTTGATAATTGAAACAGTGGCCAAGTTTCTTGTGCTCAAAGTTGGGTCTGTAGCAATTTGTCCTAAAACTTCAATTTCAGTAGTCTCATTTCTAACCGGAAATTCACATTCAGGATCCCGTTTTTTGTTGGCTACTGAACCACTTTGTCGAAACTTTGCAACTAACTCCAAAATTTTCTGTTAACATGTCTGTTCGGATGTCGTTCATTAAACAAGTTTGCGGTACGGTTGACACAGTCATTGTTTTTGAAAAAAAGAGAAATTATTTTAACTGTTGCTTATAAGAATACACCATTGTGAAATTAATTTTCGGTAGAACTATCAAGTGTCAAACCGAGCGATAAACTGAAATAATAAACCGCATTTCTCTCATTCCGATAAGAAATGTCCTGATAGTCAATTTTTTGTTTGCAAACCAACAAAACATTGACTATCAGCACATTTCTTATCGGAATGAGTGAAATGCCTTTTTACATCTTCAACTGTGAATAATTTTAAAACCAGTGGATAAAACTTCCAAAAAAATTTGCGTGCTGAATTCAGAAAAGAAAGAGCTTTCAAATGGTGTAACACTCGACCCATGTTCCCTATTTAAAATATAAGGGTTGTTATCACCACCCTTAAGGGGTTGATGTGACAAAGTTTAGTTTTATGTCAAAACATGTCCCCCTCAATTTTAAAATTGACTTGTTTCAGCGTTTCTTGAAAAAAAATTCTCTGGACGCAAATCGGTCTGTTTCGTTTTCAATGCGCCACCCTATATATATATATATATATATATATATATATATATATATATATATATATATATATATATATATATATATATATATATATATATATATATATATATATATATATATATATATATATATATATATATATATATATATATATATATATATATATATATATACATATTTGGAATTGATGAAGCTAAGCAAGAAATATTTCCATTAACTAATCTAACGAGTTTCCAATCCATAACTAAAATATTGGAAATTCCGCCAGTTTGGTGGTAGCAGTTTCTTAGCGATGGGCCATAGAAACTGCATGACTAACAAACCGAGTAGTATTAAATCACAATCCTACACAAATGCCTATGGTATTTATCGCACTCAAATCTAGACCAACCAAGGAAAATTAATCATTTCGCTACGAGAAGCGAATTCAAAATTAATGTAGGCGAGAGATAGGCAAGCCCTATCTAAAATGCAGGTCAGGAAGGTACAATAGGCCTAAGTTGGGAACGCTAATCTAATATTTCAACTCTATTTAACCAGAATATCAGGTGCTGAATGGTCCCTAAATCACGGCACATATGCGAAGCCTTATCATTTGAAACTACAGGCTTGGACACACATATTAGCCTTCCTAATAGAATTTACACAACTGCCAGAAAACGGGACAAGGTAATTCACGAATTTTGCGACGTGGTAGTTATTTCACACACCCTCACATTTATTTTACACTAGATCTACGAAACTTATAACAAGTTTAAAACCCTGACGACCGCTGTAGTAAATTTGTAGTTAACAACCCAGATATATACTGACTTTCCAAAAAATCCGACCACCCAGCAAGAGTCGACCAATTGCAATGAAATTTTATATACTACTGTGTTTTTTTTTATTAAAGAACTATATCTTTAAATTTTCATTTACTTCAGTTTCAGGAAATATTTTGTAGTGACTTGTGCTCAATTTGTTAAGGTCACTGTCAAAGGGATTTTTGTCTACTTCGGTTTGGAATCTTTACCAAGTTGCATCTTTCACAGTACATAACCAGTTTATAGCTTTTTCTGTAACATGCCTTGTAAATAATATTTGCCAATAAACTACGTATAATCTGTTGGACATTGTGATGGTATTTTTCTGAAGCAAGTGCACTGCAAGGCAACAAGCAGAAAATAAACCAAATTGAACAGAATATATGAGGGGATATACTGCTCCTAATAACTTTTCAAACTAGTAAATATTAATTTCATATCGTCACAACGTGTAAAAGTATGGCATCAGTGACAAAAATTTCAAAATCTTTTTTTGGCATAAACGTCGGAAAAAGTTTCAAAACATATAGAAAACATGATTTGGGAACGAACATATTTTTTGTCTGTGGGTCTGTGTGTCTGTCTAATTGTAGCCACGAAAAATTTAGAACGGATTGAGATATCGTCTTCAAATTTGATATGCGGTTAGCACTTGACAAATGAACGGTTCAGATTGTTTTTGGGTAAAATCTCTTTAGGGGTAGGGGAAAATTGACATTTTTTCTTTACAACTCGAGTATTATAACGTAAGGGTTCATTTATTAGAATATTGTCGACAAAAATTTCGAACTTTTGTTTTAATAAAATGGCGTAAAAAGTCTCAAAACATATGGAAAATTTTATTCTGAAAAGGTTTTTTTGTCTGTCGATCTGTCTGTCTGTCGATCGGTCGGTCTGTAGGCATGTACATCTGTCTGTTAATAGGCGCAATAACTTTCGAACGAATTAGATATCATCTTCAAATTTGGTATCCAATTAGCACCCGACAAAGGAGTGCTTCGAACTGTTTTTCGGTAAGATCGCTTCAGGGGGTTGGGGATACATAAGGGGCGATTTGATGAAGATTGACATTTTTTTAATAATACTGAAGTGATATAACGTTTTAAAAGTTTATGGGTACAGAAATACAAGTATTTTCTTTGTGGTCAAGTCATGGGCTCTAAATTTATTCCATGAGAATATCTTTCTGCAGAGAATAAATTATCACAGCTACGTGGAACTTATGATTCAATTTGCAGCACTATTTGCCTGGTATAATGACAGTTAATTTAAAACAAATGTAATAACTATATTCCATCTTATTAATTTCACTTAATGGCACTCTTCAGCAATATTTCACACTCAACTATATTACTTTTAACTGTGTGCTGTAGCTAATTTACTTTCAACAAATGTACTAGGTGTGTTGACATTTTCTTCTGTCTTAGATAAAGAACTTGAAATTTTTTGTTTACTGAAATACCTCCAAGTTTTCTGATAAACAAACCCTAAAGCGTTGTATTACTCGAGTTTTGAGGAAAAAATGTCGATTTTCACCAAACGACACTCCATTTCTTTCCAACTTTCTGGATCGATTTCATCCAAAATAATTCGAACCATTCGCTTGTCGTGCTAAAGTCGTGGCTACTAACAGACAGACAGACAGACGTTTTCGTGGCCAGATCATGTTAGTTAATTTTCTTAATGAGGAGATCGCGACTTTTGAATAAAAAAATCTTTAAATGAGCGTGCACTAGGACCCCTAGAACACACATCCGGGGCCAGTTTTAATTTTTATAGATTTCCGCCCAGTTTTTTCCAGAAAATGTTGTGTTTTCTTTATGAAAATTTTTATATCTCCGGAAATACCAAATCTGGGGAACCAAATTTAGTATGCAGGATCACATCGTAAAAAGTCAACTAAACTATATATCATAATCTAGATTTGTAAGTTAAAAGAAAAAAAATTCGGGACGTAGCAAGTGCTTTGTAATAGTAAATTTTCATAAGAATTTTACACTATTAGTACGGCATATTACTAAAAGTTACTTTTAATTTAAACAGACGTCAAAGATCGGGTTTAGAGGTCCTAATATAAGCTCATATGATAATCAAACCATGATAAATAAACAAAACAAATTCAGATTCTTTCGTTTCCAATTTTAAAAGCATAATATAGGTACAAGTTGTTATACCTTTTTCAATGATAATCATATACTACTTAACCTCAAAACATAACTACTAAACCATAATAAATGTACAAACCACGTTTTTGTTCTTTAGGTTTCCATTTTAAAAGCAATATACTATCATTTACTGACCCTCAAACCATAACCGTCAAATCATAATAAATAAACAAAACACGTTCTCGTTCTTTAGTATGCAATTTTTAAAGCAATATACAATCATCTACTTAACACCAAAACGTGCTAGTCAAACTATAATAAATTAAAAAAAAACACGTTCTTATTCTTTAGTTTGCAATTTTAAAAGCAATATACAATCAATTACTTAACCTTAAAACACAACTGCCAAACGATATTAAAGAAACACCACAGACTATCCCATGTGCTTTTTACTTCAAGTAGCTGATATATCACTTCCTTTTTACCCTAGAAATTCGCGCATCCGAATATACCCGAAGGCGGTCATTAGGGTGGGATCGCCACAGTTCGTTGTCGTTTTATTATGATGTATGCCTGTGGTATATGTATCAATATACGCGTGGCAGGTGACTACCCTGTCTTTGTCTGGAAACTTTAACCACTTAAGTTGTTTCATGTCTTTTAGATTTTATTTTCAATTTGGGAAAAACTGAAAAAATTGCAAGCCAAATTACTTAAAATTCACAACAGAGGTTTACTCACTTCATTTATAGCTAGATGTAAAGTGTCATTACAATTTCTTAAATAGTTTCAAAATATAGCGTATTCAAAAATATTTTGTATTCGTTACCGAGGAAAACTGGACCAGGCCTGCCGGAAATATTTTGGGTTTTCTTTCGGAAAAAAATGTCTCGAAAAATAATAAATCTCTGGTAACTAAATTTGCTACGTAGGTTTACCGTATAAAAAATCAACTACATACCAAAATTTAGATCTCTATGTTACAAGAAAAAAGTTTGTAGCATTTAATTTTAAAAAATTCGGTTTCATGTCAGATCATTTCTATGAAAATTCACTACAATAACGCACTTCCTGCATCCAGATTTTTAAATATCTGTGATTACCTTTGTCCAACGTTAATTTTAGTAACCGACATACTGGCATGTTATACATACAATAGTTCTTATCATTTCTAGTTTCAATATAACTATAATTTTTAATAAATTTTTAGTAAATAGCTCCAAAATTTTAATCTGCATGCCCATTTGCTTCAAATAGTTATCTAAAGTTTTAACCAAAAAATTTTGTTAGACAATGTTTGAGGAGTAGAATATAAACGCATTTCAAGTCGTATGTTGAGCATGTCCGCAAAATATTCAATTTGAATTTAAATGTAAAGTAAATTTACACTTAATTAATATACAGCAGGCTAGCGGGATATTCGCCTTTTATTATGGGCTACTTACATGGAAGTTGGCTTTTAAATCTGTTGATTCTACTTACTAGAAAAAGGGAAACTCAGCACTATTAAAATATTCCATTCTAACTAGGCGCTTAAACTGAATTTACTGTGTAACTTTCTCGATGAAAAGGCAACAGCTTTTTATAGTCAAAACTTTGAGAAAAACTCGCTTCGTGTTTAAGCAAACCTAAGTTATGTATTTGTACAGAATCGACCGTATTCGATACTTTTATAGGATATCAGAGAAGACAGCAGGCTTAGTTAAACACATATACAGAAATCTTGAGATCAAGTTTAGAGATAGGCATCATATTTACAAATAACTCAACAATTTTTTTGTGTATCTAATACTGGTAAAATAAAAAAGTTGCCATTTTTTAAACATCTTGAACTTGTTTATCCTGTGAATTTCAGGAAATATTTGATTTTTTAGGGAATTTTCGTAAAGAACCTTTACCTTATACAGAAATAAAAACTTTTGCACTTTTGAAAAAAATGGTAATATTAGCCTTTGGAACCCATTTCTGAAGGAAATTCTTTGAATACCGCTATGTTTATATATAACATTTTCAGACTGGGCCAAACTTGATGGACTATTATTGCATACACGGTGTATACTACAAAAAAAGGGGTTTTAGTAGAATATAGAAGGGCAGGTAATGCGAGATTTTCAAAAGAAGCACCCTCTATTCTATAATGAAAATAGCAAGATCAACTGCTTTTCTCTAAGCGGTTTCTGATTAATAGCAAATAACCAAAATATTGCAAGTAATGGAAACATATTTCTTATTATCAGTATGGCATGCTTCCAAACAGTCGAATATGATTGTCAAAATGTAATTGTCTTCTTATTCTTATACAAATATGCAAATTTTAAACTTGTTCTTCATGCATGACCAGTGTAACAAGACTATTTCTAGAACATGCAGAAACTTTAATGAGCAGTATCCAAACGCCTTCCAATTAATGAGAAGACGCTCATGAGGTTAAAAGATAATTTCATAAACCACGATCACGTAAAGAAGCCCAGACACCAAATGGCACCTGTAATAGGTAACAAGGATAATCACATAAGGGTCCTGGAATATTTTCTGCAAATCCTCATGCGTCACTTCATTCTGCTAAAAAAGACTTAGCTCACAAATCTATATAAAGAATTATGCATAACCATGAAATGCATAATTATAAATTTGTGACACTCCAAGCCATCGAGCCAAGGGTTCTCCAAAACGTGTCAATTTCTGCGAGATGATCTTAATTTGTACACGAGAAGATCCAGATTTTCTGAAAAAAAAATTTGGACCGACGAAAACAAATTTACCAGGCAAGGCATTTTTAATTGAATGATTTTACACTACTGGGTCGCCTCAACTCCACGTTTCGTAAGAGAAACATGATTTCAAAACAAATCTTATTTCAATGTCTCCTGCTTGTTGATGAACGAATAAGATTCTGCCTTTACAAAGAGAATTTAAATTCAGTTAAATGTCTTGAAATATTAGGGACCACGCTATATGACTTCCTCAACCACTTAAATCTTGAAACTAGGCGAGATTATTGGTTCACCTGCCCACTACACCAATCAAGTTACAAATGAACTTTCACACAGGTTTGGTCATCAGATTTATGGATCCTTGGGTTTGGCCACCGAGATCAACAGATCTCACCCACTTGATTTTTCTCTTTAGGGAAGCATGAAACAAATTGTTTACCTCGCGCTCATTAACACCAAGAAAAAGCTTGAGAATGGAGTAAGCAGTGCAGTCCTGTCTCTACACGCCTGCGAGATAGAAGCAGCAACGGCACATCATGTTCAGACACAAATTCTAGAATGTCTGAGAGTTGAAGGAGGACGCTTTATATTATTTATTTATTATTATTTAATTTATTATTAAACAAGTATTGACTTTTACTTTGGTGTTTATTTTCTTCTTGCTATGAATTTTCATCAAGGAAATTAACTAACATAGACGTAACGATGGTGAGGCTTTACAAACATTTTTTGTTCAAATTAGCGTGTATTAGGACATCGAAAGCCGATGTTAAAGGTCTGCTTAAATTAAAAGTATTAATTTCAGCAATGAGCCGTGCTAATAGTCTACCAACCCCATGAAAATTCACTACTATAACGCACTTGCTACGTCCCAAAATTGTCTCATGTGAGGATGTAGAGAACTGTTAATTGGGTATATTAGGGACATTTATATTTTTATATTTAGAAACTACTTTGATATGTATAATCAAGAAAACAATGGTGGTGTGGAAATAACCACACCAAAAATTTCGGGACCCAGGAGTAAATAAAGAACGAAAATCGACAAAAACAACTTGGTTGGACTTCTATCAGTAGCCTTTTTAACATCTTGGATCAAGATTTTCTCCTTATAATGTTCTTTCCCTTCCAGTACTTTTATTTCCCTTAGGACCCCCAGCTTTTTAGGGGTTGGGAATACAATAGTTTTCTTGTCATTTAAGCACAAAACACGTTAACAACGACCTGACCGGACCTGATCTGATCTAATCTAACCTGACATGGATTGACCTGATCTAATCCGGTCTGACCTGGCCTGACAAAAAGCGCTGGATACCACCGAAGAGAGCACAAAAACACACAATTTACAAAAAAAAAAAATATGTTAGCTTAAACTTACCGTATGTAAGCAGCAACGAATTAATAATGTCAATAACTCGGCAACAATAAATTTTCACAATCTAAAAACAAACTTCCACAAAATAGAAATAGTATCAAAGTAGCTCTAAGTTAGTGAGCTTCATATATCAGCAGTCGATCTATTTAAAACTAGTTTTCCCTTAGTATACAGTATCACCGATAATTGTGTAATTTTTTTAGTATTAAATAATAAACTAGCTTATTTTCAGCATTAATTGATCAGATGAGAGGTTGTTGAGGAACTAAGAGTGGGTATTATTTCGCGGAATTTTAAAATTTTACATGAAATATCTTGTTTTTTTGCTTATAGGCCAAAAACCGCTGAGAAGATGTATAGCATCATCTGGTGTCTTTAAATAGAAGAGCGATTGATATTGATATTTCTATTATAAAATACAGGGGGTTCCATTTACAAATCTCGCATTACCTGCCTTTCTACGTCCTTCAAAAATGCCATTTTTATGTAGACACTCTGTATGCAATAATTGGATTTGCATGACACATACTGATATAACAGCCTATTGGCAAACAGTAACCGAAAACTCAAACCTCTACCCATGGTGGTTATGGAAATTTTTTCATTAATGGATGCAGATTGCAAAATTTCCTGAATTGAGATAGCTGCAAGATACGTGATATAAAGAACCAATGGCGGCTCGTGACTTTAGCAGTGGGTGAAGCAGAATCCGCGCGACACCAAAGGGGGTCCAGAGAGACGAAGGCCCCCCTTCGCAGACGATTTTCTTTTTAATTTTCAAGGTCACGCATTTGTACAAAGATGTAGACTTTCACAAGGAATAATGGGGACGGGATAGGGACGGGCTAAACGCATGCTTCTTTTTCAAGTTTCAAGGCACTTCTCTTTTTAGCTTGAAATTTTATATCTAATATTTTATTATTCTGAAATTATTCTTTCAGCCGTTGTAATAAACTAATCAATTCCACTTACCAAAAAGAAACATGAAAAATCCAGCTTTCCAAAGTCTGTAAATGTGATACATACCAGATTATTTAACGGCAACGTAGTAAAAATAAAAATACGCCTCTGACGATCCGACTCAATCCAAACAAAGGACGGAGACTAAGCTTTGAAGGAGGCTCAGAAAGCTGAATCACTTTTGTGGCCCTAATAAACAGCAACCTACCAGTGCGCGTGCCGTGGCCATGGCAACCGTATAATGCAATCTTCCCGAAACAGACGCAGTATTTTTATATGAACGAACCTGGCTCAGTCAGTCCGCAGTTGCTTGACGCTCTACAGTAATATGTGGTCCGCAATACGTAAGCGCTGCGCGTTGGGGCATGTATACATTCAATTCGGTGATCAGGGGCGGGCTTGCAAATCATATCCTACCATAAATTACTATTAAAATACATTATCAGCTGCGGCGCGACGTAAAAAGACATTTTTATGTGGGTGCAACAAATAAATTTGAGAGAATGAAAAAATTATAAAATTATGGTGGATTTTGAATAAAAAAGTTTAACCAAAAAACATAGGTGAAGCAGCGCTTCACCAGCGTCATCTGACGAGCCGCCACTGTAAAGAACTTCACAAATTTCAGGAGAATCTGAAAGTGTCACAAAATACAGGCTGTTTTACTTGAAAAAACAAAGCTGCTATCGGGTGAGGATAGATGTGGCAACTCCGCAGTGTCAAAAATATTTTCAAAATGAAGATCATAATTACAACCAAATGGCAGATTTCAATCTATTTTGGTTCACTATATACTTCTAATATGCCATCGAGTTTGGCCCACCCTATATATATATATATATATATATATATATATATATATATATATATATATATATATATATATATATATATATATATATATATATATATATATATATATATATATATATATTGTTACGTGTAAAATTCACCTTAAGCATATTAACATCATTAATTACACGTAGCAGGCAAAATAAACAAAAACACCCCATATAATTATTCGGTTTCATATTGTTATTGGTTTAGGGACAGCTGTGAACGAACATCTTTAATTTGTTATCTACATTCATTCAGTTTCAATTTCTAGAAGTCGAGATTTACCACCGAAACAGTCGACAACGGCAGAGTACACTGTCTTGTGAAGGCATGGTTGCCAGCACGTCATTAATTTATTGTCTGTCTAACTTTAGCTGGTTGGAAATTACTGAATTATGTGTTAATGTAGTGAGATAAATTCTTGCATGCAGAACTGTGGTTACAACGGTCTCTATAAGCTGTGGAAGAAGTTTATTATCGAGATTAATATTGGAAGTTAGGTGTGTTACATATGTCGAGGTCTTGCGGTCGAAGCCCGAATTTCCCCATTCGTGTAAATGTCGCAACTCTGCGGTATTAAGTTATTCGTTGCCAGAGTTTGATATTTTTGATGGAAGAACGGGACACCATTTCTTGTCGTCTTTTTTTTTGTTGACCGATAGCGAATCAGCAAGATTAGCTATGACCTGGGAGAGAAAACATTTTTGAGAAAAAAGGTTGGTTTTGAAAACGGTGGAAGAAGCAATTTAATTTGAGTGTGTGGCAAGATTTCAGCTAGAAAAAAGAAACAGGCAAGTGGGCCATTCATCCTAGTTTGGAGATTAATTTCTAGGCTGTAAAACGATTATAGTATTCTGGAGGTTTGGGAAGTTGAAGCGAATTAGTCGCATAGTACTTGAATACTATAATATTCCCGTGGTGGAGAGTAAATGTCACATACGTAAAGCCGAAAAAGCAAGTGGCTTTGTGGCTTGTTTTCAATCAGAACCGGCTTGTCTAACTGTGGTCAACAAAACACCTTGACATAACATAGAAACCCTCAGGATTTGGAGGTAATACCCAACTCGTAGTTTTTTTTTATGTGTAACTAAGGCGTGTTTTCTCTTTCTATTTGTTACAGGGTTTTGGTTTTAGCTTTTGGTTTTAGCTTTTGGTTTTAGCCTTTGGTTTTAGCTTTAGTTTCAGTTTTTGTCTTGCTTTAATTGATTTTATAGTGCCTAATCGACAAGCAATAGGCCTACATATTGTCTTAAACTAACGAGTGGTCAATGGGAGAATAAGAATATTGGTATGGTACCATTTTATGGCGCAAATTCAATTATAAGCCATTCCCAGCAACATCAGATTGCCGAGGACATTTCGTTGTTGAGTAGAGGAAGTACAGGTGGCCGGAAGGTACCGACACAGTGGACAGTAGATATCTTGTTAGCGAAAAATCGACCAGAGAAGGTTCACTGGAGATCAGACCTTACAGGTAGTAGTCTTTAAGTTGTATTGTTAATAAAGAACTCAATTTGTTTGTTTGGACTTTTAAATCCAGTATTAAGCTGTGACTTTACTTATGGTGGTCAAGTTTTGGAATTCAAAGATAAAGTTTTAACGATAACACAATAGGATAAGATACCCAGCTTTTTATTTGAACCCTACACGTTAGCTGATGATTTATATTCACATTATCATTAATATAATTGCTTTGAGTTTGATAAAGTATTATCATTATTTAGGCTACCATTTGATACACCTTTTCATATTTTAACATCTTTGTAAGCTGATCGTGATCACGAAAGGACACAAATTTCCATTTGATTTAGCTTAGTTACTTTTATTGTTGCGTTTGAATTACTTGACTTGTTATTGCTTACCATACGAACGTTAGTAGCTTAAAGCTATTTGTTTAGCAGTAAATTATTGAGATATAGCAAGTGAGTCATTTTGCGGACTCTGTTATTCATTTAACATACATGCTAGCAATTTATAGGTTATATATGTGTATATATAATACTGTTTTTGATCTGTCTGACCACTTGTAGGCATCATCTGGATTTTATAATAAACTAGAATTTTATTTTATATATATATTTGTGTGTCGTTTGTTCTGCACTCACCTCTCACTCCCGTATTAGTAACGTTAGGTGCTGTTTAGTGTTTGTCAGCTTCTACGTAAGCCTTTAAGATATTCCAACTGTAAGATTTCGTTCCCACATTTGTACATTCCGACGTATAAGCCTGCGATTTTAGGTGCAGCTGCCAGGGAGGTCCAAGGAGTTCTTGGTTGTGTTGGATTCTTGGTAAGCTGGATTTCGTAATTAACATCTCTTATAAATATCCGGAACTAGGTGTAAAACAATCAAGTGGCGCCCTCATAGAGTAACACCTTATAAAGAACCCTGCCCATCTTCACTGTATAAAAGCTAGGGGCCACCTAGATTTCCGGTAACGTTGACCTTTCTATCGATCGTCGTATGTAGGTCGTCTGACTCTCAAACGTGGTAAAGGTTTTTAGGAACAGGGATTCCTAGGATCGATTTAAAGAGATAGTGGGCGGTCACATATTTGGCGCCCAACGTGGGGCTCGATTCAGCTCAAAAAGGGCTTATTTTTTGGGTTTTTAGAGATTTTGGAAGCCGTAGTATTGGACTTGAACTTTTGTGTAGTTGTGAGAGTAGGGCTTTGGGGAGTAAAGTCGTTTGGTTTTGGCGTATTGATCTTGCCGATGTACGGTGTTGTTAGCTTTCTCAACTAATCGGGTGTGAGAGTGCAGACTGCATTTATTTTTTTTTATTTTTTTTTACTGTATTGTTAGGTAGTTATCTTGATTCCAGTGTGGGTTTATTTTTTTTCCAATCATGGCTCGTCGTATGGATGTATATAGACTGGACAAAGAAGAGCTCGTATATGAATTAACGGTACGTGGCATAGCTACTGGCACGGTGGAAGATATGCGCGGTCGTTTAACCTTAGCGCGCCAAATGGAAAAGTCTGGCGATAGTCTACATTATCCTAAGTATCCATTTACGTTTGAGGAAGATCTTGGTGTTGTGCAGGGAAAACTGGAAGGCGTGTTGGCTGTCTTAGAAGAATTTCAAGGAGATAGCAAGGACAAGCAGTTTCTAAAATTGCAGACAAAGTTGGCTCACATATTGGGAAGGATAGATAATATGGAATCTGCGGATGAAGAAAAGAAGAAGACTCGAGGTGAATTACTTGCTCGTACGTTATCGATGATTGACCAGCTCAACACCAAAGCGTCAAAAGTCGGGAGTGAAACACAACCTACTCCTTTAGGTTTGCAAGTAATGGAAGCATCTTTAGGGAATCAGTTGAAGTTCGAAACCCCTCAGTCGTGTTCTTCACCCATGATGTCTGCTGCGCAGTCGCTTAACGCGTCGTTGATTAAGCCAGTGCTCCCTCACAAGTGGAACTTGAGGTTTGGTGGAGACAGAAGAGGACTGTCTGTGACTGCTTTCTTCGAACGTGTCGAGGAAATGAGAAAGGCCAGAAATGTCAGTAAGGAGATCCTATTGGAGTCAGGAATAGATTTATTCGAGGGTAGAGCATATGAATTTTATCAGGATGCTAGGAGTGAAGTGTCCCAGTGGGATGAACTTGTAGGAAGATTCAAGGAAGAATATCAACCCGTTTTTTATAGCGAGAAGCTTCTGGATGAGATAAAGAAGAGAAAACAAGGAGCAGATGAGACCATAGGAACTTATTTGGCTATTATGTCGAAATACTTTCAAAGATTGCAATGTCAAGTCTCGGAGGAAACGAGGTTGAGTCTCCTAATGCGCAACTTAGCACCGATGTATCGTAGCCAACTGGGTGCTATGGAAATAAATTCAATCGCCCAGCTGCGTACTTTGTGCAAGAGGATAGAACAACGATCCCAGGCTGGTGAGTTTGCACATCCGCCAAAAAAAAGAGCAGATTTTGGAGCCTGATTTGGCATACGTGGGTTTGGAAGAGAAGACCGAGAGACTGCAAGTATCGTCTAACCAGGGTGGGCGTAGCCAGACGAGGCATAGTCCCGTCGTCTGTTTCAACTGTAGGAAGCCAGGCCACATAGCAGCAGGTTGTACCGAGAGAAATAGACTCATCTGCCACAAGTGCAATAGGGAAGGCCACATTGCTCGTAATTGTCCCAGAGGTTTTTCGGGAAACGGAGTGCAGCGCTCTTAGAGAGTCGAGCTGATAGTGCTGCCGTTAAGTACTCGACTACTGTCAAACCTGTTTTAGATTTCATCATTGACCATGCACAGAACGATGAAAGGCCTCACCTTAGAGTGGACATATTAGGGATTACCTTGCTTGGACTCCTAGATTCCGGGGCGTCGAGAACAATTTTAGGTGGACCAGGTTGGGACCGTATCGCGAAGTTGCGAATACCCCTGGACGAATCGAAGAAGACATCATGCACAGTCGCTAATGGAGAGAAATGTGAAAGTATTGGTACGTGTGAATTACCAATGAAGGTTCGTGAGCGTCTAAAGTTTATAGAGGTGATGGTTGTCCCTGAACTACCACATGTTTTGATTTTGGGAGCAGACTTTTGGATAAGGATGGGGATTGTTCCTGATCTGAGGCATAACGAGTGGCAATTTTCTAACTGTCCTGAAGTAAGCACAGTAGATATAGCTGATCAGTCAGTCTTGGAAGTTGGACAGAAGAAGCAGTTGGAGGAGTTAATCAACAAGAAGAAGACTTTGCTCGGAAATAGTTTGGGTTGTACAAATATGACGGAACATGTGATCAAGACTAATGCACCACCGATTAAGCAGAGATACTATAGGGTATCCCCAGTGCTTCAGAAATACATCGATGAAGAATTAGAAGATATGTTGAAGAACGATGTCATAGAACCTAGCAGTAGTCCGTGGGCGTCGCCAATAGTTCTTGTAAAGAAGAAAGATGGTTGTTATAGGTTCTGTGTCGACTACAGGAAGCTTAATGCAGTGACCGAACGTGATGGCTATCCATTGCCAATGGTTACAGACACGTTAGACAAGCTTCGAGATGCGAAGTATCTTTCTAGTTTGGATCTGAAGAGTGCATTTTTCCAAGTCCCTGTTGCCGAGTCTTCAAGACCGTATACTGCGTTTACCGTCCCCAATAGAGGACTATTTCAGTTTAAAAGGATGCCATTTGGCCTGCATAATTCTCCTGCAACATGGCAGCGTTTGATCGATCGTGTGTTAGGATCGGACCTGGAACCTTACGTGTTTGTATATTTAGACGATGTAGTGATCACGACTCCAAGTTTTGAAAAGCACCTCGAAGTGTTAGAGGAAGTGTTTGAACGCCTGAGAAGAGCCAATCTAACCGTCAATTGGGAGAAAAGTCAGTTTTGTAAGCCCGAGATGAAGTACTTGGGTTACGTGGTGGATAGAGAAGGGTTAAGAGTGGACCCTGATAAGGTCAGAGCAATGATCGAGCTACCTACTCCGACCAATGTGAGGGAAGTGAGACGTGTACTAGGTATGCTGTCCTGGTATAGAAGATTTTGTCCTGATTTTTCTACTGTGGTCGCACCAATCACAGGGTTGCTGAAGAAAAGTACTAAGTTTTGTTGGACTCCTGAGTGTGATAGATCTTTCAGGAAGATTAAGGAGTTGTTGATATCTGCACCTGTTCTGGGTTGTCCAGATTATTCTTTACCGTTTGTTGTACACACAGATGCATCGGGCTATGGTATTGGTGCGATGTTATCTCAGACGCATCCAGATGGTGATCGTGTGATTTGTTACTTGAGTCGTTCTCTGTCACGCCAAGAACGTAATTATTCCACGACAGAACGAGAGTGTTTAGCGGTTCTGTGGGGAATAGAAAAACTGCGTCCTTACATCGAGGGAGTAAAGTTTACTGTCATCACCGATCATTATAGCTTGAAATGGTTACATAGCCTCAAGGATCCATCAGGAAGACTTGCAAGATGGGCTGTACGCTTGCAGCAGTATGATTTTGAGATTGTTCATAGGAAAGGCAAAGACCACGTAGTACCGGATGTACTGAGCAGATCTGTACCAGTGTTAGACGTCCTGAACAGTGTGGAGACAGAGACGAAGACTACAGACAAGTGGTATTTGAAGATGATAGAGCGGGTACAAACTACACCTCTGAAGTTTGGGAATTGGAGATTGTCAGGTGACAAGTTGTATAAGTACGTGAGGCAAGATTATCCAGCACTTACGCCTAAGCAAGATGTTTGGAAGATTGTCGTTCCTAAAGACCAGCGACGAAGACTCTTGTCAGAAGCTCACGATCCAGCTACATCGGGTCATATGGGAGTCTATAAAACCTACTCAAGGTTAACTGATAGATATTATTGGCCGAAGATGCGACAGAACGTTGCGAACTATGTCCGCAAGTGTACCATATGTGCTGCGCACAAGGTGGATCAACGAGGTCCCAAGGACATGATGGTGTCGCATGCTAAACCGTCGAGACCGTGGGAGATGATATCAGTGGATTTAGTGGGTCCTTTACCACGTTCATCGAAAGCCAATAGTTTTATCCTGGTTGTCACAGATTATTTGAGCAAGTTTGTGTTAACCTTCGCTTTGAGGAAGTCCATCACCGACACGATTATTAGAAGTCTGGAAGAAGGTGTATTTCTGTTATTTGGCGTACCGAAGATGATAATGTGTGATAATGGTCCCCAATTTAAAAGTTCAGCTTTCAAAAGGTTTGCCGAGAAATACCAGTGCAATTTGAAGTTTAGCGCGAATTACCATCCGCGCGCAAACCCTACCGAGCGAACTAATCGTACAATCAAGACCATGTTGGCAATGTATGTGAATGATAACCACAAGAAGTGGGATGCTGGGCTACAACAGGTGACTTGTGCTGTGAGAACATCTCGACATGAGACGACTAGATTGTCACCGTATTATGTCAATTTTGGGCGATGTATGGCATTGTCAGGAGCGGACTACCAGAATCAGATTGATTTGGACGGCGAGGATGAAGATGTGTTGGTTGACAAGAGCAGGAACATCGTGTTCAAGGAGGTGTACAGGGACGTGAAACAGAGACTGGAGAAGGCTACTAAGAAGGCTGTGGCGAGGTATAACATGCGCAGACGTTATGAAGAGTATGAGGTGGATCAACCTGCGATGAGGAGGAATTACGTGTTGTCAGATGCAACGAAGAACTTTGCTAGTAAGTTAGCTCCAAGATACATAGGACCGTTTTATGTTAGTAAGAAGGTGTCTCCATGGACGTATGAACTTAGAGACAAAGCTGGCCAGAATAGTGGAGTTTGGCACGTGAAGGATCTGAAGCTTGTTCCTTCTGATTAGGCTTAACCTTACGGTTAATCCTCTTGAAGTAAGGGGGGGATTGTTACGTGTAAAATTCACCTTAAGCATATTAACATCATTAATTACACGTAGCAGGCAAAATAAACAAAAACACCCCATATAATTATTCGGTTTCATATTGTTATTGGTTTAGGGACAGCTGTGAACGAACATCTTTAATTTGTTATCTACATTCATTCAGTTTCAATTTCTAGAAGTCGAGATTTACCACCGAAACAGTCGACAACGGCAGAGTACACTGTCTTGTGAAGGCATGGTTGCCAGCACGTCATTAATTTATTGTCTGTCTAACTTTAGCTGGTTGGAAATTACTGAATTATGTGTTAATGTAGTGAGATAAATTCTTGCATGCAGAACTGTGGTTACAACGGTCTCTATAAGCTGTGGAAGAAGTTTATTATCGAGATTAATATTGGAAGTTAGGTGTGTTACATATGTCGAGGTCTTGCGGTCGAAGCCCGAATTTCCCCATTCGTGTAAATGTCGCAACTCTGCGGTATTAAGTTATTCGTTGCCAGAGTTTGATATTTTTGATGGAAGAACGGGACACCATTTCTTGTCGTCTTTTTTTTTGTTGACCGATAGCGAATCAGCAAGATTAGCTATGACCTGGGAGAGAAAACATTTTTGAGAAAAAAGGTTGGTTTTGAAAACGGTGGAAGAAGCAATTTAATTTGAGTGTGTGGCAAGATTTCAGCTAGAAAAAAGAAACAGGCAAGTGGGCCATTCATCCTAGTTTGGAGATTAATTTCTAGGCTGTAAAACGATTATAGTATTCTGGAGGTTTGGGAAGTTGAAGCGAATTAGTCGCATAGTACTTGAATACTATAATATTCCCGTGGTGGAGAGTAAATGTCACATACGTAAAGCCGAAAAAGCAAGTGGCTTTGTGGCTTGTTTTCAATCAGAACCGGCTTGTCTAACTGTGGTCAACAAAACACCTTGACATAACATAGAAACCCTCAGGATTTGGAGGTAATACCCAACTCGTAGTTTTTTTTTATGTGTAACTAAGGCGTGTTTTCTCTTTCTATTTGTTACAGGGTTTTGGTTTTAGCTTTTGGTTTTAGCTTTTGGTTTTAGCCTTTGGTTTTAGCTTTAGTTTCAGTTTTTGTCTTGCTTTAATTGATTTTATAGTGCCTAATCGACAAGCAATAGGCCTACATATTGTCTTAAACTAACGAGTGGTCAATGGGAGAATAAGAATATTGGTATGGTACCATTTTATGGCGCAAATTCAATTATAAGCCATTCCCAGCAACATCAGATTGCCGAGGACATTTCGTTGTTGAGTAGAGGAAGTACAGGTGGCCGGAAGGTACCGACACAGTGGACAGTAGATATCTTGTTAGCGAAAAATCGACCAGAGAAGGTTCACTGGAGATCAGACCTTACAGGTAGTAGTCTTTAAGTTGTATTGTTAATAAAGAACTCAATTTGTTTGTTTGGACTTTTAAATCCAGTATTAAGCTGTGACTTTACTTATGGTGGTCAAGTTTTGGAATTCAAAGATAAAGTTTTAACGATAACACAATAGGATAAGATACCCAGCTTTTTATTTGAACCCTACACGTTAGCTGATGATTTATATTCACATTATCATTAATATAATTGCTTTGAGTTTGATAAAGTATTATCATTATTTAGGCTACCATTTGATACACCTTTTCATATTTTAACATCTTTGTAAGCTGATCGTGATCACGAAAGGACACAAATTTCCATTTGATTTAGCTTAGTTACTTTTATTGTTGCGTTTGAATTACTTGACTTGTTATTGCTTACCATACGAACGTTAGTAGCTTAAAGCTATTTGTTTAGCAGTAAATTATTGAGATATAGCAAGTGAGTCATTTTGCGGACTCTGTTATTCATTTAACATACATGCTAGCAATTTATAGGTTATATATGTGTATATATAATACTGTTTTTGATCTGTCTGACCACTTGTAGGCATCATCTGGATTTTATAATAAACTAGAATTTTATTTTATATATATATTTGTGTGTCGTTTGTTCTGCACTCACCTCTCACTCCCGTATTAGTAACGTTAGGTGCTGTTTAGTGTTTGTCAGCTTCTACGTAAGCCTTTAAGATATTCCAACTGTAAGATTTCGTTCCCACATTTGTACATTCCGACGTATAAGCCTGCGATTTTAGGTGCAGCTGCCAGGGAGGTCCAAGGAGTTCTTGGTTGTGTTGGATTCTTGGTAAGCTGGATTTCGTAATTAACATCTCTTATAAATATCCGGAACTAGGTGTAAAACAATCAAGTGGCGCCCTCATAGAGTAACACCTTATAAAGAACCCTGCCCATCTTCACTGTATAAAAGCTAGGGGCCACCTAGATTTCCGGTAACGTTGACCTTTCTATCGATCGTCGTATGTAGGTCGTCTGACTCTCAAACGTGGTAAAGGTTTTTAGGAACAGGGATTCCTAGGATCGATTTAAAGAGATAGTGGGCGGTCACAATATATTAGTTTTTATGATTTTATATAAATTTTATGTAAAGTGTACTTTGGATTTAGATTACATAGATAAATTTATATGCAAATTTGTGTATATTATGTGTCCAGATGTTATGTAAGTTTGTATGTATATATTATGCTTAAAGTAGAGATACAAATAAATGTGTGAAATTTTGCTTCTTTTTTGGCGTTTCCTTGGGTACAGTGTTTTATATTGTTTTTACAATAAAATTGAACACGAAGTTGTGTAACCTTTTTTTGTTTAATTATTAATAAAAATATTTGTTATTTTTTATTTAAGTGAGTGAAATTTTCAAATGATTTGATTTCTTTTAACTGAATATTCTTACATATATACAGATAAAAGTACGCAATGATTTTCTCTTTTTTTTTACTGGTAGACAATAATATGACTTTATTCTATTTTATAAATGTTACAAGAAGTATTCCTACAATCTAACTAAATTCCCTTGCTATAGTTATTAGTGAAAGCTAAATTTATGACTCCTCAATATTTTGGCCAATATCTTAACAAAATTCTACTATTAAATCTTACTAGTTTAGACTTATTGATCAATAAACATTTTTATATGCATAGTATTGCAATACTTTGATATTAAGGTATATTTTTATGAGACCTAACACTGGGCACTCCTCTTGATTGACTTGGTGTGGTATGGGTTGTATACCCCGCTGAACATTTTAATTTATGTGGATCTAGATGATCGCTTCTCCAGTGGTGGTTTTTTGAACTACTATTGCAATGAAATATAGAGGTTGTTGAGTTTACTGATTTTTTCTTCGCATATTTTCCAGAAAATGGCTTTATATAGATCTATCCACCTAAATGTGGCTTTACTGCTTTGAATTTACTACCAAGTTATTTATTTACTTGAAAACGTAAGTATTTTATATTTGGCTTTGTAAAAACGCACTTATTTATATTCCTCTAGACCCTTGGCCGTCCAGCTTCTATTACTATTTATATAACACTTGAAATTTGAACTGTTCTTTATCAATTTTGCCAAGAAAATTCTCAATCGCTGCTTCTCCTTTCAAATCTCGTCAAAAAGTTCGTCGTTGTTATTATTTTTCCCCAACAACCACTGTTGCAATGTAAATTTTTCTGTCTCCTGCTTCCTAACGAATTTACCTTCTAATTTATCTCCTCTTGTTTGTACTGTACATTGCCTCGGTTACCTAATAGTATTTTTTCATTCCGATTCACACATATATTTCTATCAAAACCTTAGCCTATTACACAAAAATCATGACATTTTATCATTGTTACATAACCTATATCTATACCAATACATATTAACGTCCTATTACTAAAAGCTGTTATGTAACAACTCCTTAGTCCTATTATATACAGTCTGTTCTGTCTTTTTATTTCCAATTTCACGCTATATTGTTTTTATAAGCACTTGTTAATAATGCTTTTCTGTCGTATATATACAGTTTCTTCTGTGTTTTGGGATTTAGATTTCACTGCACTCCAATAGGTCTTACACATATGCTTATGTACACAATTGTATCTATTTACTTGCCCCCTATTTGTCGGTATATTTGTGAATTTCATTTAAAATCTTCGTTTACATTTTATTTTAGAAAAAGAAAACTGCTTCTTTAAGTTCTATGACTTCCCTCTTTATATATATATATATATATATATATATATATATATATATATATATATATATATATATATATATATATTTCCTGAGTACATGACCTATACATTAATAGTTTCCATTTGTAATGGCTGTTCTACTACTCGCTATATTGGTCTCTTTACACGCATTGCATTCGCCGATAGCTAAGTTCTTTGATGGTCACAGTGTTTCAGTTTGTTTTATGGTGTATTGTTTTTTGATTAAGTTTTGTTTTGAGTAAAACTACCCCTGGTCCCTTATAAAACACCTCAATATATATATATATATATATATATATATATATATATATATATATATATATATATATATATATATATATATATATATATATATATATATATATATATATATATATATATATGTTGTGCTGGGAAATTGCACATCATAAACTGTTAGTGCATCAGAGTGTACATAATAAATTCCCAATAAATTTTTTCTATAAAACAAAAATGAAAACCCTTACGGAAGCTAGTTTGATGACGCTCCGATCATTGTTTGAATTATGTAAATCGTCAGACCTACAAAATTGGGGGGTCAGCTTAACAATGGGGGGTTATAGTAGGACCACTGGTCAGTAGTAAGTACAATACTTACGGTTCACACGTGATGTATATGAGTTCTCTGTAGATTGTGTACATATCCACATCGTTCGACATATTTTTCTTTACACTAAAACATAAAACCAAAAAAAACTTTAATATAATATTATATTTAGTATAAGCATATTCTCTGTTATTGTTAGTCAGTGTTATTCGGATAAGCAATGATAGGTATAAAGCCATAATTTGTTAAAATAATCATTAATTAAACTTTTCAAATTTATAACTAGCAAATTTGGCAAGTATCTCAGTTTAAATCAATTTAAAAGAGCAAATAGCTTAAACTCCTAATCATGACATACATACCAAAGAATTATGCTCTAAAAAACTTATCTAAATGTAATAAAATAAACAAACACTTTGTATAATGTATATATAAGTTTTTTTTAATGTAAACAATGAACTGGAATTTGTCAAAGACAGTGTTTTGTGTTGTGAGACTTTTCAAATCAAGATTGCAGCAAATATAAACTTATTTTAGTTTCAAATTTATTATTGGTTATGGTTATGTCTAAGAAGTAAGATTAGGCCAAATGTCATTTTAAGGATAACGATGTAGAATAATAATATTTGAACTTACCAGGTTTTTTCAAAAATAAATAGCTGTCAAAAAGGTATTAATTAGTTTCAAGATAGAATGCTTTGTATGAAACAGGAAACAACATTGGAGAAGATTTCCGCTTTTGTTCGTTAATTATTGTTGGTTGTTAAAGGAAATTGAGACGCGAGAACAGCGTCATTTTTGCCTCCCAAAGAATTTAAATATTTTAAAGTATATTTTGTGTAAAGAAGACCCATATTATTCCTAGAACAAACAGAATGTGTTAAATGAGGTTTTAAAGTAATAACTACATTAGAAACAGTTATATATATCAAGAATAACACATACAGAAATACTTACCACAGATAGCGAGGAATCAAGGTTTGAAACCCATTTTATTTTGTTTAAATCAGAACAAGGGGGCAAATTACTTCAAATAAAGACAGTAAATACTGTCGAACATCCTTCAATATAAAGCATTTGTGAGAAATAAGATTTTCTACATAAATAAAAGGAATCTTATTTACATTTCACCAAAGTTCAAAGTTACGAACTTAGAGGGCATGAGGATCGCAGCATAAAAGTTCGGAAAGCCATATTAAATATTGTTTATAAACATTTGCAAACCAATCAAAATTCTGTCAATAATTTTAGGCATTTAATTTGTTAGTAAGATTAAGATTTGTACTAACGGATCCGATTAGGTTTAAATTTAAATTCTGTTAAATAAAACTGGTTATAAAGATTTTACATAATTCTTTGCGAAATTAATAGGACCTAAAATAAGATATATTATATATTAGCAGGCTATTTTTTTCCCCTATTTAGCAGAATCCACGACTGAGAGAAAGAAAAAAAACTAGGGCACATCAGTAAGCAAATTCATAATTTGATTTCAATAAATTGTCATAATTATCTATAATATTTGACTGACGAATAAGAGGGATATGCAACCCATAGTACACTGATGTTAATTTATATATATATATATATATATATATATATATATATATATATATATATATATATATATATATATATATATATATATATATATATATATATATATATATACATAAATATAGGTATAAATTCGAATAATAGAAATACCATATCATTAAACATTTATTCAACAAATACATTAATAAAATTTATACAGGGTCATACATAAATATGTAAATTGTCAATATAAAAAAGTTTCTATTTACATTTAAAATTACAATCAATAAAAGTAATATCATCCTAAAATCGTACCAATTTAAACTATAAAAACAAAAAGATTTACATTTAAACAGGGTGATTATTTATATGAGATAACATAAAATTATACAAATCAAAATAAAATATAATCAAAGTATTAATCAGAATAATTGACGTCCAACAACTTTGGGGTTTTTCCTGCAAAACAAATGTGTAAAAAAATATATACATAAACTAAATATATAAATAATAAGTCGAATCCAATATAATTGGCACCCAATATTGGGGCTTCTTCTATAAAGTATACAAAAATATATATTTGAAAAATATATAATAATATAAATTATAAATAAATAAGCCCAATTCAATATATATATATATATATATATATATATATATATATATATATATATATATATATATATATATATATATATGTAAAGGGTATAATTTATTAAGTGCAAAAAATTCGGGGCAGATTTCTTGTTGAAAATCAAATGGGTGTTTTATGTAAAAAACTAAATAACCCCATAGTTTTCAGCTTTTGGTGGTTGGATAACTTATATATTTATCAAGACGCGTTCTGTACAATTATTGCTTGATTCTAATTTGTATGGATCGAGTAATCCAAAGTGATTGTCGTAACTCTTGGTTGTATAACAATCCTTAAACCTTCGTCAGAATTGTCAAAGATTACAAGAATAGCTGTGATAGAGCTCTTCAAATATATAATTATCTAACTTTCTTACTTTGTACCACATCTCCATTATAATATGTTAAGAGAGCAGCTACTAAACAATCTGATTACATTACATGCTTTGTGGTTTCAATTTAAAACCCATAAATAAATAATGACGCACTCAAGCATATAATCAAACTTCACTTAATTTCTCCTCCCGTAAAGCTTTGTATCAAAATGAAGCATTAAATTGCTTGCATACAAGTTCTATTTTATGTCTTTACATAAAGTAAAAGTCTGGCAAAGTGCGTTATGGTATCGAATTTTCATAGAATTGTTTTTGATGTTAAATATGTTGTTTTTTTAGGAATGACATCAAATTTAGAAGATAGTAAAACCGTAATAATAGAGGCAATCCACCGTATTTCATCAAACTAATTTTTGGTTTAAAAAAGTACCTACATTTTCCGAACATAAATTTAAAATTTTACCAAAAACTTGTCGGGTTTTCCTGGTTAACCAAACGTATCCAATCAATTTTCACAAAAAAACAGCTGAGATATAATTATCCACATAAACCTTTTTGACAGAATTAAAAAAACATAAAAACTTGCATACAACTTGTTTCATAAAAATACGCCATACTTTACAAAAACTGGGCAAGTAATCTTGCACAAAAATTACGTTAAAATCTTTTTACGAAAATTCCGAAAAAATTACACAAAAATTTCCTACGCAAAGTCTTTTTTTACCAAAATTCGAAAACATTTTTCTCTCTTGAATTCGCAAAGATTTTTTTACAATTTATACGAAAATTTGCTGAAAAAATACATAAAATTGAATTTATGTACCTAACGTGTAGCTACCCTTGACAAAAAAAGAGAATTTGAACCAATGTAAGTAATAAAAATATAAGCGGAAAATGTCAATTTAACCTCTAATTCATAACCTCTAATTCATAGTTTACTTTATAATTGTTAAGTGGATCTGTAAATAGAGGCGATTATTATTACTATTATTATTATTAAATACTCATATTTCCATGTTACAAGCTGTCAGAAATAGCAAGGGTATATATGTCACTTTAAAGTTTAATTTGACAACTGTGAAATCAATTTATTAAAATGTGGATATGTATAGACAATAAAATTAATTATTTCCTACCCTTTTTAAGTAACAAAGTTAATTAAAATATTTTAATGTTTCCCCAAAAATTCCCTAAATAATCTTATAATCTGACCGCTTAATAGGATTAAAGTAAAAACTGAATTTTTTTTATTAAAAATCATGGTAAGCGATTATAAATGTATTTTTCCCAAAAATATAGATTTTAGGTATATGGAGCAGAGGGCATGCCGTTTAGTTCTAAAACATAAACTGTTCCATTTGAAAAAAATGAGTTAATGCAATTTAAATGTTTTTAAATTCAGCCCCTGTATTTGACATCCCGATTTTTTTGACGCATAATATAAACGAAAACCTCCCTAAATGAAATTTTCAGGGGACTCTGATTATATTGGTAAACCAATCCGACCACAATTTTTGATATACGCCAAAAATTGGAAATAACTTGCAAACGATGGACGATATCATTCCTTTTACAAGCATGCATTATAATTTAATGTAAAATGCAATAATGCAATAAGAAAAAGGGGTGTTGTATTAAAAAAATGAAAACTAATTTTAGTAGAGTTATTACCAACGACTTTTTTGCTATTTATTGGGCTTTTTGCGTTAACAACTTAATCTCTATCTGTAATATGCAATAGATTTTGTTATCCACACAAAATATGTTGGTTTTGTGCGTTTATCTGGTCATCAGTAGCACCCGAAAATACCTTCCTTATAGAGGGGTTGGCCATTTTTTCACGATAGTAAGGTGAAAGTGCTCCCTGACGTCGGTGATTGACCAAAGTCCTCGAAATACCTCGACGCTAAAGAGAGAAAAAATAAAGAAAACATTCAACCGTGATATTCTTACAAAAAGTCTATAGCAATTTCAATAAACTTTAGTTTCAAACGGTAATTACTTTCAGGCATGCTTAGAGTTGCTCTGCTAGATCCATACTTTGAAAAGGAGATGAAAACGTAATGAAAAACTTGTCATATGTATCTAATAATCATATAAGTTTGCAGAGTTATATTTGTTCATTCCATTAAGTCACATTAATGTTAATGTTCTTTGAAAGCTATAAATATCGCGATGAGCGTTGATAACAGCTCTCTTTTTCCGATTGAAACTTCCTCTAATAAAGCTTACAAAAAAGAAGGGAAGGTGTAGGGGACATATTAGTTCCATTCGTCGTTCTGTTCGCATTAGAGGAAAAATATTAACCATGTTCTTAATGCCAGTCCCTATTGGGTCAGTCAAACCATTTCTACTGCAGAAATTAATCAGGTTTCTCCTGGGGAGACAAACCTTATTTCTGATGAGGGGTCAGATTCTTTTTGGAGTCCAAGCTTTACCATATCGATTACATCATACTACAAATCGGACCACCAGCTATGGCGCAGCAAGTTTGAATGGTTACATCATACCGCAAGTAGAAGATGTGCTTCTCTTGAAAATGGAAAGAGCTGGTAGTACATGCCCAGTCGCTGAGCCGCAGATTAGGACTCTGGTGTTTTCTCGACCAGCAATTAGTTTTACGTTTGCTAGCAGTGACCATTTCTCCAACGGATTTTGTGCTTGATGGATACTGAACAAATGACGTCTCATCGTAATTGTGAACTAGAAAAGGTTTTACAAAAGGGGGCAACTATGTGTGTACTCTGGTTAGAGATTTGTAAATGTCATGGGTTATCCAAGGATTAATTTGGTCTGTTCGGGAAAATTTTACGTTTTTTTTTAGTGGGAGTCTTTGTCTTCGTCAAACAGTAGTAAGCCAATCTGGAACACGCCCGTTATTTTTGAATCTACTTTTGTTTGATTAGTATCACGATATCGCTAAACAAGATCCAAAACTTCCTTTCGATTTATGCCGAAACAACGTACGTCTAATGTCTTAATGCAGTTTGCTATTTCTTGCTTAGGAGGCAAATGAGAAGAAACACCACCCCATGCGTTAATGTTGCTGGCTTCTTTGCCCTTTCCACGCCTACGAGAGATCCGGTGCCTGATTGTCGATTTTAGAATGTTTGTTGTTGCTGCTATGCCCAATTGAGTTATTTTCTTATTTATAACATTATACACAGCGTTTTCACAGTTTTTCCTTGTACCTTCGTCGGGCACCCTTTCCCGTTTTCCGTACGTGGTTTCTCATCTGTAACGCGAAATTATTAAATTTTAACCTTCAAGTTTTTCAGTCAAGGAGATAGCGACTTTGGTTGTAAACAATAACTTGTAATATGTCAAGTGTGACATGCCACACGCGCCAACGCCGCTTACTTTTAAAGCTTCTGAATCGATCCCTTTTGTGACGTCAGCGTCCAAGTCCCCTCAGTGACGTCAAACTCTCCGGTCGATTCTTCTACCGCACTCGACTCATAGAAACGCGCCTTCGTGCGAGCTGAATTTGTGATATGTTTGCGATAAGCAAATCTTTGAATACGCGTGCGACACATGCCAGGGCTCCCTTCTAAATCGACCTTAAAAGCTGAAATACCACCACTAAATTTCAATCCGAGAGCAGCATGCTTAAATGGGTGAGTTTTATATTTAAATATCAACTTATTTCCAGTTATTCGTACATTCTATTGCTTGGTAATAATGGTAGATTGCTTGATAGTATATGTGTGCTGAGATTACTTTTGATTATTGCTTTCTTTGTTATAAGTTTTATACTGTGAACAGGTGGCTTGTGGTAGCGTTAGTTCGGTAGTTAACTGCTATTGTACTGTTTTAAATGCATTGCAGCGAAGTCGTTTAAGATTTTGTTTCATATACATTAGTTTGTTACCAATCATTAACACAGATAAATTTAAAAGTAAACTTAACCTGCTACCAGCCACCGTGTGTAAATCATTAAGCCCAGAACCATGACTTATACAGATGGAATTTTATAGCACTTCGTTGGTAGGGAAGCAGTCTTCATCACCGTTGGTCGCGAGGCGGCTTTCAACCACCGTTAGCAACGAGTGCTAAGCATCATTTTCTTTGGTAGAGGCTTTCAACAACAACGTTAGTAAGGAGGCCCCCTCATAGCATCCTTTCTTGGAGGCTTTCAACACCACCGTTAGCAAGGAGTGCTAATCACCTTCTTTTGGATAGAGACTTTCAACAACGCTGTCAGCAAGGAGCCCTTCAACACCACCGTTAGCAAGGACCCCCAGGACAACATCAATAAGGAGTCTCCTTCAACAACATCGTCAAGGAGGACTCCTTCAACCTGAGGCTGAAAGTTAAGTATACTGTTTATCTGTGGCTTTCATTTTCTTTTATAGAGTGTGCGCCACAATTCATCCTTACAGTGTCACCAGTACTTAGATCAAATATATTTTCTTTCATATAATTCATTAAATTAACCAACTGCAGTATATAAAGCCAATAATTTTTTAAAGAAACTAATTTTATTCATAACACCTGATTTTATTTGTACCACTTAAAGCCAACCAACCGCTAGTGCCTGAACTCAAGCCCTGAGACATTTTGTGTCATATCATATTATATTTATTACAGTTAAATATTTATTTATCTTTATGCTGTCCACACAAACAGTGGGGGTATTTATTAGAGTAAATATAATGTTACTTTATAAACTGTAGTGAATAAAAAGTTGAAAAACTGTAAATATGGCCTAAAAATTGGTCAAACGGGAATTTTTCAGCTATGTGACTGTACTTAAATAACTAGCTACCCAAACGCCGTGTCCAGTTACCCTATACGCCTTTTCAAGGCGAGGTAACTGGACACTAACCCTCGATTTCTAGAGCCACTGAGAAATTGTGTCAAAATTAAAACATCACTTACCTCTGGCCTTAAACTGAATATGGAATCAAAAAAATGGATCTTATTACTTACGATTTTGCAGTTAGAATAGCCCACTCTTTCTGAAATGCACATTGTAATTTAAAAATAAGCTTAAAATTCAGACACTTTTATTAAACACAAACATTCGTATTTTAGGGTTATGTGCCGTCCTCTTGCATCGTTGGCGCCGTAAAGAAAGACTGCCAACTGATGAAAAAAAAAAACACCACTAATAATATGCGAACACGTAACCTGGTGCCCAGTTACCCCAGAGTACAGTCATCCCAACTCTGTCTGAGAATGCTGTCAAGCAGCGAAACTAGTCACAGAAACGTTGAAGAACATCCTAGAACCTCCAGAATTCATCAGGGCCACTTGTTTCAGTTAGCTTACGCGCTGGCTACGTCCTTCACCTACAAAAACGAAAACCAACAGTGAAGCTAGAGAAGTAGTCTCCAAGTCTCTATCTAGTAAGAGCAATATGTTTCACAAAGAATATTTCTAAAACGGCTCATTTAAATATTAGCTGTGAAATCAGAAGGAAATAAACTTCCAATCTAAGTAATAGTATATAGGGTGTTCTATTTAAAACAAGTTAGATAAGGTAACTTTTTTCCATTGTGCGATATTAATTTGTTTTTTCCAAAAGTTATCACAACTTGTGAATAGTTTCTATAACTTTTATTTGTGAGGCTTTCTTTATCTTCAAAAACAAAAGTAGCAGAAGCTGCACTAATTATAATGAGCAGACCCTGTATATTATACATCCTAATTTTAAATAGTTCACATGAGAGTTTGTATTACTTGATTATTCCACTTTTAATGCTGCAAGGCGCTCTAATCTAAAGTATAATATCTGAGTAGTAGCGGCAAAATTATAGAATAAATTTAGCAAAATCTAAACGATTCGTGTTTTGACGAAATGCTTGGACACGTCAACCATAGTTTTAAAAATACATATTTTTGCATTAAATTTACGTTTCTTTCACTTTTGCTTTTCCAATGTGACGTGATTTTTTTTTATATTACCACCCCATTTTTTTTTACTTTGATGGAACATTTAAGTATCTACACGGTACCATTGATACATCATACTGTCAAATTTTCGAATGAAAGTTATTTATAGAGGGTAAAACATGAACCCTATCCAAAACAACAATAATAAAATAACGTAAAATATAATAAGATTATCTCCCGTAAGTAAAATGTTCAAAATTATATCCACAAGTAGCTATTAATCAATATACAAAAGGATCAGGTGCACGTCATTAAGCATGGCACACTTGAGTGAAACCCAGCGTATAGAAATTTTATCTCTTGTTGGATGCGCAAATAAAATCAGAACACAGCAAAAAGTGCGCAATTTGTTTAATGCGTAATATCCAGATAGACGTATCAGCCAATCCACCGTGAGTAAAATCAAGCAGAAATTCAGAGAAACTGGACATGTTAAACACATGCGAAGTGCAGTGCGTCCTAAGAAAATTGACGAAGACGCAAAACTCAATATTTTCTCAAGTGCGGGTGAGAATCATCATGTTGCATCTCGATCAATTGCAGCGGACTATAGAATTGCTCAGCGATCAGTATTACGTGGATTAAAATTAGAAAATTCCAATTTTTACAAAATACAGCTGCTGCACAAACTTAGTGAAGATGTTCCTGACCGACGAAGGTATTTGTGAATTTACGTAATATTTATGCAACCGTAATTGAAACTTTATTGGCCAAATTATTTTCTCGGACGAAGTATGATTTTGGATAAATGCAATTGTGAATAAACAAAATTACAGTAACTGAAGTATAGAGAATTCTCACTGGATGACTACAGCACATACACAACATCCCCGTAAGTTTGACGTATGGGCAGGAATTGTCCACGATAGAATCATAGGTTCTTTTCCCTTCGACTAAATTCTCGCTGGGCAGCAGCATAATAATTTTCTAAGAAATTAGCTTACTCCCGCTCTTGCTGTAAGTTTGATGATCCTGATTTGTTTAGTGGTGATATTTGGTTTCAGCACGACGGTGCACTTCCGCACTTTCTACGGCCTATTTGCGAGTTTTTAATCTTTTCGCTGAACATAGTTTATGTTTTCCATTCTTTGAATTACTTTCATTCAAAAATTTATCAATGTGTGGTATTAAAATGTTGATGGTACTATGGTGAAAATTTAATGATATACCAATATAAAAAAGTCTGGACGGAGCAAGTGTGCTATGGCAGTGAATTTAAAAAAAAATGCTTTGAATATCAAATATATCTTTTTAATGCAAGCAGTCATCAATTTGGTTACCGGTATAACCTATATAGTAGAAACAATGTGCCATATTTTATCAAAATAACTTATTGTTTGAAAATTTACAAAAATTTTCCGACCATAAATTTTAAATGTTGGTTTGCTAGCCAAAAGGTTAATAGCAAATTGAGTTAATGAAATTTGAAGCATTTAATGAAAATTTGCTACCAAAACGCACTTACTGCGTCTTAATTTTTTTCTTACAAACATATTTCGACAAAAAAATCAACAAAATAAGGCTGTTCGAAAAAAAAATACAGGGATCACCAACGACTTAGGGGCCAGCCGGTGGTTGCCAAAATAATTTTATAAGATGCAGCTCAAGACACCTTATAATAAACTTATACAATTTTTTCTCGTCTCTTGTATAATAATAATTATATTGATCTTTACCGTAGAAATGCGTCACCCTGTATATATGTAAACAGATAAAAACTAAACGTAAACCCGGATATGGATTCCAGGGGGCCTAGTTTGCGCTCATTTGAAGATTATTTTTTAATTATAAAGTCGCGGTCTCCTCATTGACGAATTTTCTGTACGAAAGTTAGCTAAAAATTATGAATCGTTAAACCATAAACTTAACTAAAACTACCGCCAAGGCACCAGAGAGAAAATAACTAACCTGTTGCATATCAGCCCTTTTTGTAAAATTTCGATCCTTTATATGTGTTGATAAAACATAACAAATACTGTTTAGTCCACCCACTAACATTAATAAAGGAATAATTTGCACTTGTATATAAAAATTTCCCCAATAACACAAATAATTTGTCGACTGAAAGAGATAAACATATAAACAATCTAATACCATACGATAAACGTTAGTTAAAGCGTGTAACAGACTTTCCCAATAATATCAAATGTTCCGTTGCCGGACAACGACATACTAGATGTCATATAAGTCAGGTTTGTCATTGTCAATGAAACGCGGTGATATTAAAAATAAATGCTTCAAATTTGAATATCTCAATTTTCTGTAAACCTAGAAAGCTGAATTTTGCCACATAGTTAGGTTTTCCCAAAGCAATATGTGCACTAAATTTCACCGAAATATCTTTGTCGTTTTCGGAGAAAAATTTTTTTTCGAAAGAAAACTCAAAATTTTCCCGGAGAACCTTGTCCGATTTTCCTGGATAACGAACTTATCCAAGCTATTAATAAAAGAAAGGCACTTGCCGAGTTTCATTAAAATCGGTTATTCATTTATTGAGTTATCGGTTGGATATATATATATATATATATATATATATATATATATATATATATATATATATATATATATATATATATATATATATATACATATATATATATATATATATATATATATATATATATATATATATATATATATATATATATATATATATATATATATACATACATATAAAAATCGAAACTGACCCCGGATATGGGTTCTAGGGGCCCACATTCGCGCTCAATTGAAATTTTTTTTTCAAAGTCCCACCATCGATACATCTCTATTAGTGAATTTTTTTCAATAAAAATTCATCAAAAATAAAAAAGGAAGTTTTCATTAAAAAAATGTTGATGATGTCATATATAAAAATCAGAGGCGAAATAAACGTAAATTTTTTGCAAGCATGTGTAATTTTGAAAACTAGACTTGAAGTGTCCGAGTATTAGGTCAAAACACAAATCGCTCAAGTTTTAATGAAATTATTCCATAATTTTGCCGCTCACTATATATAAGTCGATTTATCTATGTATCTATATATCTATCCATCTATCTATCTATCCACATATCTATCTATATATCTAAGAAAAGAAAAACAGTATATTAGTGAATTAAGTGTGGTCTAAGACTAACTTTTCAGTGGAAAGTCTCGTCCAATCACAGCGGAGATTTCTAAGTGTACGTAATGCACGTGCACACTATAAACTCTTTGCGGTAGAAAAGCAATTTTTGTAGGATTTATCACATAGGGGTGTATATTAACGTTTACAAAAGGTTCAACGTAAAAAGCAGACCCAGGTGGAAGTTCAAGGTTCTGTAATTATAAAGAAAATCGCCAAGCTGTTTAATTAGGATCTAGCTGAAACAAGAATGTAAGCCTCAATAAAACATAACGTAGTTTTTAATTCTAGCAATTACGCCTGGATCAGGCGGACGTATATGCATGTATTCGAGGATGGAGCTACTCTTATAATCATATTATACAAACAAACTTTAAGCCCGTGTGATATCGCTAGGGACTCTCTAGCCGGGACGGCGAGTGTTTTGCAGATTACAAAGTAACAAAGCGAGTATAGTTTTCTTTGTTACGGTTAAAACCTTTATTAACACATTGTGAATCACATAAATGCTTCACGTGTTACAGTCCAGTATGTGCTTCTGGTTCACATTCTACTCGAAAAAATTAAATTCTCTGACAGCATTCTCTAATTAAAGGCTCTTTATAAATATATTCCGAAAATTTAGATGCAAATTATAATGTCCGTTTATCAGTCATATCCCGTCTATTTAATTAAAACTTTTCCCAACTGTTGTATTTATTATAAAATTATATTCATTACAACCTTGCTAAAGTTAAAATTTAACCGCCTACTTTTATTCATTATATTGTACTCCTAAAAGGAGAAAATTGTTAAAAATCTGTGTATTATATATATATATATATATATATATATATATATATATATATATATATATATATATATATATATATATATATATATATATATATATATATATATATATATATATATATATATATATATATATATATATATATATATATATATATATATATATATATATATATATATATATATTATATCTACCTGTTATATTCAGTTGCCCTTGGAATAAGGATTTTCTTTTAGTCAATTTTGCATGAGACTTTATAAAAATGTATAAATATATTGTTTTTTTTTTATTTTAACCTTTTTATATTAATAAATTATTAATAAATCTCAGAGCTTGGGTTCATGAGTCGAGAAATAACATTTTGTATGAGCCTCATTACAAAATTCAGGGTTTTTTCTCAATAATGAAATGGATTTCAAACAAATGGATAATTTATTAACAAACAATTTAAACAACAAACAAAATAGAACAGTTTTTTTTAATTAGGAAAAGAAATATTGCTTAACTATAAAATTCTTATTAATATTACAAATTCTTAACAATAATCAAACTTCTCTTAAAAATGTACTCACGATTTTTATGCAGGTACAGTCCTTTTTATCTATTTAATAAATTATTATTATTTTTGTTTGTTAATAGCTATTGAGCTACATAACATAAGTTCCATTCACCAACCTTTAAATGTCACTTGAAGTATTTGCCTCCAAGTGTTTTAATAGCTATTCTGTCCACCATACATTTGGGTTATGTGTATAGTTTCTGATTCTAATTTCGTTTTTATTGATTCTTCTTTCGATCAGATGAAGATAAAAAAAGAATCCCTTGCCTAGTCTAATGACAGTTGACAGTTTGGTTTTTTTATTTTTATTTAATATTTACTAATAAAATTCCAACAAGAATTCATTAATTTACCATATATTCTCCAGTTTCCATTAATTGATTGAATAATATTTGTTCCAATATAGTTATTAATAATAATCAGATCGCAGAAATAAACAGGTAAGTTGAAACTTATTTAATTATTTTCCTTTAGCAATATAACTTAAAATTGTTGAGAATAAATGCTGGAAATCAATTAAAATTCTGATGTGCTCTCCTTAGCTACTTAAATCCAGCTGCCTCGATTCAATAAATCGACATTTCTTTTATATAAAAACAGAAACAAATTGAATTAGCGTCCTGACGTCATGTTAATTTTAGACCTGCTTATTTAGGATTTTTTTTTTAATATTACAGCTAGCCAAACGTGCTATACTTTAAAAGAAAGCTTGTTTAAAACTGCGTATTTTGGTACCCCATATATGTGGTTTCATTATACCGTATGTCCTAAATTTGTATGGCAAACTTGCCATTTTTCAAAATTGACAATTGTCATAAATATGAAAATTACTGATCGCTAATCTTTATAATACACAAATTATACAATGAAAAACTTATTCTAGACAATTTCCTAATTACATAGAGCTATTTTACATGTGATTTGGTTCGGTGATAATCTTATAATCTATACATGAAATTTGTAATTCTTTTATCTGTTGACATTTCAATTCCCAGTCTAAAATTGTTCATAATAATCTACTTACCTACAATTATAAATATATACAGTCATCAAAAATATAGTTTAGCACACTATTATATCAAATATTATACATAAGCCGTCCTCTCGTAACATGATGTTCGACAATTGTTAAAAGTTGCATTTTTCTTTCATTTTCCCTTATTATTGTTGCTACTATGTTACTCTAGAGATTCATAATGATATAATCAACCAAATTCTTTCAAATTATTAAATCTGTTTTGAATTTACAGGTATTATCAAATTTTGTGAAAATTCCGAAATGCCATATTATGTAAATTTTGAAATAACATGCACTATCAATTTGCAAATTATATGGACGTGACACTGATATGGTCCACAACATATATAGTTACTATTTATGGTTTCTGTCAATTTTTATCATGAAAATTGCCGTGGAAAGGAGTTTTCCTTATATAATTGTACTGGATCGCACCTCAAAATAACAGGTAATCTATAATATGTCAATAATTTCTGATTGCTATACCTTCATATCATTCTAATCATGTTGTGTTCGTATTTTTCCACACATTTTATCCTATTTGCTTCCTAAATTAATTGAATTTTATTGTTATAGTACCAAAGTTTATCACTCTGACGATTTGTTTGCTGCGTTTAACGTACCTATCAAGATGGAGACGTGATTCAGCCACGGAATGCTGATCTTTTATTTTAATTAGCTTCAGTGATCTCGTCTACTGCTTTATTAAATACAATATTTTAATTTTGAATGTATAGTCTTTGGAAAATAAACGTTTTTTATGTGTTGCACGCTTTGATTTCAAATACTAATTTTATATGATATTTTTGATATTATCATGCATTAAGGTATTTATTTTTATTTATTTTGATTTGAATACTTAGCCCCTTGCATGCTCATCGACTTTTGTTGTCAAATTCCCTCTTTTTAACCCGTCTTTGGCAAGACATGCAGTATTAAGAATTACGTACATTTTCCAAGATTTTCTCTTTCCATTTTTCTAAATTTAGATGCATTTCTGGTACATTAAAATTACCATAGCAATATATATATATATATATATATATATATATATATATATATATATATATATATATATATATAATATATATATATATATATATATATATATATATATATATATATATATATATATATATATACAATGCATCGCCAGTGTGGATGAGGGGTCATCATAATCACACAGGACACAAAATAGATTTTGCCGATACCAAAACAATAGCCTTTGTGTAATACTTTAAAATCAGAATTATCCGCGAAGCGCTCAAGCTCTAAAAACATCGCGATTGCCTAAGTAAGAGAAATTATGGTCTTCGCCGTTCGATCACTTAGGAAACAATTATATCCTCATTATAAAATATGCCCAAAGCCAAAAAGCATATGGGGTCAAATCACATGACTGGGCGCCATTGAATATTTCCGAATTTTGAGATTAGCCGATCCGGGAACATTTGTCTTAACAATGGCTTTGTGTTTCGTCCAGTATGACATGTGGCTCCATCCTGTTGGAACCACATAGCTTAAAGAAAGCGTCGCAGTTCGTGTTGTAAAAATGTTTGCAACATATGCGCATATCGTTGCGAATTACGGCATTGCCATTTTCATCTTCGAAAAAAAGGGTCCCGATAATACCCTGGGCAGGCACCGCGCATCATACCGTCACTTTCAGGCTATGATGTGGAGTCTGGTGTACCTCGCTTGGATTTTTTTTAATCCAAAAGGGAGCATTTTTTTAATTGACATAACCACAAAAATGAAACAGTGCTTCATTGAGTTTTATTATTATTAGATTAACTAAGTTTGGGTTATTCCTCAAAAGTTATATAAAATGTTTACAAAACGTTTGCCTTCTAAAAAATCTATATCCTTTAATTCTTGAGCAATTTGAATATTGTATACTTTAAAGCCCAAATCTTTACGTAAAATTCTTCTTACGCCAGTTTGTGACAACTGCAAAACATGAGAATGCATTCTTGTCGATCTTTGTGGAGTTCTGAGAAAAGCCGTCCTTACAGTTCCACATTTTAAGGAGTTCTAGCTGATACCGGCCTACCAGTCGATTTCTTCTTTAGAGCTGCCGAACTTATTCTAAATTGCGTTATCCATTTTAAAATGGTGTTCTGAATCGAAGGATTCTAATTAAACCGGGTACGTAACTGCCTTTTTGAGAGGATAACAGAACCATTATTTAAAAAAAAATTACACCAGAAGCGCGATGTTCTGCAAGATTATTCATCACAGTATCAAATTATTATCGACTAAAGGATTTTTGTTATTGGTTTACATGGTTTTTAACGCGTTTTTAAAATAAACATTTCATAATTCCTGGCGCATCAAACTTAATTAAACACCTTTACTTCTGATAAAGCGCATTTTGATCTCTGGTTTAAATTATAACCGATATTTTTGCAACTCACTGTATATTCTATTTAGTTTTTTTGTGCAGGACAAAACTTTTTGAGGTGCTTTATTAATACGTACACAAAGATTTTGTATAGCACTTTCGACAAAAAAATGTATTCGACCTCTAAATGTGTCCGCTCATTTCAGCTCACCGTTAACATAATGAAATAGGCAATTTAATCATAGGTGTAGACCGCTTGTGTCAGCATTTTTCTTGCTGTATCCTCCTTATGTATTATGTAAATAAGGGTAAAACCCAAAGACGATATTGTAAAAATACGACCCAACCCACTCACATATAATTCAGGCAGTCATAACGCAAGCATTACCTAGAGATTACACATAGAGAACCCCAGCTTAGTTCCAGCGAAAGAAGTTTTACAGTTGTTTAAGCGAAAGGACTTAGTCGTTAGATGCGATGGTAAGCTGGTGATTGGAAAGTGTTTGTGTAAGCCGATTAGACCTGTACTCAGACTATTATCAAAATGTACTGTATACACACGTGTATATCAGAATTATGGTGGCCCTCTCATTGTGTTACTATTTGGACATTTCTGAATTAGATGATTGGTCAATCTCCTAATGTACGAATCTGGAAATTATTCTGTGTTATATACAAAAAAAAAGTCTTTAATAAAACCATGATACATTCAAGTAAGACCTTATAATCTTGCATAATAACTTGATAGAAACAAAATTACGCTGAATGATTTTGTGGTCTATACATCACCTGTTGGCAGTATTTAATTGCTGTTAGTACTTGACCCGAAGATTAACCATTGTTTCTCACACAATGAGATCGTATCTAATATTAAAGGACCAGCAGTATTATCCAGTTTCCGGTCGATACTTGACATTCAACTCTGTATAAGATGATTACATCCTGCCTTGAGACGTGTACAAGGTGATTCAAGTAGCCCGCTCGTTAGAAAATTTTTGCTTCCTCGAAATCGTAGTATTACGAAAATTGAGTTCCGGCCATAATCGCTTGCTACAAGTCTAAGTAAAAGTAAAATATTTCCAAAATGGGGGAACTTCCGTAAATACCGGAAATCGGCTCGATCTTTGTTTTGTACAATAAAAATACCCCATTTTTATTACATGCTTGGATTCTTCATTAAATTCTGAGGTATGACAACACATGTCTGTCATTGTTTTGACATATGTCACATTTTTCACAAAAACTCTGGATTGCAGGGATCTATTAATACATTTATTACTCCTGAACCATTGAAAATCAATAAATGATTTAAAAAAAATTCAATTCCCTAAAGGTTGGCCAGCATTTTGTATCAGTACTGATCCCGTTGCTATGTTTCATGCGTATACTACGATGTTTCAAAGTTGAGAATAAAAACATGTCAAAAGCTTCATTTTCTCAAATTGCACCTAGCGTTTTTGACGCCAGACATCAAAGTAAACTTAAATTTAAGGGCCACTTTTAATTAACATTACGCATGCTTATCTCTAGTCGTTTTTGACTGACTGGCATTTTTTTTAAAAAATATTATTTTACTTCCACATCGTCAATACGTGTATGGAGAGAGAATTAAAAAAAATTCGCCTAAATGTCGTAAAAAGTGTCAAAACATATAGAAAACATGATTTGGGAACGAAAAGTTTTTGTTGTCTGTTGGTCTGTATGTCTGTCTTATTTACCAGGGATAAGACACTAAATTAAGTCAGCTCTCCGGAAGAGTTTTTCTGCCTAGATGCAAAGAGAACCCACGCAAATGGAATTTAATAAAAAATCAAAGAGAAGGCCAAGGTGTGTTCTTAGCTCTTTGCAAAAGTGTAAAAGTGACACATCAAATACGTAAAACCAGTTGTTATGTCCACTAATGCTTGTGATTAGGAAGTTAATTAGACAAATATTTAAAGATAGAGAGTCAAACAACAATGAAAATTGATCCAGTGGTGTTCTACAGATGCAAAATTTCATAATATTTTGTTTCATACAAATAGATAGGTTATCGTAACGCTTCTTTATAATTATCAGATGTTTAAATTGTTGGATCGCTTTCAAGCTGCTTTACTGAGGTGAAACTTGGTTTATGGGAACCAAAGGAATGTCTGAAGGAATCATATTACCTATGTTTTTTGTGGCATTTGAAATTAATGTGTTTGTAGTCCCATGATTTACGCTTTACTTCCACATCGTCAATACATGTGGAAACATGGCCTCAGTGACAGAAAATAAAGAAAAGTCTGGACGCAGCAAGTGCGTTATGACAGTGAATTTTCATAAAAATGTTTTAAATAGCAATAATGTGTTTTTTTTTTTGTGAAAGCAGACATCAAATTTGGTTACCAGTATAACATACATAGTAGAAACAATGTACCATATTTAATCAAAATAACTTTACTGTTTGAAAATGTACAAACATTTTTCGAAAATAAACTTAAAATATTCCGGGAAAGCTAGTTTCCTGGCCAACGAACCTTATAGGTTAATAGCAAATTGAGCCGTTCAAATTTGAGGCATTCAATACAAATTCGCTACCATTGAGATTTCCGATTAGAATCATTGCTAACAAAACTTCCGGAAACAGTGTTTTTGAAAACTGTTTTCTGTAAAATGGGTAACTGTTGTCCTAAGACAATTGTATAAGGCCTTAAACAATCCCAAAAAAGTGAACATTCAATCAGTATACCTATATTTTTGGGTTTATAGAATTCGGGATCAGCTAATTTAATGTTTTTAGGAATTTTTATAGCAGAAACAATTAACAAGGTACTTGACAATAATCCAGAAATTTTTGACAAAACAAAACAATCAAAATTCAATACAAAATCATTAACCAGAGACTTTATTTTAACTTAACACCTTCTTTTCAAGTAAGAAGTAGTAGAGTTAATTCCAGTAACAGCGACATTAATGCTTGATTCAGGAAGGCCTAATTTTAAAGCTAAATTTTCACTGATGAAATTACTTTGGGAGCCACAATCCAAAATAGCATGGCTACACTGTTGGTTGCCCTCTGAATCATAAACTAAAACCTTGATAGTAAACAAGAATACATCTGACTCCGTCAAACTAGCAAGAGCCAAATGCTCTTTAACAACATGAAGAAATCTGCTGTGTTTTTCTGAACATTTGAAACCAGGACCTAACTTACAAATTTCAGCCTTATGTCCTGTACAAAGACAGTTGACACATAAATCTAAATCGTTAATCTTTACTAATCTTTGTGAAACATCTAAGTCTAAAAGGTCTTTACAATTATAAATCTTGTGGTTATCTTTACCACAATAATTACACTTATCATTAAAAACATTTTCAGAACTACTCAAAAGACCTTTAACGTACTTGTGTTTATTGGCTGAAATCTTAGCTTTGTCTTGACAACCATTAGAATCTTTTTTAAGCTCCAATGATTCCAGCAAATCAGCTCTACCTGAAAGGAACTTTGTAAAATCATCCAAAGATGGACAATCTGAAGCTGAACCCGCTTTACATTTTTCCCGTTCACAAATCGTAGGTTCGTCTAATTTAGTGAAAATTAAAATATTAAAAGAGGATCCCATGAGTCAATATGTAGGCCAGGGTTACCCAAAGCTCTCAAATGCTTAAATAAAGAGTCCACAAGATTACGTAACGCCGATGATAAATCCTTTTGAATTGAAGGCATATTAAAGAGACCTTTTATATGACTTGTAATTAACAATCTTTTATTATCAAATCTATTACATAATAATTCTTAAGCAATTTTGTAATTACTGGCAGAAAAGTCGAGTGATTGAATAATCTTTGAGGCTGACGGATTTAAACTCGCTCTAAGTTAATGAAATTTCTGAATATCATTAATAGAATTATTTGTTTGTATAAGTGAATCAAATATATCTTTAAATCTTAACCAACCTTCATATGTTCCGTCAAACTTTGGTAAATCTATAACCGGTAATTTAATATTCGAAAAACTATTACTGTGATTACTAATGTAATCTGATGACGAACTTCTTTGGTCAACAGAATCTTCAGTAGTAGTACGTTGTGCCAAAATGAATTTTGCAGCGGCTATAGCTTTACCGAATTTATCAATAAAATTCGTTGTTGATATTGAGTCTCTAATTAATCCTCATTGCAAGCCTCTCCGATACTATTTTGAACAACCTCAAATTCGTCGTATACAGAGAGCACTTTATCTAATTTAAATTTTAAGTCCATGACCGTTTCTTCTGTTATTGAAGACATATCTTCATTAAATCTATTTCAAATAGAATAAACAAAATTTTCAAAATGGTAAGCTTGTGCTTTAAAGAACCTCGTGATCTGTTTAATTGAGGCAAAGCTATTTTTTAAACAACGTCAAATGAAACGAAAACCATTTCAGGTTAAGGGATGGAAAAATGTTTTTACAGTAAAATAAGCTTTCGTACTCCAAAAAACAACAAGATAAGGCGTAATACAGTAGTGCATAATGATAGTCCACGGCAACAGTACATGTCATATTCAACTGACAAATTATTTTGATAAATGTTAGATCTACTTTCAAAGTGACATGTAAATGAGTATTTTGTTTTCTGACATTTGTAATGCAAATGTAAACATGCTCTTCTTCTTACATTCATATTTATTTTTGGCCATCACAATTTTACTCATAGAGTTGGATACAATTTTAGTGACTTTTGAAAAGATTTCTTTAAATGAGCGCGAAGTAGGCCCCATAGAACCCATATCCGGGTTAGTTTCAGTTTTTATCTGTTTTCATATATACAGGGTGACGCATTTCTAGGGTAAAGCTCAACATATCCATCATTATACAAGATATGATAAAAAAAATTATATGTTAATTATACGATGTCTGGAGCTGCATGTTATAAAATTATTTTTACAATCACAGGTGGCCCATAAGTCGCTGCTGATGCAATTTCTTTTCATAATCGAACACGCCTTATAGTATTACAAATGTTGCATTTTCTATCGAAAGATAATGCATGTTTGTAAGAAAATAAATTCGGGACTCAGAAACTGCGTTATGGTAGCGATTTTTCATAAAATGTTTCTTTCGCTAGCGTAATTTACTATTAACCTAAGTTTCGTTGGACAGGAAACCAGTTTTTTGGGCACATTTTAGGTTTATTTTCGGAAGTTTTTTGTATATTGTCAAACAGTAAAATTATTGTGATGAAATATGGTACATTGTTGCTCCTATATAAGTTATACTGGTAATCAAGTTTGATGTAAGCTTTCTTAAAAAAATATATTTCCTATTAAAAATTATTTTATGAAAATTCACTCCCATAACGCCCTTGCTGCGTCCAGAGTTATTTGGAATTTCAAGCCAGGCTCTACGAAAAACCCTTTATTATCTTAAATATTTTGTTACTTCGCGGAACGGCTTCGTTATGACGATTCCAGTATGAATCAATAACTTATAAAGTTCTTTATAGGGAACGTCTGGCTAATAGATATTCATCGTTGGAGATCTAGTTTTATTGAAATTTTAACAAGGAAAGTTGACACATTCTATCGAACTTTAGCAGCCAGTCATTAATGAAAACCTTCAAGCGCAGATGAAATAAGAAACTCCTTTACGTTTCCAACCCTAAAAGTCCATTAATAATTGTGCGATTCTAATTGATAGCATTGTAATTGCTTACGTCTTATTTTCCCGATTTTCGCAGCAATAATTCTGGTGGAACAAAATGGATTTCAGCCAGTCTACGGCAAGCTTAAAGCAGTTTTTTTAAGAATTCGTAACAGCAAAAAACAGCTGCGTTCCTTAAATTTGCAACTGGGATCAGCTTTGATATGCCCGTTCGAAGAACCAGAGAAAAGGTACTGGGAGTTTATACATAATGAAAAGGGGCTCTTAAAAATACATAAGCTTATGGCTTGTATAGAAACCTAAAGAATGCACTCGATAAACATATTGCGCTATATGTATAATGAAGAAGGGAGCTAAATTGTATTGGAGTTATGTATCTCCACAAAAATCAAAGCACCATGATATATGAGGCGTAACTTTTAAAAGAGAAGTTTTCGATCAGAGATCACATTTTCTGGTATGTATAACACCTGTGGCTTTGGGATATGCCTCAGCGATCAGAATCATCAATTAATTTCACAGAGACAAACGTTTATATTTCTTTCCTGTAATAATAACGTTCTTTTTTTTAATTTTAACAACACACCACGAGGGCTTACAGCCTAAATACTATCGTACCGTGGGTGTTGACAAGGAGGAAAGAGGCAACTTGTTAATTCTGGACTTGAAGGTTTGTAGGTTCGGAGCAGAAGGAAAAACATGTGCCGGCAAAGAATTCCACAACTTGGAAGACCTCGGGACAAAAGAGCGGGCATAACAAGATGTTCTATGTCTGGTGGCCTGGACAGTAAAAGGGTGCATTCGCTCTGTTCCCCTGGTAGATCTGTTGGGGGCAGCAGGTGGGGGAACTATGGAGGAAAGCTCCTCTGAGCAGTGCCCGTGCAGATATCTATAAAAGAGAGAGAGGTCACCAACGGCACGTCGGTGGGCAAGGGATGGCAGCCTTTGGGTGATGGTAGGGTCACCGATGAGACGTATAGCTCTCTTTTGAATGGAGTCCAGGATAGCGAGTGTAGAAGCGGCAGCGGCATCCCACATGTGGAAGCAGTATTCGAGGTTTGGCCTTATTTGTGAAGTATATAAGGTATAGAGATTAGCTGGTGAAAAGTATTTGCAAGCCCGGAAGAGGAAACTTAATTTCTTAGCAGCCGCTTCTGCAATTGATGTGACATGTTGGTGCCAGTTAAAATTTCGATCCACAGAAATGCCAACAAGAGAAAAGGACTCATTACTTTGAATAACTTGGTTGTTCATTATGATGGGTCTGGGGCTGGTGTATCTCTTATAAGAAAGAAAGCAAGACTGAGATTTGGTGAGGTTGAATTGTACAAGATTTCTACTACCCCAGTCTAATATTTTTTGGAGATCCACGGAGACAGAACCCTCCATGAGTGTGCGATCCTCATCTAATTGGGCTAAAGAGACAGGCTTAGAATATTGTATATTTGAGTGGAGGGTGCTGCGGTCCGCGTAACTGTGAACTGGGTTGGATGTGCTAGAAAGGAGGTCATTGATGTGGAGAAGAAACAAAGTAGGGGCTAAAGCTGAACCTTGAGGAACTCATGCATTAATTGGATACAGTTTAGAGGAATGGCCATCCACAACAACAGAAAAGGACAGGAGCAAGTTCTGGTGCGCAATTTTTGAGAACAATTGTTGGAATCTCGTCAAGGCCAGAGGCTTTCCTGGTATTAAGAGAAGAGAGCATCTTTCGTACCTTTTTAGTTTTGAAAATGATATCCGTCATTTTATGTGCGACATTGGGGACTGTTGGTGGTTGAACATTTGGAGGTGGGTTGAGAGTAGAATTGCTGGCGAACAACGAAGCAAAAGGTTCAGCCTTGCCCAGGGCGGTAGAAACAATATCATCCCCTGAGACAAGAGGTGGGAACGTGCTTTTGCAGAAATTATTCCCAATAGATTTAGCAAGAGTCCAGAAGGGTTTGCTGCCGTTGGAGCTTGAGAGGACTTTGTTTTTGATGTGGTTATTAAACGAGTTTTTTGCCTCAGTAAGAATGCGGACCTAGCGGTCTCTTGCGTCGTTAAATGCTTGACGATTTTCTTAACTGGGATTGTGTAAAAGCGTTTTGTGAGCTTTGACATTTTTAAGTCTGGCCTTGTCACGGGACTTAGAGAACCAGGGCTTTTGAGTGGCTGAAAAGGTTTTCTGTGTACGTGGAATAAATAATTCCATGCCAGCTTGGATAATCTCGGTGACGTTTTGTTTTGTGAGATATCAGAGGAGTCAGGATGAGAGAAGCAGACAGACGCATGGAAATGAGGAAAAGTAATCCCGCATTTCGTCCCAGTTTGCAGAGTTGTAGTGCCAAACGATACGTGGGTGTGATGACTGTGTGACCTCGGGTTGCATTGCGCAGGAAGCAGTGACCATTCCGTGGTCTGAGCGACCAAGGGGGTCGGTGACTGATATGTTATAGCACTCAGGTTTTGTAGTAAGAAGGAGATCCAAGGGATTTGAGCTGTGTGTGCGCAGGAAGCAGTGACCATTCCGTGGTCTGAGCGACCAAGGGGGTCGGTGACTGATATGTTATAGCACTCAGGTTTTGTAGTAAGAAGGAGATCCAAGGGATTTGAGCTGTGTGTTGGGATACGAGGAAAGTAAGTAGGTTGCTGAACCATATTGGCTAAAGAATTGCTGATTGCAAAGGCCTCCGCTGCTCTCCCTTGTGGATCGATTTTGAAGATCCTAGCCATTCCTTATTATGTACATTGAAGTCACCTAGAATAGTAACCTCGGAGTAAGGATATTCAGAAATCAGATAGTCGGTTTTTTCAGAAAGGTAGTCAAAGAGCTGGACAAAGTTGTTGTCAGAAGGGGACCGGTAAATGCAACAGATGAATTTAGTTGCAGCCCTGAGAGAGAGTTTTATTCATAGTATGTATTTTCTTCCAGCTTCTAAATTGGGGAGTCTGGTGCAGGGTAGATTGCTACGTATGCGCACACGCCTCCATGCAATCTAAAGGAAGTAAGGAGCTCATACCCCGGGAAATTAAGGTGATTAGTGGCTGTTTTGGCACTGATTTGGGTTTCGGTGAGGAAGAGGAGTTGGGGCCTTCATTTCAAAACGCAGTGTTTGGTCTATTCGGTTGCTTTAGAACTTGATATTTGCTCTTATTCAGTCGTGTTGAGATGTGCGGTGCGCTACAGTTCTCCGCAAACACATATTTTTTGTTTTATCAATTTTTGTAAAATTCGTAAGCAATTGAATTGAAATAAATCTCGGAGAGAACAACATCTAGCATTTTCAATGTTACCTACCACAAAACATGTTCTGCTGCTAGTTTGAAATAAGTCTAAATGTAACAAACCAGCCAGATTACAATATTTTTGTATCTGCGGTGTCGTTATCAGTATCTACAGTAATTTTGCTTGTCTCAATGTCATCTTGGCCCCAGATTTATGGACTCCCTACACGTACGCACTTCGTTGTTCATGCAATAACATAATTTTTGATTAATACAATGTTTACATAAACGAAACTAAATTACTATAAGGGAAAAGTTACAGCAAATTTATGACGCACTATGTAAAAAATGACACATCAGAAGAAAATATAAAAGAAGAAATGGCAGCTAGAGCTTCGGAGGTTATCATTTAACATACCGAAATTAATAAGAGCTGCAGACGTTTTGAAGAAGTAATTGACGGACAAAGAGAAACTGCTTCCTGGCGTCCGTGATTGGCCTTAGTCGCGGGAATAAGACGACGTTAATGTAAAAAAAAATATTCATAAAAAAATATATAATGAATTTATGCATATTTTATCTTTTATTTCCCATGACACATCAAAAAAATACAATGTATACTAAAGGCAAAAATATATGGAGTGCTCCATTAAACAAAGGCCGTTTGATTTATTATTTTTAAAATCCTATCCACTGTCCATAGCCTACTAACCTACTATGAAAAACGAAAATATATTTTTGTCAACAATTTGAAAGAATATAACCATAAATTTTTAAAAAGCTCTCAGTGGGTCGGATCCAATTACATAAAAATATAGAGGTGTTTCATTTCAAAATAATATTTTTGGTTTGTATCACAAAACATTTGCTTAATAGAAAAAAAACTTTTTTCGATCGCGGAATCCTTCGAAAAAAATCTATTAGAATTGATTTTCACAGTTTTATTGTCTGATCACATAAAGAATATAGTACAGGGGGTGCCTAAAAATGACAAATTTTCAAAATCACTCTGTAGTCCAAAAACAAAGAGTGATATGTCAGTTGTGATTGCGGAATTTCTAGTCTCACAATAAAATAGAACAGTGTTGTGAAAACCGCTATATTCTCTATTTATAACCGAGAAAATGAACAAAATCCGGACACCTGTACACCTTAAGATCTGCAACTTCCGGCACCAAGCGCATGGGTTTCGTTTCATAAATCATACAATTTAAGAAAAAATTTCGGAACAAGGTTCGACAAGCGTAATGGCATTTAAAGAGACAGGTGTCATGCCACAAGATGAGTAGTAGTCAAAAGGGCCAACTAGATATTTTATAGCATAAATAAAATAAATTGGCAAACATCTCAGAAGTTGGTTTTGGTTAAGATCTGTGTTTTATAGCCACCACGTATATGCACGCATCTAAAACTAAAGCTATAATAAAAAAGTCTGGCAGTAGCAAGTGCGTTATGGAAGTGAATTTTCATAAAAATGTTTTTAATAGCAAATATGTATCTGTAATGCAAGCAGGCATCAATTGGGTTACCGGTGTATCCTATACAGTAGAAACAATGTAACCTATTTTGTTAAAATAACTTATTGTTTGAAAACGTAAAAAAATTCCAAAAATAAACTAACAATGTTTCCGAGAAAAGTGGTTTCTTAGCCAAATAATAGCAAATTTAGTTATTGAAATTTAAAACATTTAATGAAAATTCGCTACCAAAACGCAGTTACTGCGTCTCGACTTTTTTCTTACAAAAATGCCTCATATTTCGATAAAAAAATACAAAAATGTTATAATGTAAGGCGGTTCGAAAAAAATAGGTATCACCGACGACTTATGGGCCATCCTGTGATTGTCAAAATAATTTTATAAGATGCAGCTCAAGACACCCTATAATTAACGTATACACCTTTTTCTTGTATAATAACAATTATATTGAGCTTTACCGTAGGAATGCGTCACCCTGTATATATGTAAACAGACAAAAAAATGAATGTAAACCCGGATATGGATTCAAAGGCGCCTGGTTTGCCCTAATTTGAAGAATTTTTTTTTTAATTAAAAAGTCGCGGTCTCCTCATTAACGCATTTTTTCTACGAAAATTTGCTAAAATTATAGACCGTTAAACCATAAACTTACAAAAACTGCCACCAAAGCATCAGAGAAAGGGTCTATTTGAAATGCAATTTTTGGAAACATTTTAGTAAAATAAAGGACAATGACGGTTGAAGCTGAAACTTAAGGGTTTGCAGGACACTCTTCTCACCACATACTCTTTACATAATCTGTATTTGTTTTAGGTTCTTTGCCCAAACGTTGCCAATTTTGACGTTTCAAAACGCCACTCTGACGTTTTGAGGAAAACCCCTTATTTTTAATGCCAATAACTTTTTTGTCGTTTCATTTACAGACCTAAACTTTGGCACATGATTCACTCTTTATAATGCAAACGCGCGTACCAAACTTGGGTGCCCTTACTTTGTTATTTCCGGAGATATATTTTTTTCCGAAAGAAAACACAACATTTTTTAGGAAATCCTGGGCCGATTGTCCTGGCTAAGGAACCCATCCGAGCTACTTGCAAAAGAACGGTGTATATATATATATATATATATATATATATATATATATATATATATATATATATATATATATATATGTATATATATATATATATATATATATATATATATATATATATACATATATATATATACATACATATATATATATATATATATATATATATATATATATATATATATATATATATATATATATATATATTGCCATATTTGTCCAGGGCAATTATACAGAACGATAAATCTGACCAAAGCTAGACAGAAGGGCACAAAATATATGAAGAACGGTGCCAGGATAGGGCGTACGCAGCCGACATAGTTCTGGTAGAGGAAACGGACAAAGAATTGCAAGTAGTGCTGAGTGTATAAGATAGTGTGTTAAGAAGAATCAAACTAATAGTATAATGAACACATACGCAATGGAGATACGTAAGAACAGGACTGAGAAAAAGAATATATAACTAAAGGGACAGCAATTGAGATATATATAAATGTTCACGTATCTTCCAACTTTTATTACAGTTGATTGAAGAGCAAGGAACTGAGAAAGAGAGTGACATTGATAAACCAAGTACTTACGCGATACAGTTCCATTCCCAATATTTGAGTTCATCAAGTCACATGCATGGAGTGTTACAATTAGGTATTCATCAAGACAAGCAGGTTGATATTTTAAGAAATTGCTTGACTTGATTTGAAAATCAAGCTTATGACAGATCATATAATTGGCTTGACTTGACTTCAGATATTTGCTACTTGACTTGATATCAATATACTTGATATTACTCGATATTGACCTTAACAAATCGATATAAACTGCTTAAACAAAATACGCGGGGATTCCCCGAACTCCGAGCTTACTGGAATGATCTCTCGATGTTGCGTATAATGTATACACACCATATGGGAGCCAGTACCAAAGCGTACTGGCTTCGATCCCAGAGGTCTCCTTTCACTTTTTTCAATACACGTTGGGTAAAGGGCATGTAGAAGGAAGCGGTCAAACTTTCAAAAAAAAATTTCAAAACAAAGTATTTTCATCCAAGTACATAGATTGCTACAACATCATCTTTGCTTTCAAATAATGAACATATTGATAGTGAGTTTGACATCGATCTCCTAAGTTTATTCAATAAATATTATGTGAACTGGGTAAATAAAATGGCTTGGCCTTATGAAATAGACACATACTTGTCTGAACCACGTGCTGATAGTGCTGAAGATATTTTAGAATGGCGGAGAAGACACGAAAGTGTTTCTACAAACTTGGCCATAATGGCCAAAGCTTTTTTATCAACGTCATCATCTTCAGTTTTTGTTGAATAACAGTTTTCCAGAGCTGCTCTGGCTGTTACAAAGACCCGCAACAGATTAGGCAAACAAATCCATAAGATGCCTCACGTGCCTTAGATCTTGGAGGGCAAATGATGAGATAAAACAGTGCTTTAAAGTTTGTTCATGTTAAGAAGCCAAACTATGTATTTCTTTGGTCACGTTTTCTAACAATTTCACTGCTAGCAAATTAAGTAGCTTGATAGAAATACTTGATTTTTCAAGTACTTGACAAATAGATTCTTGATTTGACATTAGAGAACTATTACTTGACTTGACCTTGACGTGATTCCCAGTCAAGTCAAGTCAAGTACCTTGAATATCAAGTCAAGCCGGGAATCTCTAGTTATAATGTATGGCGCGAGGAGCTGGACCTTGAATAAACTGGACACAAAGAGCTTCTAAATTCCAACTAATCCAGATTAAGAAAGTTTCGATTTTACACCTCATCCTAATGTTAAATGAGAGTAGAAAATTCTCGTCGGCATACGTGTGTACACCTATTATTGTGCTCTGCTGGTTGCGCATTTACAGATTTTACAATACCAAAATTTCACTCTTTATGAATGCACTTAGTATATTCTCGATTATTTAGGAATTAACTACAATGGTCTTTCCATTGGTTTACCAAGACTGTCCAAATGTTCCGTTGTTAAACCATCTATATCAAGATTTTTTTACTTGTCTCAGTTCTTTAAGGGCTTTCTAAAATGATTCTCTCGAAATATGTATGCGCACAACATCCGGATTTGTCTCCTTATTTTTTAGTGAATTTTCGTAGAAGAAAACAACTAATGAGGAAATCTCAACTTTTGAATTTTGAAAAAATGTCTTCAAATGAGTGCAAACTGGGCCCCCTAGAACATATAATATGTGTCAGTTTTTATATGTCATATATATATATATATATATATATATATATATATATATATATATATATATATATATATATATATATATATATATATATATAAATGTGAGGGTACGAGGTTGCGGAAAATATTGTGCGAACATTTTTTTTTTTTTTTTTTTTGTTCCCTCAGGGCTCGTCCGCGGCCTTGCCGCCCCGATAGCACCGCAACCCTTGGTTGATTGTGCATACCCCTAGTCTTACTCCACCCATTCCAAAATCACTGTGCCTTGAACTAGTCTGCACAGCGATTGGTAGGGTGAAGTTTTATATTGCTCTGTCTCCGGTCTAGAGTGACCGTAGATCAGTTGTCTTTTCCGGTCCAGAGCTATACACTCGCACAAGATGTGCTGGGCTGATTCCTCCCCCTCGCCGCAGAGTCTGCATGCGAAGTCCCCTTCGAACCGCCCCATTTTATGTAGGTGTTTCTTGACGGCCATGTGTCCCGTCAAGAGACCTGTTGTGTTTCTGAGCTGTCCTCTGCTAAGGTTTAGCAGCTCCACAGCTCTCTTTGAACTGGGTCCGTCAATTATTGACTTCCCATGTCTGAGCCCTGGACAGTCCGCCCAGTACACCTTGTGTTGGTTTCTGACCCAGGACTTAATGGCTCCCCTGGCAGTGCTCTTTGACACGCCCAGAGCCGGTTCTGGTCCCATAAATGGTTCTGCTGACCCCCTCTTTGCGAGACTGTCAGCTTCTTCATTGCCTTTGACCCCCGAGTGACCCGGCACCCAGATGAGGGTCACCTCATTCTGCCCAGCCAGGTCGCTCGTCTCGTCTCGGCACTCACTCACCAGCCAGGAATTTACCCGTGGGCTACTTAGTGCCTTAAGGGCTGCCTGGCTGTCTGTGGCTATGAGGATCCGCTTGTTGGTGTAGCCCCTCCTCTTGTTCTCCCGCACACAGTGCAGGATGGCGTACATCTCGGCCTGAAACACCGTTGCATGGGCTCCGAGGGAAATACTGTGACTTACCCTCGGTCCTTCCGAGTAAACACCTGCCCCCGTCCCACGCTCCCCGCCAGATCCGTCCGTGAACCAGACGAGCGCGTCCCGTGGTATGCCCGGTGTCTCCTCCCGCCATGCCCCGCGATCAGGGATTTCCACTGTGAAGTTGTTTTCCCTGCACATTCGCGGGCTCTCGAAGTCTGACCTCATTTCAAGCATGGGTTCCTTCACGATCTCCTGAATTTTGCAGTGGCCCCTGAAGCCTGGGTTGATCTTCAGTCTACCATTGCAGGCTAGTCTGTATAGTCCTAGCCTGGCCTCTCCCATAATAACGAAGTGTAGGGGGGGTAGATCCAGCAACACCTCCATGGCGGCTGTTGGGGTTTTGTGCGAACATTTAATGTTTGTAATTTTATTTTGTAGTAGCGACTTAAAATTTTGTGCATATTTTAGTTCTCCTTCTGTCGATCCATCTGTTTTCCTAATTTATCCACGGAAAATCTATCTGTGTGAGTTACATAAAATCGTCTAGATACACCCCTAAGACGCAGATGTTTGTGCTTCTGTTTTTTTTTTTATTTGACTTAATGTAACCTAGTGATAAATAGATACAGAAGATGGCAGGTATAAATTGTAAATATAGCTCGAAGCATTATGTGTGCTTGTGTGAACGTGAGTGTAGGCTCGTGCTTGTTTGAGTGTACTTTGATTTAAATATGTAGGTAGATGGCTGAGTAATTGAAACGTTGATAAGAGTAAATATTATGCCGAACTGTAATGCGTAAAGATCCGACGAACACATTAGATTTATTTTCAGATTCCGGGCAGCCACATTGGCTAAAAAAGCGGGTTTAGATATGCCAATACCGTGTCCAGTATTATATATATATATATATATATATATATATATATATATATATATATATATATATAACGTACTTAGTTATCGGGTTAAAGCGCGTCCAGACTTTATTAACTTTTGACGGAGGTAAAGGAAATATATAAGGGCATAAACTCTAAGGCCTCAATCTCCCTACCTCTAAGAGCGTTGGACAAAGGTGGGTTCACAACCTTCATCGTTTGATGACGCTAACTTGGTTAGTGAAAAGATCGTCAGGTTTTTTAAAATGTGTTGTGGTGACTTGGGTTCTTAAAGTGTGCTCAGCTTTCTACCTTATATGATATACTGTTAACCAAATTTGATGTTTTTCCATCCATCCGTTCCTCTGATGACAATAACATTGTTAGCGAAACGATCGCCAAGCCTAAAAATGATGTTGGGATGAATTGGGTTCTCGAGACTTCACCTATTGATGTCTTTCATAAAAAAGGTATACCTATTTGCCACTAAAGCATTCTTATGAGTATTCACTATCCTAACGCACTTTCTGCGTCCAGGTGTTTTTATATGGTAATATTAATGTAGCTTTGGAACCTAGGTTATATATATATATATATATATATATATATATATATATATATATATATATATATATATATATAAACGATATTTGAACTTCCCCAATATGAAAATCGTGTAATGAAGACCCTCTATTATATTCCCAATATTTGGCCAATGTATCCTCCAACTACAGCTGTCAGCTACGTAATGGCGAAATTTTACATCTTCATTGATCATGGTATTCATACAACCAATACATTTGTTTGACTTAGTTTTGGGCAAAATTTTCACATTTTCCTCAATAAATTGGCAACGCCGCATCTAACATTAAAAAAGGCGAACGTCGCTGGAAACGCAAATTGATGATAAATCAAAAACTGTGAAAATATATAGGGGATTTTATTTAAGAAAAAGGATGCGACGCGTGTTCTGCTGCGGCGAATCATCCTGTATATTTGTAAATATTTTTGGAATGTGCTCATTTCAATTCATATAAAAATTTATCCCTCCAAATCAGTTTTAAAGAACAGTTATGGGACTTTGACGCACTAACGAGCCACCCTGTATATATACATATATATATATATATATATATATATATATATATATATATATATATATATATATATATATATATATATATATATATATATATATATATATATATATATATACAGGGCTTTCATTAATTCCCGAAGCCCACGTGACCGCTTAAGTTAGGCAACCCGGCATACACAATTGTGCAACCTAAATTAATGAAAACCCTAAGATGCCAGTGTTGTCTCCTATTTCCTTTGGGGTTTTATAAAAAATATAAAAATTATAATAAGTTGAAACAGTAAATGCCTTAAATGTATTTATTATTTAGTATTTTTAACAGCAAGTCAGTTCATGTATGGTTTACTGTTATTGATTGTTAAAAAAATAAATTGAAAACATAATAAAATATTACTTTTGTTTTGTATAGATATCAAAATTTTGTAATGTACGTAAACAAATTAAGGTCCGATTATTTAAACTTCTAATTTACGGTTTTAGGAATGTGTATTGTGTAACTTGTAACAAATATTTACCTGTTTGGGCAGACTACCGATGAACAGATTTGGTAGGGCTTCATTTCATGCGATGTCGAATATCGTCAACAACATAACGTTAACATACCTATACCTACACTTTTAACTTACGCAAAAACGCAATGAAAATGCTAAGTTTTGATAAAAGCTGTTTATTTTTATTGTCCAACAGATAGAAAATTATTTGAAGAAGGTAAACACTAGTTGAACTTGTGCACAATATACATTCAAAATAACCGTCAAAAGGGAATTGAGCGTCAATGGACTGAACTGTCAATTGTCAATTGATTTAGTAACTTTAGGATCCCTAGCCTAGTGGTTTTTTTTGACTGCCAACTCATAAAATCATATTCCGCTAAGAGAGAGACCGAATCCGGTCACGTGGGGTTCGGGAATTAATTAAAGCTCTGTATATATATATATATATATATATATATATATATATATATATATATAAATATTTGTGTGTGTGTATAATAAGAACATCTACTTAAAAATATTTTTCAATTTATAACACGTGCCAGCTAAAGGCATCTCTAATTATGGTGTTATATTACAGCTGGCTGAATCGACCAGCAATCTTTCATCGTTAAATTAAATTGTATATGTCACCCTAGTAACAGGTTGTTTATTCCGGTAAATTAACCACTGTAAATATATATAAGAGGAGAACATACAACAGATATCCGAGAAGAAATTAATCACTTCGAGTTAGCACCCTAGAGCCAGCACCACCGGAGTCAAATCAGCAACACGAGTTTAGGTTATCTGCGGCTTGGTCTGAGGCTCAACAAGGGTAAGGTTACATTGTAGCACACCACGTACTGTTCGGTCATGCTAAACAGAGGCATCTACTCTTCAATAATTAGTGATCACCCACATAACAAGCAAACATGAAGTGGGATCGAACATCCCTAGAGCGAAATATGTGAAAATTTCCTACGTGTGATATTAGCTATAAACTAAAGTTAAAGTAACTGTTTTTAACCGCTGCCAAATGCTGAATACATATTTACGTGATCAGGTAATGTTATTACGAACAAAGCTAACTCAGATATACATTTAACCAAGTAGTCAATTGAGAACTAGCACACTTAAAAAAAGTCTGGACGCAGCAAGTGCGTTATGACAGTGAATTTTTATAAAAACGCTTTGAATATCATATATCTTTTTAATGCAATCAGTCATCAATTTGGTTACCGGTATAACCTATATAGTAGAAACAATGTGCCATATATTATCAAAATAACTTACTGTTTGAAAATGTACAAACATTTTCCGACAATAAACTTTAAACGTTGGTTTCCTAGCCAACAAACCTTACGTTAATAGCAAACTGAGTTAATGAAATTTGAAGCATTTAATGAAAATTTGCTACCAAAACGCACTTACTGCGTCTCGATTTTTCTTCTTACCAACATATTTCGATAAAAAATGCAGTAACAGTTAAAATAAGGCTTTCGAAAAAAAAAATTGTAGAATCACCAACGATTTATGGGCCAGTCGGTGATTGTCAAAATAATTTTATAGGATGCAGCTCAAGATACCCTATAATTAACTTAAACAATTTTTCTCGTCTCTTGTATAATAACAATTATATTGAGCTTTACCGTAGAAACGCGTCACCCTGTATATATGTAAGCAGATCAAAACTGAACGTAAACCCAGATATGGATTCCAGGGGGCCTAGTTTGCGCTCAGTTGAAGAAATCTAAAGTCGAATTTTTTGCACGAAAATTAACTAAAAATTATGGACCGTTAAACCATAAAATTAACTAAAACTACCGCCAAAGCATCAGAGAGAAAATAATACTTCGATCCTTTATATGTGTTGATAAAACATAACAAACACTGTTTAGTCCACCCACTAACATTAATAACGGAATAATTTGCATTTGTATATAAAAATGTCCCAAATAGCACAAATAATTTGCTTCTGAAACAGATAAACATATAAACAATCTCATACCATACGATAAACGTCAGCTACAGCGTCTAACAGACCTGCGCAATAATATCAAATGTTCTGTTGTCAGGCAATGACATACTATAAGCCAGGTTTGCCATTGGCAATGAAACGCGGTGATATTAAAAATAAATGTTTCAAATTTGAATAGCTCAATTTTGTGTAAATCTAGAAAGCTAAACTTTGGCAGATAGTTAGGTCCTTCCCATAGCAATATGTACACCAAATTTCATTGAAATATCTTTGTAATTTTAGGAGAAAAAATTTTTTACGAAAGAAAACTTAAAATATTTCCGGAAAGCCTTGTTCGATTTTCGTGGATAACGAACTCATTCAAGCTATTAATAAAAGAAAGGCACTTGCCGAGTTTTATCAAAATCGGTTAATTATTTTTTGAGGTATCAGTTTGATATATATATATATATATATATATATATATATATATATATATATATATATATATATATATATATATATATATATAAACATAAAAATCGAAACTGATTTCGGATATGGGTCCTAGGGGCCCAAATTCGCGCTCATTTCGAAAAATTTTTGCAAAGTCTCACCATCGATACCTCTCTATTAGTAAATTTTTTTAATAAAAATTCACTAATAGGGAAAAACAATAAATGGGGGGACAATACAGTCTTGATGCATTTATATTTCGTATAGTGGGCATACAAAAACCGCTATTTACTACAAATAATAAATGTCTGTGGCTAGTGGTTATGGCGTTTCGAGGCTAAACATCATCAATAATGACAACAACAAACCGTGCTTAGTTTGAGGCAACTTTCATCTAGCGACTGTGTTGTTACAGCACAGCTTTTTTATATATTTTAATAAGATGTAATTCAGAATTGAATGGGTCAGGCATACATTCCCAAGGTTTTTGAGTGTTCAAATTTCACCAATACGAGCGAAACCAGTATGGGCTTTATAATGGCCAAAACGCAACTAACAAACACTTTTGCGTTCGCCTCAAGGGACAGGTAGCACTGTGACGGCAAACTCACATTTGTTTATTTGTTCTACACGGCCCGTGTGGTTAGCGCTTTGTATGCATCCAGGCTGTGGTAACAAACTAGTTTCTGCGATGTAAAGAGAGATGGCACTACTTGTGATACGTCTCAATGTGTAATTTTTAACCTAATGATTTTCGATTTTCACGGCCGGTGTTACTTGGAATTCTAATTGATTTCCGGGCTGTTTTACCGAGATGGAACTTATTTATTTGGTTGATAGACGTTTCCCAAACATATTTTCTGTATATTTCAGTAGCTAGACTTAGACCTAAACTAAGAATACATAAAATTCAAATTATATACCTAATCTGTAATTACGGTTTAAAAAATGAAAATGTAAGGTTGTTACGGAAATTTGAACCAGTGGAAGTAAAGAGAAATATATGCGGAATATACTAATATTTTCATGCCACAAGCTGTCAGAAATAAAAACATTACCCAAGTCTGTCACTTTAAAGTTTCATTTGACATTTGTGAAAATTATAATTAAAATTAACTAACTAACTATATATATATATATATATATATATATATATATATATATATATATATATATATATATATATATATATATATATATATATATATACCCCTATTTATATTTCCTAGACAAAAACAAAAAAACAAATTTTAATATACAATAGTTAGCTGCATGTGTCAGTGTGATTCTTCAGTGAAATTTTCTAGTAGTTTTTTTTATGTTTGTTATTTAATAATTTGCTTAAGTTCAAGTAAAACTCACGTTATACGTAAGTATTTAAAACGTTTGTATTTTTTCCTATGTAAATTGTTGGAACCAAAGGCTGCCATTCTGGAGGAAAACGACAGGCTTGAGGCAAGCAAAACGGATCATCACAATACTAACAGAGAAATCTGAACTGTTTATTGAATTTAACCGCAACGACTTTAGAATAATCATGGGACTCTCCACGGGACTTTCCACAGGTCACTTCCTAGTAAGGTACTTCTGTATAAACATGGGTGAGGTGGACAGTAAAAACTGCAGATATTGTGCTGAAGCAGCACAAAAAACGAACATTTACTATGCGACTGCATGGCTCAGTTTTGCAAAACGGCTTAAATGCCTTGGATAGGTGGCTTTAGTATCCTAAGAAATTGATTGTGTAGCCCCCAAAAAAATTGTGGACTACATAAAAAGTCTGAACTTTTTGGGCAACTATTAGAAAAAAAACTCATGCACAAATGACGATTTGGGATTACAGTGCTGACAGATGAAAAGCCGACGAATTAAACAATCTACAACAATCTGCAATACTTAGAAATATGAAGCAAAACGCATGATGCATCAGTCAAGACAATTTCATCCAACGCATACTACACATAAAATTAAATTAGGTATGCATATCATATGGCCTAAAAGTTGAATAAAAACCAGCTTAATAATTACGTGGGTCAGTATAACGATGGTCATTCATTTTATGGGATGTTTTAATGATAAATAGTAGTAAATTTATCATATCTATGATTATATCATACTTTTTTTAATTATGTGGATGTTGATATTTTGGCACAGTTACACACTCATTAGAAGTGTGGCAATGTAGCTGACAATTATATTGTGAACCATCTCTAATGTTATCTTGATTCATGCGATCATACAGATTGTCATTTATGTTGTCAATATGAAAAAGAAGATAGATTTGGTTACGCAGCACCTGATGAAGCGGAAAGTGCCTTATGTGATGCGCAATGATAGGAGCATCATTATCTCTACAGAAAACAAGAATCTGAAAAAAAAAATCTTGGCCAGAATTTCATGTTTTTGCACAAGTCGACAGTCTGGCCCGGTGTTCCAAGAAATAAAGTGTAGCATCTATACAGAGAGCTTTAATCTGCTACGTTTTTAATGCAGTTTTTATATATTAATTCGTATTTTACAAGTTGCATATACGGACTATTATTTTTGGTCTGGCAATTAGTGAAAAAAAATTCTGGTCCCGTCCTGGAATAAAGATTTTATTTAAGTCGAGAATGTGGTGTTTTATTAAGTCACCACACATATATAGTGTGATGTTGAAGTTTGCAACATAATGCACAAATGCGTTATTTATTTGTTTCAAGAAAACAGCTTGGACATGTCAATTTTATATTTTCAATTGCCAACTTATGACGTAAAAATTAAATACATAACGTCTCCTATTTCTTAATAGAGACATCATCATAAGTTTCAGAAAATGTGGCAGCTAGATAATTTTGACAGGACACGTCTGTTCCATGATTTTTTTGGAAAAATTACTGCCAGAGCTAAATCCAATCGCAAAAAAGTAATGTAGCGTGCTGCTGTAAGATTTCATTGAAAAATGTCAGGCCCTATCAAACGCCGTCCGTTTATTCCCATCCATGCATTTACTTTGCCATAACGTTGACTGTAATGGTCTTGAGTACCATGAGGATTTTCCCGTGACCAATGTCTTGAGTTGTCACGATTTATTGTCCCATTCAGGCAAAAATTGGCTTCATCAGAAGAGATAATATTATTGAGAAAATTGGGATCTTCATTGCGCGTAACATTAATTGTTCACAAAATTGCAAACGGCAGTCCGAACCATCATCGTTTAACTTGTGTTTCAATTTCACTTTGTAAAGATGATACTCATCTTCTTTCATTAATTTTACTACTAAAAACTGGTCCACGTTGTTACTTAGGGCTAGTTGTCTTGTAGAATGGTGATGATTTTTTTCAGACCCAAGCAATATATTCAATCTGACTTCTTCAGTTAGTCGAGGTCGACCTTGTCGAGGCAAATATTTTAAGGATCCCGTTCCTGTGAATCTGAAAACCAAAGTACTTGCTGTAGATCTTGCAATTGGCGGTCTACCAGGATGTTGTTGGTTCAATAACTCGCATGCTTCCTGATGACTTCTAAGCCTGTTGCCATATCCAATCATTAATATCTCTGTTCTTTCGGTTTCGGTGAAACATGCCATTTTTGTTAAATTCGTATTACAATTGATTACTTTTATTATTTCTGCAGTTTTGCCACTAATATACTAATTAATTCAAACGGCAGCGAATAATAATTAAAGTTATTTCACGATTTAACATTATTGTCTTTATTCACTGAATTTAAAATCCATACTGCAATAACAGTCCGAAAATTAAATACCGATAACGGCAAGTAATCAATAAATTATCAGAAGTGTCGTTAAAAATAGATTTTGACTTTACTTTTTGTTCCACTTGTCAAATAGATTATGGCAGTGTACCAAAAATCCCAAAATTTTTCATTACTTTATAAAAGTGAAGGAAAAGCTCATTATCCTAAAGAAAGCTCGTCCTAAATAAAAACGGTGAGAAATATTTCTTATTTCTTATTAAATTTACGTTTCCATTTTTTTCAGTAAATAATGGAATTGTTCAAAAAACAATTATAACGTCAGCGACCACTTATTTATTCATCATTATTTAAGTATTAAGCAAGTCTATGGAAAACATCAAAATACATCAAAATTGTCATTTAAGAAAGCTTATGATGACGTCATCATTCATAAAGAGGTGAGGTCATAAATGTAATTTTTACGTCATAAGTTGGCAATTGAATAGATAAAACTGGCCAGTGCAAGCATTTTTCTTCAAAAAATTAAATAACGCCTTTATCAACTATGTTCCAAACTTTATCATCGCACTGTATAGTTTGAATTAAGTCAGCTAAATAACGACTGAGATATGGCTTATAAAAATTCCCCAAAAACGCAAATTAGCCTGTAAATTATACACGAGGGGCCAAAGTATATTTTTATATTCAATTTCAGAATTAGCCTAATGTCGCCAATCATCTAAAACAATATATCGGGTACAAGCTGAAACACCCTGTATAAATTCAGCATACACATGTTTGCCTTTTGTTTATCTATCCTGGTGCTCACGAATGATACTCGTGAGACCAAAGCGTTGTTTTCTAACCTAACAAACGATCCTCTGACAATATTTCCAAGAGGTTTCCTATTTTTTACTTAAGCTGCTAAGCCTATTCGTCATAATATTATGACGAGAAGTCTGTTTGTCATAATATTATCAATCATTTACCGTACTTCTCAAAAACAAAAATCTCTGGAAAAGTGCTACTGTTTCACATCCCGCTGACCTCACATAATTTTAAAAGTAAACAAAACACAAGTATAAGAAAAAGACTACGATTTTATCCCAAAATTCAAAAGGACTGACACAATAGTGGAAGGCTTTCATAAAGTACGAGTGAAAATAGAAACCGAGTGGGCAGGAAATGTTAGTGTTACATTAGCAATGCAATCTGAGGTCGTCGGAATATATGCGGCCAATCCCCCATCGCCCAGGAAACGTATAAACATTACCACTACCACTGCTCCAGTCAGAGAGATTGTGCTAGTTGTTGACTAGGAGGTTTCCTCAATATCTTATCCAACAAAAACTTTCACGAACGATTGAGATCTTTATATAACATGTCTATTTAGCAATCTGAATACTACTGAAACTAGAAGGCTCACATTTAATTATTTTTTTATATACTAGGTAATTCAATAAGGGATTTCAGAAAAGCACTACAAATTTCAAGCCTAGAGTGACCCATACTGAACTCTGTTCTATATGACTGCATTTTACCTACCGTGAACATAAAGGTTAAAAATATAGCCAAACAAGTGCGTTATGGTAGCGAATGTACATAAAAAATATTTTAACACAACTTCCCATAAAATTTTATTTTCATAATTTCTAAACGACGCCATAGACATAGCATATCAGCAGGCTGCTTTCTGTCGCTCGCAGACGATCAAGGTACAAAATGAGATCTGCATTATCGTCCTGCGCGTGATCGAAGTTTGGAATTCATCTTGCACCCGTTAATGAGAGAAAAAGAACCGCAATACACAAGGAAGGCCTCGCTAATGTGTGGTTTTAATATATTTTCCAAACGTATTATGAAATTTTAGGCTGTATACCATAGTAGCGTCTGTACTCAAAGTCTTTTTTAAGAAGGATGTATCCTGGAACTTTCCGGCTGCTACTCATATTAAGGACTTTATTTATTTTTGACGGACACCCTATAAGAGACTGCTCTAACGAAGCAATATGCGGAGCTTGCAAGAAAAAGGGACATATGGTCAACGAAATGCTGTGCCCGGACTACAGAATCCTGATACAGGAAATGCGGAAGAGGAAAAATGGCTCTGTTGGGAGGGTAGACAGGACCACCAATACACCACGAAGGAGAAAAGAGGTAATAGAACTGGTTACACGTGAAGCTCAAAATGAAGGTACTTCAAATTAATACAAATAGAAGTCGTCCCGCACACGTTTAAAACGTGTTGTGTTTTATATGTTGTATATAGGTATATGTTATGAGTATGTTTTGTATGTATTGTATTATATATTGTATTTCCTATGTTATGTATTATATTAAAGCGAAGACAGCCAATGCCTCGAAGTAATGCAACAGCGGTTCCGAGGCTGCGGCGGTTCAGGAGGGCCACTTGTTTGGTTAGCCCCTATTGGCGCCAACTACGCCCTCCAAATATATATATATATATATATATATATATATATATATATATATATATATATATATATATATATATATATATATATATATATATATATATATGTATTTATGTATCCAACCGATAACTCAAAAAGTAATTAACCGATTTGGATGAAACTCGGTAAGTGCATTTCTTTTATTAATAGCTTGGACGAGTTTGTTATCTAGGAAAATTAGACAAGGTTTTCCGGAAAAATTTAGTTTTCTTTCCAAAAAAAATTATATCTCAGAAAACTAACAAGCTATTTTAATGAAATTTAGTGGCTATGTTGCCTTGAGAAAGACCTACACACCAAGATTTAACTTTATAAGTTTAAACGAAATTGAGTTATTCGAACTTAAAGCATTAAATGAAAATCCACTACCATATCGCACTTGGTGCGTCCCGAACATTTAATTTTTATTGCCTAAACATATTAAATTACCAATTATCACATTAATATTATGTCAATTAGTGGCAAAGGACCGTTTTATAAATACTATTCTATTGGTCACGAGTAATGTACACATACTACAAACAAGTGATCAGCACGAAACCAAATACCAGATACAGGCTGCGTATGGCTATAACAGTAGCAGGTTAGTTGAGTAATAGAGCAATAGAAAACTATTATTATTACGTTTAGTTGAGTTGATCAAACCTGTACTTAATTAACAATTAAAATTTATGTGGAATATACTATGATTTACTCTAACAACTTTACCACAATGTGAATTTAATTAAGCTACTAATCAATAATATGAATGTTTGTTTTTCTGCAGCACATTTATTCCAAAGCAGAAAATCAAAGTGATACTGGCCCTAGGTTATACTTCTGTTCCTGATGGTCTACTTCAAACTTCTGATTACAACGTTTACAGGGATTATAGGAAACTTCCCTAGCATTAAAGACTTGCTTCAGATTACTCCAGTTATATATATATATATATATATATATATATATATATATATATATATATATATATATATATATATATATATATATATATATATATATATATGCATATGATAGATCCAATTTCAATCCACACACCTTTCCAGATAGTGTTAAAAGACAATTACGAGGAATCTCAAAATAATTGTTATGTCAACGGGACTGAAAATATGACTATTTACTTCCAAAATCTAAGAAACCCAGGTGTTTATAGCCAACCCAAGTAAGGCAAAGCTAACCAAAAAGGAAAACCCTAAAATAGATACCACAAAATGGCATTAAAGAAATGCTGAATATGTGAGAAGGACACAGACTTACCCTGTAGTTGGCATTAGGGGCTAAAATTATGTGATAGTAATTTACTGGCTATTTTAAATGTCAAATCCATCAAACGAGGTAATAATTAATCTACGCAATATCCACTAAAAGAAACTGCCAATATAAATTAATCTTTAGTAATCATACTATAAATTTCAACCAATTTTATTTTCAAGTATGACTACAAGAGCACAGCTAAATTACGTCTTAATATTCAAAATAAATATTCTTAAAACTCGACAAGTTATCAAAACTTCATAAAAGCCTTCAAATAATTTCAACAGCAAAAAGTAATGGTAAGACAAGTTTAAATTCCAATACTAATTTTTAATATCTCCAGTAATAATTTATTTTTCAACTATCATGTCCATATCTTGGTATGATATTTCAGGTAAACATCTTCAGAGGTTAGCTGCAGGAAGTAAATACTAGACCAAAACAATGTCCTTGTCACACAATACAATTCAAAGCAGAAAGAAGTCATGCCACAGTTTCTCATAGGAAGCGTTAATCCATTTGTAACAAGGTATAAATGCAAACCAACTGAACTGATTATGTCCTACAATGTGCATCCCCATTTTAAAGTGACACTAATAAGTAAGAAATCAAAGCCATTAGTTAGAAAAAAAGAACTCGAAGTGCTATATAACATGCGTTTATACAATATAAAACCTATTTTTCCCAAAAGGATTTACCAACTGTAAGTACCAAGTTTTCCGCTACTTAAAATGAAATCGGCAATAAAAAAAACAAATGCTCAGAAAGTGAGTTAAGTGTAACACAAGCATTTTACTGACTCTTAATTTTCACCAAAATTGTTAATTGGGAGCCCACATGGTCGTAAATATAATTCTTTCAATAAAATGCTTCACTAGTTGAAACCATGAAACCTTATATACCGCTGTTCCAAATGTTACTGTTACAAAGGGTACGTATTTTATAAGAAGCCGATCAGGTTCTATGAGACTAAGGATCCCTATAACTTGCCATTGCTGAGAAAAACCCATAAATACAACGGGATCGGTGCCTGCAAAAAAAAGAAAGTACATCTCTCAGAAAAAAAAATTGCATCCAAAAAAGTATTACAGGATCATTCGCTAAAAAAAATAAGTTAAAAAAATTGCAAAAAAGCTTTAAACCACAAAATTTTGATTAGCTTTTGTGTCCAAAATTTAAAATTTCTTTGAATATGAATTTTTTTAGAAATATTCATTAACATGTTTTTACAAAATTATACGAAACATTGCTAAAAAATATCCCGATGTCGTTGAAGATTTTTGTAACAAAAATTGGTTGGGTGAGTTGTTTCATCAGGCACAGACTTTTTGCGAATATATATATATATATATATATATATATATATATATATATATATATATATATATATATATATATATATATATATATATATATATATATATATATATATATATATATATATATATATATATATATATATATATATATACAGCCCGAGTGGACCAATTTTTTGTAATAATTTTTCTGAAAGAAAATTTGTATCTCCAAAAATAACAAAGCTCTTTTAATGAAATTTGGTATGTTTTCCCGGTAAAGACCTGTATACGAAAATTTAATTTTCTAGGTTAATAGCAAACTGAGTTATTCAAATTTGAAACATTTAATAAAAATTCGCGACCATAAGGCACTTGCTGCGTCCCAAATTTTTATATTTAAATTCGTTCATAACGTAAATAAATTTTAAAAGTTTCGAGCCGCAGCAACTGCATTATCGTTACGAATTTTTATAAGAATTGTACCCTATTAGTACGACATATTACTAGAATTAACCATTTTAAATTTAAACGAACCTTGAAAATTGGATTAAAGGCTTCTTTGAAGATATTTCTCGAAAGTGTTAAAATCGATATATCTTTATGAAAAAACATTTAAAAATTGTGTTCTAGCTCCTTTTGAGACATTAAGAAATGCTGCGAGTTAAAAGTATTTTTACGTTGTAGTATATGAAAGTGGAGATTCGTGCGGTAAATATATCGCCCACGCATTAATTGGCGTGTTAGGGGAAGAGAGTCTAGGCAGATCCTATATTTTTGCGTAAAAAACTTGGAAAAGCCAATAAGTTAACTGTAACCAGATTTGTTCAAGACTCTCTGACAATTTTTTTCTTGCCTGATGTTGTCTCTGCAGAAAAATTCATGTTACTTTTATCCTTTATTTATACTTACATTCTTAAGGCCGAACAAAATTAAAAAATATATATATTCCAAAGTATTACATGTAACTTGTTTGGCTCATGGCATTAATTGATTAGCAGAGTGTATAAGAGAGCAGTTTTCATTAATAAATGATCTTATTGACTATATTAAAAAAAGTATTTTTCAAAGCTCCAATACGCATTGAATTTAACAAAGAACACGCTCCAAGTCTTTTGTTGCCTCCACAAACTCGTTGGGGTACATAGGTTGATGCAGCTATATTTTATGCTGACAATCTTTCTAACAATCCAGGCTTAAATATATATATATATATATATATATATATATATATATATATATATATATATATATATATATATATATATATATATATATATATAAATCAATTATTATTTTGTATCTTCAACATTATTAAAATTAGAGAGTACCTACATGTGCGCCTTTAGCAGTCAGTTGCTTTGATAAATCAATTTGAGTCCGATTGTAACAAAGTTTGCGGAACAACCGGATCAGTAATTCTTAACAAATTTAAGTCTGTAATTCAAAATAATACAGGATATCAAATTAAAAAAAAATATTTTCGAAAATTTTTGTAGGGAACTTTGAAGATGTTGTAAATGTACCTGAATTAGAAGCAAACATTATTTATAAATATAAATATGCTCCTACTTCCGTTGAGGTTGAACGAATTTTCTCTATTTTTAAACACTTGGTAAATGACTAAAGACAAGGTTTTCTTCTAGAAAACTTAGTAATTAACTGTTTGTATAATTATTGTAAGACATGATTTATGTTTAATATACTGTTTCGTAGTTTTGTTAATCAATTAATTTAATTTTTAAAAATTAATTATTTATAATCTTATGAATTATGATATTTATGAATAAAAAATATGTGTTTTCTAACAAATTGTGTTTTATTATTGTCAAATTAATTTTACCAAACTTGAAGCTTTATTTTTATCAAAATTTCCAACGAAAAATTTAAATAAAAGACAATAGTATTTATAATCGCTGATTCAGCAAACTTAATATTATGCATACTTATTTGCAGTTTCTTCTAAAATCTTTGCATTTTCTTGCCAATTTGACTCATTTAAATGTGCCTATTTTTGTCTTTCTTGTCTGCATTTTTTCCGTGCCCTACTTATTATTATTATGTTTTGCTTAGCATACACATCGATGTTTTGTGACATGGATATAAAAAAGCCAGTTTTTACAGACCTTGGTTTGCTGTTTATAGAGAAAAAAGCCTGGACGCAGCAAGTGCGTTATGGTAGTAAATTTTCATAGAAATGATCTGGCACAAAATATTTTAATATAACTTTTTTTCTTGTAACATAGAAATCTAAATGTTGGTGTATAGTTTACATATTATATCGTAAACCTACCTACCAAATTTGGTTATCATAGCTTTTTAATTTTTTGAGATAAAATTTTTTTTCGATTGAAAACTCAAAAATTTTTCCGGAAAACCTAGTCAGATTTTCCTGATTAACGAACTTATCCAAGCCATTTACAAAGGGAAGGTACATGCTAAATTCCATCAAAATCGGCTCATTATTTTTTGAGTTATCGGTGATACATATATTGTTTTTCAAAACTCAAAAGTCGGGATCTCCCCATTAGTGAATTTTTTCTACGAAAATTCACTAATACGGCTGCGGCAATAAACTTACATTTTATAAAAAGGGGAGTAAAAGTTATTGCAACCTGCTAATATTTATAAGTGAATTTTGAATGTTAACAATAAATCTATATTTATTTCGTACACAGTAACATATGCTTGTCTTCTTCTTGTTCACACTAACTCAAATTGGGATAAAACATTATTATATCGATTAGCTGACAACACTTGTACCTGTACCTCAATTCTGAACTATTTTAACTTAAAACTTTCCTTAAATGGTTAGTCGGTTAAATTATACACATCACGCATTCTGAGCGAACACATATGAACGAGATGAAGAACCGTGAGATAGGAGGGTCCTTTAAAATGTTAAACGTTGAATGTAACGGCTTCTTCTCCAGACACCAAAATTTATTTCAGATTTCTCTTACTCCCGACGCGTTTTGACACTCCAGGAGGTCATCTTCAGGGGATAAATTTGAACAATTCTCAAAAATTGAACTAGAAACTATACAGGAAGGTTCTAACAGGTCACAACTTCATCCATTGTACCAGGGGCCCCATGCAACACTGCATCTGCATAATGCCAGAAAATTGTCTTCAAGAACAAAAATCAATGTAAAAGATCGGCGATTTTTAACAGCCATGATAAAGAGCGGCCATATTAGGTTTACATATTGGCCGCCCTTCATCATGGCTGTTAAAAATCGCCGATCTTTTACATTGATTTTTGTTCTTGAAGACAATTTTCTGGCATTATCCAGATGTAGTGTTGCATGGCCCCTGGCACAATGGATGAAGTTGTGACCTGTTAAAACCTTCCTGTATAGTTTAGAGTTCAAGTTTTTGAAAATTGTTCAAATTTATCCCCTGAAGATGACCACTTGGGGTGTCGAAACGCGTCGGGAGTAAGAGAAATCTGGAATAAATTTTGGTGTCTGGAGGAGAAGCCGTTACATTCAACGTTTAATTATGCTAATCCCAGACGGTGTGACGTTCAGAAATGAAATCCTTTAAAATGTTTGTAGTTCAACATTATTTCTCCATTCTGTTTGAATGATATATTTAACCACGTGACAAATATTTGCATAGAGTTCTCGGTAGGATTTTTCAAATCTCAAGATTATTTACGGTAGGTATAAATTTTTTTACCCCGAGAGTTCTCTGTCAGTCAGTTAACCAGAATATCCTCAAAATTATCGAACCGTGCAGGCACTTGTCTTTAAGCAAAATGGGTTTATGATAATTTGGTGAGTTCTAATATTCTTTGGTAAAAAGGTGAAGTTATATTTTCTGAAAATATTTAAAAAATTAGTTCGATAAACTTTTGTTGCCGAATCAGAACTGTAAGCTATATATGCTAAAATTCAGGGGGGAGGCATCTTATGGAGGCCCATATTGCTGCGTCAACCCTTTTACTTTTAATTAAGCTTGTTTACTAGTGTAGAAATCTTCAGGTGTAAAAAAGGCACTACCAAAGTGAGTCTAATTAGTTTTTACCGCAGGTTTAAAGAATTGAAATTGTGAAATAATTGAATTATTCACATAATTTATTAGACATGTTAAATAATTTTTTATTTAATACGATAAATTTACTGCAATTAAGTGTTGTAGTGGTATATTAATATGAAGTATTTTATTGAGCGATTATTTAATAACGGTAATAATTAAATTAAAGCAACTATCTTTAAATGAGCATGAACTTGTCTAGTTAACAAAGCTGATTATAGATCGCAAAATTAGCTGTACTAACTCCAGAACTTCTAACTGACGAGATACCGACTACTGATTCTTTTACAGACTGCTAAAGTTTTAGTATGTTTTTCTATCCCAGTCTTAATTAACCGGGAATTATGTCAGTGTTATCTGCCATCTCCGTTTCTGACCAAAAACTGTTGTTTTTCCGAACTCTGAAGATTTATTGCACTTGCACCAGTATTATCCGATAAAGCTTTGGGAATACAACACAGCTTTTATAGATATTTTATTTTAGATCCAAGATTTCTGGCCAAAATGGAAACTTTATTCTGCCCAAGGACAACGTGTGTGGCTTTCTAGGAAACAGAACATTTAAAATAACATACAAAATACATTCCATACTGGATGATTTAAACTTAGTGGTGTGGTGGCATGTTATTAGTATGACTAAAACACTCTAGTGTTGTAGTGTATCATACACAACAACAAAAATACTCCATCTAGCGAAATTTCCAAATATTATATTCAATATTAGGATTTTTCCAAGACGTTTGGGCATCTATTTTAAACATATACATTTATTTTTTCTCATTATCAAAACTGACGCGATTAGTTATTGATTTTACTTCCACATCGTCATTACGTGTGGAGATATGGCACCGGCGACAAAGATTAAATGTTTTCTTTCGCTTAAACGTCATAAAAAGTGTCAAAACATATAGAAAACATGATTTGGAAATGAAGATAACTTTTGGTGTCTGTCGGTCTGTATTTCTGTCTGTTTGTAGCCACGATAACTTTAGAACGAATTGAGATATCATCTTCAAATTTGGTACACAGTTAGCACCTGACAAAATAACGGTTCGAATTGTGTTTCAGTAAAATCGATTCAGGGGGTAGGGTATGGATGGGGGATGATTTTGTGAACATTAATATTTTTTCGTTAAAACTCCAGTAATTATAACGTTTTAAGGTTTGTTTATTAGAACACTTTCAATTTCATCCTCACATCCGGTACTCTGTGCTGAAATTAAATTAAGGGTTGAATGTATGGGGGTTAAATATCGGTGACAGAGATTTCGAAAATTCCTTCTTGCTGAACCGGCGTAAAAAGTATTAAAACATATAAAAAGCTTGATTACGGAACATTTTTTTTGTCTGACAGTCTCTCGGTCGGTCGATCGATCTGTCGGCCTGTACGTATATCGGTTAGTATGGGCAATAAATTTCGAACCAATTGAAAAATCCTCTTCAAATTTGGTATCCAGTTATCACCCGACAAAGAAATGCTTCAAATTGTTTTTAGGTAAGACCGCTTTAGGGAGTAGGTGTAAATGAAGTGTGATTTGGTGAAAATTTATATTTTTTCGTTGAAACTCGAGTAATATAACGTTCTGAAGTTTATGGATACAGTAGTACAAATATTCTCTGTGTGATCTAGTCATGGACCCTAAATTCAACCCATGAGAATGTCTTTCTGAAGAGAATAAATCATCACAGCTATGTGGAACTTATGATTCAATTTGCAGCAGTATTTTACTTTCACATGGTCAATACGAGTGGAATTTAATTTTTTTTCGTTTAAACGTCGTAAAAGGTGTCAAAACATACATGATATGTGAATGAAAATAATTTGTTTGTGTCCGTAGGTCCATCGGTCTCTATGTCTGTCGGCTTGTAGCCAGGAAAACGTTAGGATGAATTGATATATCGTCTTCGAATCTGGTAAGCAGTTAGCACCCGACAAACGAACGGTTCAGATTGACTTTATGAAATCGCTGTAGAGGGTAAGGGATGAATGGAGGATGATTTGGTAAAAATTGCCATTTTTTCTCTAAGACTTGAGTAACATAACGCTTTAGGGTTTGTTCATTAGAAAACTTTTAATTTAATCATTACATCTCGTACTCTTCTCCAAAATAATTTCGTGCCAACTTTGGCAAAATTTTATCCTGATGGAGCAAACCCAAAAGTTCTAGCGAATTCGATAAGGTTTCGGCCGGACGGAGAATCAGGGCAGATAGATTACCAAATAAATGTCTGGCAGTACCCTGACTTTTCAAATCACTGGAGAGGGAGGCGACGATCGTTAGGATGGCCATTATCACCAAAAATTACGCTAATAAACTTACTTTTATGGTTATATGTGAAAAATATGCTAAACACAACTAAATTACTCAATTAAAGGGACTTGAGAAAAACAATAACTATTACAATCAGATCAATCACGCCTCATGTGTCAAATAACTTTAGAAGGCATTTTTATTTGCGACTAGGATGCCTACAGGACGTATAAGTAATGCATTTTGAACATATACATTAAGGTTAATGTGTTTTTTATTAATCTTTCTCACTATCGAGACTAAAATGCGATTAGTTATTAATTTTTGAATGTGCTGTAGCGTTGCTAGTCAACCAGATAATTGCATTTTTAAACTGTTAATTTTTGCCATAAATTTAAAAAGTATAGGATTTCTGAATACCGAATGAAAAGATCTTTAAAATGAGGTATCACAGAATCCTATGAGGGGTGAGCAACTGTGACTCAATAATGTTCGTGTACCACTAAATTCTGAAAATGTTCCCTAATTTAACAGACATCTGTCGCTTATCATTTTGGAAATGACAATAATAGTGGTATCACTTATTTATAACACCCTATATATATATATATATATATATATATATATATATATATATATATATATATATATATATATATATATATATATATATATATATATATATATATATATATGTAGTTATCGGTGCGAAAGCTCAAAAATAAGTAACGGATTTTGATAAAATTTAGCATGTTCCTCACTTTTGTTAGTAATTGCTTGAACGAATCAGGTACGCCTGCCAAATCTATAGGAGTTAGACCGGGAGATCTAGCTGAATACTATTGAGGTGTTTCAACCATCTACTTAAAACATATGTGTAGTTCTTGGGTGACTTTTTCTGTACAATATGCTGAAGCTCCAATCAATTTAATTATACAAAAGTTTGGATCTAAGCTTTTAGAGCAATTCTGAAGAGCTTACAAATTTAATTTAAATATTTTAATAGAAAATGTCTATTGTGCTTTTTTTACATGCTTTCGACATATTTAAAAAAAATATTGGCTTTGCATTTAAAATGGGGGTGTGAATTTTTAAATGTATCAGTATGAAAAAAATATAATTGGCTTTGCATTTGAAATGCGGGAGTAAATTTTTATAGTAATCAGCACGATAACACCAAGAACAATTAAACGAATTGGATGATATTTGAGTTGTATATTCTAAACGTAAATAGCTGGGGGAAGCTTCTTATCTAGGGAAGTCAGACAAATTTTTTTCTCGTATTTTTTTTAATATAATATGGCCATTTTTGTGAAAGACATCACGTAGGTTTTCACTATAAAATAATCAATAATACAAAGATATATATATATATATATATATATATATATATATATATATATATATATATATATATATATATATATATATATATATATATATATATACAGTGTGGAACAGCCAAATGGAATAAATTCGATAACGGATAAATGAGGGCGTGTTGGGAAAAACGCTTGGACACGTCGATTTGTATTTTTAACTGCGCATCTTTTTCAAGAAAAAAAAATTATTTAGGGTGCGTCATGTGACAGTGGCCAATACCAACTTTCTTATTTTAAATACAAGCCCCTGTATATTATTAATTTTTTGGATTCTTCAGAAAATTCTAGACATAATTCATGTACAATGTCCTATACCTATCTTCAACTGTTTCGGAAATATTAAATATTTTCAGATTTATTACAAAAATTAACATTAAAAATAGAAAATTATTTTATTTCACAAATTCTAATAAGAAATACTGATTATTTCTTAATAATTTAAAAAAACAAAAAAAAATTAATGTCAATGTAGTAAATGTTCAAAATGCTCGCCACGAACATCTTGGCAACATGCTAATCTGGTATAGAAATGTCTTCTAACATTACTCAACATCTCAGGCGTGACTGATCTAATCGCAAGCGTGATTCGTCTTTTTAAGTCATCTAAGTTGAGGGGCTTAGTTTTGTATACAATACTTTTGACATATCCCCACAAAAAGTAGTCTAATAGCGACAGATCAGGAGATCGTGCTGGCCATTCTATCGATCCGCGCCTCCCTATCCACCGATTTGGAAAAATTTGGTTCAGGTACTGCCGGACATTGATTTGGTAATGGGGCGGTGCTCCATCTTGCTGAAACCATATTTTATTGGCAGGAACTTGTGGGTTTGCTGGATCTGGATATAAGTTTGTCAAAGTTGGCACGACATTATTTTGGAGCAGTTCTAAATATTTATCCCCATTCAAGTTGCCATCAATGAAAAAGGGACCTACGATATGATTTCCAACAATTCCTGCCCAAACATTAACTTTTTCAGGATATTGCGTATGTTCCTCTCTCATCCAATGAGGATTCTCATTAGACCAATAGCGGCAATTTTGACGATTAACATGACCGTGAAGTGTAAATGTGCTCTCATCAGAAAACAAAACATCTTCTAATTGGATCACATTGTTATCTAACATTGCCATCATTTGTTCACAAAAATACGTTCTCCTATCGAAATCGTCCTCCATGAGCTCCTGAGTTGGTATCATTTTATAGGGATGCATTTTACTTTCCTTTAATGTTCGAAAAATTGCTGTGTGGCTAACGTTGAATAGTTGGGCTGCTTGTCGACCAGAAGTATGTGAGTTTTCTTGAAACTCAAGCGTAATATCCAATTTCGTATCATCACTTACTGCATTGGCAGCTACTTTTTTTATCTGTCTCACATGACCAAGCTCGCGAAACTGCTTTTCTATTTTGCTAATTGTTCCTTGGGATACAGGCGGCAAATTTGGAAATTTTTCGTGAAATAAGCGAGACACTTCCATCTGTGTCCGTGTGTTATCTCCATAACCAATCATTTGTAGAATGGTTATTTTGTGCATTTCTGTTAAATGAACCATTTTTCTGATATTATTACGTACAGTTAACGAAATTCAAACGACAATAGCACTGACACTAATCACTACTGTCATGCAGGCAGACAACAAGTTGCTAAGGCTACGAGTTTTATACGAACAGAAAGAAAACTGTTTTTGTTTTTGTTTCATTTCATATCAGTAAAAAGAAACGCAGGAATGGTTTTTGTTTACTTTCTCATTATCAAGAGCTGAATGGGAAATAAGTATTGAATGCAATGTACCGAATTTGTGAAATAAAATAATTTTCTATTTTTAATGTTAATTTTTGTAATAAATCTGAAAATACTTAATATTTCCGAAACAGTGATAGGTATAGAACATTGTACATGAATTATGTCTAGAATTTTCTGAAGAATCCAAAAAATTAATAATATACAGGGGCTTGTATTTAAAATAAGAAAGTTGGTATTGGCCACTGTCACATGACGCACCCTATATAATTTTTTTTCTTGAAAAAGATGCGCAGTTAAAAATACAAATCGACGTGTCCAAGCGTTTTTCCCAACACGCCCTCATTTATCCGTTATCGAATTTATTCCATTTGGCTGTTCCACACTGTATATATATATATATATATATATATATATATATATATATATATATATATATATATATATATATATATATATATATATATATATATATATATATATATGTGTGTGTGTGTGTGTGTGTGTGTGTGTGTGTGTGTGTGTGTGTTTAGGGAGCGGAGGATAATTTGAGGAATAACTCGTCGAACAAAAAGTATTTGGACATTGGTAACGGTTTAATTATAAATTTAATAACTCACAAAAATCAACAATAATACTATTAACAAAATTGAATGAACTTGACATGGACTGTTTACATCGTGAATCTTAACTGAACAGTGTTATTATGTTTACATAATTAAATCACAAGTGTCGCGTCTTTACATTTTAAGCAATCTAAAATTAACTGTCTACATCGTAAGAACTTATTTAACTGAACTCATTCTCACACTGTTTCATGTTTACTATCAATACTACTTATAGTTTCTTCATTAGTTTGCGACCTTCCAAATTGCCGTCTTTAGCATTCCTGCGTACCTTGTACGTTGCGAATTTACTTTGTTTATTGTTAACATACTAAATGTGACATTTTCAATGTCAATCGATACAATTCTGACCTCTAATTATTTGCAATAATAAAATAAACATTCCTTCGTGTAAAGAAGTAAACTGAACTAATTCTACTTATTAATTTAGTGTTTTTAACATTTATGTTTTTACGCCTATTACGGCCTTTACTGTTCTCTCTTGTAAGGGTGGACTTTTTTTTTTTTTATAAGATATTGAATAATATCGAACGCAACCCTTCGATGACACAAGGTTACAACCCTCTTAGTAAACAATAGAAGTAACCTATTATAATAACAACAATCGACTAACGGTCACATAATATAATTACATAGCTCAACAATCAATCACAAGTCGATATATTACTTAGCAGTTGTGCTATCTACTTAAGAGTAATCATGCAAAAGGCAAAAGGTTTATTACTTGTCAGAATGATGGCGAAGCCTTAAGGTACGGACGTAATGAGTCGGGCGAGCGGGTGCCAAATGTGTCCAGTAACAACATCACTAACCTGTAATTAAAAATATACCTGAACACACCATTGTTCATCTAAAGTACAACCTAACATATATACGAGGGGCATTCAATTATTAGCTCATCAAACAGTTACCAATTACACGCTCCACTGAGCGACTTGACATCAATAACTATTTATACTTAAAGCTCCACTGAGCAAACTAACATTAAGAGCAGTTTCGACATAACGCTCCACTGAGCAACTCCAACATTACTAGCAGTTTATACTCAGGGCTCCACTGAGCCACATTATACTCTCTCAACAGCGCACATCAGTGCCTCAGAACTGCTTCTCAACAATGTCTCGAAATGCTCAACCATTAGTTTCTCAAACAATAATTACTCAGACAATAATTACTCAAATAGTTACCCACACGATAGTTACTCAAATAATAATTACTCAAACAACAATTATTCAAACATTAGTTACTCAAATACTAGTTTCTAAAATAATAGTTTAGCCTGTGTGTTTTGTTGGGCGCTGTACCCGAACACTAGGTCCGTGCCGGCTTCCAGGTGTGCAATGAGGCACAGTTCAATACCTCACCTAGAGTGCTCGTATTGACAGAGTTGAATACCGAGACGTGCAATGGACACAATGGACTAGCTCAACACTGTGCCCTTCTCCGAGTACCTCAACTCCCCCACTGGGACTGACCGTGCAATGAGACCAACGGGTGAACTGGCCACAGTGTCTCGGACAAGCTACCAGATCGACAAATACAACAACGGTTCACACATATGAATACTGAGAAAGTGCAATGGACACAAAGGGCGAACACAGCAATGTGCCCTTCTCCAATATCCACCGCATCGCCACGGGCGGGTGCAATGGATACTGCTGTACCCCCACCATAATGTGACGATGCCACAAAAATCCACCGTGTTGTGGTTACGTAACCTGGGTCTAAACCCAAACGCCTCTACCAGTATGACGCCCTACTGGGTGAGCAAACAGCGAAGGTGTCCCTCACACCTTCCAAACTATCATCAATTTACTTTCAAACAGACTCTACTTTATTTACTATAAACAAACTGACATAATTCAACTCTTACTTAATTTATGAATATTGACTTAACCTCGTATAAGTAACAGCCCTCATGTAAACTTGGCTAATACCTAAATTATTTCATAAAGCCCCTTTATTCGAATACGATAATTACTTTTCAATTTATAACTTACCCTCGTATAAATAATAAATGTAATCTAGCTTAGCTATTTCTCAAATTATTTCCTAAAGCTCCTTTATTTGAATATGATAATTACTTCTCAATTTAAAACTTAACCTCGTATAAATAATAAACTGATTTTAACTTAGCTATTGTTCACAAATTCTTTCATAAAGCTCCTTTATTTGAATATGATAATTACTTCTAAATTTATAACTTAGCCTCGTATAAATAATAAACTGACTTTGAACTCTAGCTACAATTTATTTTCATATAAATTAGTTATTACATGATTTTTCCTGAAACCATTCTCAATCAAATACTTATTGAAATTATTTCTCAATGTATAACTTAAACAAATAAGAGCAGGTACAATAAACGAACCAGCCATATTCAATGAGCAATAACTCACCTGAATAAATTTATATATAACGTGCACTGTAAATTTCACTAATATCGAGCATATTTTAATGCAGCCCTGGTCATGGCTAACGTACAAATGTTAAACTAGATGGATGACAAAAATGTCCCCCAGAATGTTTCTTCGAACTATTTCTCAAGTGTACAGATAACTGCAGCATGAATAGGACGAGGCCCTTCAATCTAAGAGAGATAGTATTAAGACGCTATCTGAAGTACATTGCAACCCCACAGCATGTGTTTCGTTCCGTAAACAATTTTTAAGCGCGTCTGGCTCAACTAACACTTTAGTTTTAAAGGAACCACATAAAACTTAACGTGAAACTTGTTCACATATTGCTGTCTATTTAATACCTACAGAGAATTTTCATAATAAAATAGCCTTATGAGCAGGGTGAGAAAATACATTCCTTACACTCTATAATATTATTTTCACATACAACAACTGTTATACTATATGTCTGCACAAAAGTCAAAATAGCTGTGATGGGTAAGTATGCGATTCTTGGTTACACTAAATATTTAGATTCGCCGTAACTATCCCATTTTGCACTATAAAGAGTATACATATACCAAATTTGACGTCTATAAGTTAAAGACAAAAATAGCAATTTGGATCTAACTTTTACGAAAATTTGCTACCATAACACATTGGTGAAGTCAGGACTTTTTATTGTTTTCCTGCAAAAGGCTGGTTTTCAATGTTGTATATTTACAAAACAAATATACCAGCCAAATAAAAAATCTGTACATGTTTTTGCTCTCTAACAAACAATGTATACCCTTTATTTATTTTCGGTAAACTCAGCATAAACAAATATTCATTATATAAGTAATATTTGATTTTCGAAACCACAGTAAAGAAAACGTTATTAACCGCACACCACTCAAAGTTTGTGTAGGTTGGATAATTATTGAAGTTGATGCTTGTTTTTCAGCACAATTATAATTAGTTATGTAAAGATATTTCAAATATTAATAAAATATGAATACAGTACATGTAGCAGAATGTATTCTTTTATCTACATACTTGACTTTTAGTCCAGGTAAATTAAGTCAAAAATGGCTATAACAATGAAAAAGGTAGTAAAGTTTTGACACTTGGCAAAAATGTTGTTTTTAAGATATGTAGTTTTAATACCCCTACTACGGTAGCGTGATCCCCTAGAATTGCAAGAACTATCCCCTTATGCGGTTTAGCGCGTATGTCTGTTAAACCGTTCATTTTCCGCATAAATACCCACATAGAGAAATATTTAATTTTTCCACAAAAAATGTTCTAATCTTTTTTTTATTCTCGTAGGATGAACACCGTTCTCACAAATGTAACATCAGTATAGAGATATGACGGAGCGCTCTGCTTCTTACGATATTTAGGCGTCATTTACGAGGAAATTATCATTCGTAGGAAAAATAGAGACAACTCAATCTGTAACGCGGAAATCGGGCTAATAAATACCCCTGAAGAGGATTTTTTTCCCTCAGGGCTCATCCGCGGCCTTGCCGCCCCGATAGCACTGCAACCTTTGGTTGATTGTGCATACCTTTAGTCTTACTTCACCCATTCCAAAATCACTGTGCCTTTAACTAGTTTGCACAGCGATTGTTAGGGTGAAGCTTTATATTGCTCTATCTCCGGTCTAGACTGACCGTAGATCAGTTGTCTTTTGCGGTCCAGAGCTTTACACTCGCACAAGATGTGCTGGGCTGATTCCTCCCCCTCGCCACAGACTCTGCATGCGAGGTCCCCTTCGAACCGCCCCATTTTATGCAGGTGTTTCTTGACGGCCATGTGTCTCGTCAAGACACCTGTTATGTTTCTGAGCTGTCCTCTGCTAAGATTTAGCAGCTCCACAGCTCTCTTTGAACTGGGTCCGTCAATTATTGACTTCCCATGTCTGAGACCTGGACAGTCCGCCCAGTACACCTTGTGTTGGTTTCTGACCCAGGACTTAATGGCTCCCCTGGCGGTGCTCTTTGACACGCCCAGGGCCGGTTCAGGTCCCATAACCTGACCCTCTTTTCGCGAGACTGTCAGCTTCTTCATTGGCTTTGACCCCCGAGTGACCCGGCACCCAGATGAGTGCCACCTCATTCAGTCCAGCCAGGTCGCTCGTCTCGTCTAGGCACTCACTCACCAGCCAGGAATTTACCCGTGGGCTACTTAGTGCTTTAAGGGCTGCCTGGCTATCTGTGGCTATGAGGATCCGCTTGTTGGTGTAGCCCCTCCTCTTGTTCACCCGCACACAGTGCAGGATGGCGTACATCTTGGCCTGAAACACCGTTGCATGGGCTCCGAGGGAAATACTATGACTTACCCTCGGTCCTTCCGAGTAAACATCTGCCCCCGTCCCACGCTCCCAGCCGGATCCGTCCGTGAATCAGACGAGCGCGTCCCGTGGTATGCCCGGCGTCTCCTCCCGCCATATCTCGCGGTCGGGGATTTCCATTGTAAAGTTGTTTTCCCTGCACATTCGCGGGCTCTTTCAAGCATGGACTCCTTCACGATCTCCAGAATTTTGCTGTGGCCCATGAAGCCTGGGTTGATCTTTAGCCTACGGATTTTTTATTTGCACTATTATTTGGCCAGCGACAAACCAATAATGTCAATGACTCGGCAACGACCAATTCTTATCACGTAAAAACGAATTTACACACCATAAGAATAGTATCAAAGTATATATAATCTAGTACACTTTATCTATCAGCAGTTGATTTATCTAAAGCCAGTTTGCCTTTCATCTGCAGTTACACCGAAAGTAACTAAATCAAAAAAAAAAAATTATAAAACAAAAATAAAACTAAAGTATTACATTAACAGCAAATAATGTTTGATATTGACAGCTACAAATACTATCACATTTTTTAATAAGTAACTTGATGAAAAATTCTTTAATGAAATCCAACCAAAGAAGGTTTGTAACATGTCGCATGTATTTAATATAAACGTGACATGTCTTACGCGTTAACGCCTTTTATTTTTCTACAATAAGCTTCTGAATCAGTCCCTTTAGTGACGTCAGAGTCTGAGTCCCTCTAGTGACGTCAAACTCGGCGGTCGGTTACTCTACCGCATCACAACTCAATAATACGCCTGCAGACGCGACAGCTTCATGTCATGTCTATATAAGAAAATCTTTATAAACGCTTGCAATGCGTGACACGCCCTCTTCTGCTTCAAGTTTACCAGAAATGTTGTCGCACAGCAAAATTTTCAATCGGGAAAACAGCATGCCTAAATGGCACACCGCTAGGGAGGAGCCCCCTCAATAACACCTTGCTGAATAGAACCGCTAGGGAGGACCCCCCTCAATAACACCTTGCTAAATGGAATCGCTAGGGAGGAGGCCCCTCAATGACACCTTGCTGAATGGAACCGCTAGGGAACAACCCTATGAGTAGCAGCCCTATCAATAATATCTTGCTATATGACACTGTGCTGAACGAAGCCCTTTCCCCACGAAGTCTCTGAGACACCTCCAGCATCCAAGGCTAGACGAAAGGAGGCGGCAGTCTGAACCTCGAGTTAAGTACATCATTTATCTGTAATTTTCTTTTTAGAGTAGTGTATGCTCCACAACTCATTTTAACAGTGCTATATGCCAATTTAAAGTTATCAATTTATATTTTTCCTTTAATTAAATTTGCTTAATTAAATCGAGCTGCATTATATAACTTCAATAATCTTTTAATAAACTGATTTTACTTACAACTCCTGACTTTTATTTGTGCATCTTAAAACCCACTGACTGCAAGTGCTGAAGCGTGGATTCATATTATATTTGTGCCCCGACTGAGTAGCCAAACTAATCATTAATTCTTTAACAAATACATAGGGCATAATGAAATTCTGTTATACTGTCTCCACAACGTGGGGATTAGTTTTTATGTTATAGGTTATTTTCTTCTAATGATTAAATTTTTATAGTGCTGTATCAAGAAAGGGACGTCTTTTCGAAAATGCAAAAAACATATCTTGATGTTTAAAAAAAAGTGACCATAGCAACGCGAAGTTGTTTACGCCAGAAAAAAATTGAACATCGCCAGTTTGTAGCAAAGACTATTATTCAGCAACTAGTATCTTAAGAAAATCGGCAATCCTAAGATTTAGATACAATATCCTAATATTATTTTTATGAGCATTTAATTTTAATATAAATTGAGCTAGTAAGATTATTTAGCCTCCGTGTCAATGGTCTGTAGGTCACATCGTTACGGTGTATTACAATTGGAGACTTGCAATTATAATTTATTCAAATTAAGCTTGCACATTTCTCTGTAGCAATTAATTTTTTGGTTACCTTGATGTTTTGCAATACTGCAATAAATGTAATTTGTATGTGTATAATTATTGACTTAAATAGGTTTTGTATATACAAGATGTTTCATAAATAAGTTAAAAACTTCAAGGGCACAATATTTAGATAATTTTGAGAAAGAAAGTTCATAAAAACACGTTTCCTAAGTTGCGAAATTTACAAGAGATGGTGTTGCAAAGTAAAAACATATTGTCTTTTCGGCATAACTCTTTTGCAGCTGCAGCTCTTTTCACCAAACTTGGCACGCAAGGTACCTGCCATAAGTAGCCTTAAAACTAACTATTGTCAAGCTGTTTAGACAACCAGTGGCGTAGGTATGGGTATGGGTAACCATTTCACGACTTTTAACAACAACAAAAATAGTATGTACCTGTAAACTTACATTTTTAAATGTAGAATTTAATGCTAAACAGAAAATTTTTACATTTTTTCATATATGTCAAGATTTGATGGCAAATTTGAATTAAAAAATTTAAATCACAACACTGGCACACCATCTAAACCGATTTAATTACATTAAATAGGCTGTGCTCCTGTTTATTATCTAAATCCCTGATGCTTATGTCAAATTTAATCATGCCTCAGATGAATTGCTTCCAGCCACGCCGTTCACAAAAACCATGTTAGCCATTTGAACATTCGTAAAATAAGCCATTATACAAGATTTGTTTTAGACATACAACTGGAATTGTGACAATTTCTTTGTGTGTGTGCGTTTTGATTCTTTAACGTCAGACTCTTTCCGCGACTATGGCCAATCACCGACGCCAGGGAGCAGTTTCACCTCACTATCCTAGAAATTCTGCCGAACCCCTGTCTTTCTGTAAGGAGGGTAGGGATCTTTAACGTGTCCAACATCGCATGTACACGGGACCGATGGCTCAACTTGCTCAAATAGAACGCCAGAACATCGGTTGATGTTAATGTTACAGTTTGTACTAAAAAAGTTAAAGGAGTACCCTGGGATTGAACCCAGTACCCTTCGGTTCAGAGGCACACGTTCTTGTCCCTGAACCATCGAGGCTCTTCAATTTCTTTGTAAGTGATAAATTTGATATAAGCATTAATGATTTGGATAATAAACAAGAGTACAGCCTACTCAATGTATAAGTACACCTGGAAAACCCAAATCACCACAAAACATCGTTTTAAGGACCTGACGATCGTTTCCTAACAAAGTTAGCATCATCAGAGGACGAAAAATTGAAATTTAATCATTTGCCTCAGATGAATTTTTTTCAGCCACACCGTACACAAAAACCATGTGAGCCATTTTACCATTCGTAAAGTAAGCCATCGTACAGAACTTTTCATCCTCTGATGACGCTAGCTTTATTAGTGAAACGATCGTGAGGTCTTTAAAAAGATGGGTTGCGGTGATTTGGTTTCTCCTAATGTACGTGTTACTGCTCATCACAGGTACCAATCTTCACTTAGTACAACTCAATGTAATTAAATCAGTTTTCATAGTTTACAAGTGCAGAGATTTAAATTTTAAAAATCAATATTGCCATGAAATGATTACAAATGTGAAGCGTCGTTTTTTGTGAAGCTTTAAACGCCCTATCTAAAAATGTAACCTGATTATCTTTAACAGGTACCTACTATTGTTTTTTGTTCAAAATCTTGAGGTGGTTAGTCATATCTACGCTACTGGTTGTCTGAGTAGATTGATAATACTGGGCCTGAAAACTCCTTATTACGGGTATCCTGTGTGTCAACCTTGGTAAAAATAGCTGCAGCTGTCAAAGAGTTATGACGAAAAGATACTATTTTACAAATTTTCAACAGCCTGTGTCTCGTAAATTACGCAACTTAGGCCACATGTTTATTTGAACATTTTTTCTCGAAATTATCTATATATTGTGCTCCTGAAATTTTTGAAACGTACTCATAAAACATCCTGTATTGTAGTTGTTAGATTTATCGAGTTCTTTCATTAAAATAAGTGTGATAGTTACCATGTTTTCTACTAATTAATATACAGGTGTGCTATCATACCCAGAGCAGCATAACCCCATCCACTGCTCCTTATTCCTTAAAAAAATATTTCAAAAAACTTTGATTCTTTTTTGTTGTTGAATAAAGAACATCTCAGGGAATATAATTCACTTCCGATACTTTTTATTAATCCTGTAAATGCGTGATGACTGAAAATTGAAATTGGACGATGTATTGTTAAATTATTATTATTATCTCAATTAGACATTGAAGTGCATGTTAGTTGGTATGCGATTGAAAAGTCAAGTAAAATATTTTCCAACTTTCTGATAGTTAAATTTAACAACCTATAAAACAACAGACAGCTTAGATATATAATTCAATAGAAAAAAACTTTATGTAAATAAAATTAGAAAAGAAGCTCCAAAACAAATTTTTATTTTGAAGTCTAAGTTCCAAATCAGCTTTACAGATATACCTCCGGTGAAATTTATATACAGATTTTCTTCTCCTTTAAATAAAACTGTTCTCAGATATCTCACGTATTTGTACGTGAATATTGAATCCGAAGACACAATCGATTTAAATTCAAATAAATGGTGCAGAAATTCAGAGGCACGTACCCGTATCACTGTGACAAAGGATCTGCTTGTAAATCAGATGTGAACTCGACTTTTAATAACAACTTCTTTCATCAACATTTTCATGGCTGTATTTGTAGAGCTGGAAATTCCCCAAGAACATTATTCAAAATATATTGATCAAGCTCAATGTTTTCATGTATTTATCTCAGGAAGATTTAATGATTTAGCGATTTAAATGCCGCCAGCAAGCTGGAAACGGCACAAAGACACTTAAAAGTTTTTTCAAGTGAAGATTTTTTGTCAGACACTGATGATCTAAATGAAAACTGAAACGGACAAAAGTTTAGCTTGTTATCTCTAAGTGTTGTTTCAGGCAAGTAACGATGCTAGGATTCATTATTTTTGCTCTTGGAAAAAATATTTCTGGTTGAAGCGGGAAATTGTTAAATCTTCAAGTGAAAGAAATGAGGGCGTTTCTGATATCTGCTTAACGTCCGATAAACACAAGTCAGTTTCCTTATACGAGGACGCATTGAAAGGTTCCTAGTTTAGTATCAAAGCAAACAAGATTTTAAATACGCAATAATTAACAACACCAACGTCTCTAGACTTAAAATAAAATATATAGTTGTTTTTTTTAATTGAACTATTTTATTTCATAAAAATTGTGCACGAAACGGTGTAAAATATAATGAGTGAAGATTTTGATCGGTGAAAAGCACTGATGGGTATAATTTGGAAAACCCACATAATCACAATACAGTTTTTAGACCTGGTGTCGTTTAGCTAACAAAGCTAACGTCATCAAATGGATGTCAAAAATAAGCGGTTTAAAATAAAATAAGTATTAACTTTAACCCGCGATGAGCACTGATAAATATAATGGACGAGTTTACCAGGCGTCAGCTGCTACCAGCAGCCGAATTGTTATGTGAAAAAAATGTTGACAACATAATGTCAACATCTTTTGACATAACAGCTGATGGTACCCGGTGAATTCGCCAAATTTGGAAAACCTAATTCATCACAATACACATTGCAGACCTGACGTTCGTTTCGCTAAAAAAGTTAGCGCCATCAGAGGGATGAATAAACTAAGCGAATAAAAACTATAAATAACATTTATATGTTAGTTGAGAAGCAATTGTGAGCAGAGTCTTCTACAAAGTTATACAGACAATGCCCTATGGTATAAAACACTTTACACTGCATTAGTATTAGTATTAGTATTAGTATATTTATTAGTACATAATTTTACAATGTGTTTTACAAATAAGCTTAACGCTTGTGCTTGCAATAAGCAATTTTGATTTCTGACTCGCCTAAAGGGAACTGCCAAATCTTGCCACTGTCACATTTTTAATTTTGTTCAATATTTAATAATTTTGAACTTCCTTTCTGCAACTAACAGCTGCATTATCACTCTAAATGTTCAGCCCTCATTTTACAATAAATTCACCTCTAAAACCAGAAAACTCATCCAAAATATGTAACGATTACGTTTAGTTACTGCTTTAATTATTGAAAATAAACCCGTAAGAGACTTAATTAAGAGCCGACAATCCAATATCTGTAAGGCAATTCATGTTTAAACTTCAAAATTATTTTCATGAAAAGTCTCTAAATCTTCAACTACCGTAAACCCCTTTACTGGATTTCTAATTTGTACGTTAAAATTCAATATATGTTTGCCATGGAAAACTAATTCGTGTTATTACTGAACAAATATTTCCAGGAACAAAATAAGCATTTAAAATATACGTTAGGAATATTCGAGAACAAAATATTGTTTATGTGTAATTTTTCGATGATGTCACCCAAGAAAGACGGTTGGAAACGTTGCAGAGAACTGGCGGCAAAACATGCAACTGTGAACCCGGGAGGTAAGACGTCGTGAGTTCACCACCAATTGGAGGTCTCGTTTTATCTCATTCGAAGAATGGAGGCTAGAAGAAGCTGGCGCACAGCCAGCAAAGGCCACGGTAAGAATTTTTGCGTGCAGCGACTAGGAATTGCAGAACCCGACACATTAGCGAGGACTATCTGCTGAGCGTTCATAGAGTGAACACCCGTCAGTTTTCGGTGGCTATTAAATTATCTTAAAACGGGGTTGTAATGTTTTTTCTGTTATCTGTATTACCTAATAATTATTCTCAGTGATTGTTCGGAGTAATTCAAGTGATTTTCGAGTTTAATTAAACATCGTATCCAGCATAAAAACGCGAGCTAACACGTGGCTCTTTGTTCCGAACTGTTGTCTTCTTGCCGTAATCAGAAAGAATTCTTGGTTATTATCGAACCTTAAGTCGATTGGTAGTGAATTTTACTTAAGCAAATTCACGTTTTAATTGCGATTCGCAAAGTTTCCATCAAGCGAATTCAGAACATCGACATAGGTGTCGAATGGTCTTGTAGTATTGGAGCAATAACATCCACCGGCCCAATAATCTCTGATGAGAAGTCCCAGTCGTTTTCCACAGTTTTTCCGCGCTTATTGGAGTCTGGAATCTGTGTCAGGCACTCATGATTGATCCGACCTGGAAAGCATCTTCACAGGGGCATCAGGTAACCTAATACCGGAAGACTGGTTAGTCTAAACAAATATTTTCTCTGAATCAGCAGAATTTTCATGCCGAAATCTAACATCTGAAGTTTTAATAACCTGAACTTTCAAAATCACGTAACCAAGTTTGAGCTTAAACAATGTCAGGGAGGTTCTGTCAGCATAACTATATATTTCCTGTTTAATCTCTAAAATTTTCTCAATTTTTGTAAATTTAAACACACAGTTTTTATTTTATTTTAATTGTAATTAGCAAGTTTTGTCTGTAAAATATCTAACCTATAAAATCTTTAACATCTCTTATTTTTCATAATTAATGTAGAAATTTTACGTAGGAATATATTAGATAGATTTTCTTTCTTTTTTTTTTGGACACTCAAAGAACTGGCCAGTTAATTCACTAGAAAACCTAGCAGTTGATTGACAAACGTCAAGTAACTTACCTAATCATTTGTGTTTGTTTTTGAGAGATACCCTAAGTAATTCACAGTATCATTTTACTAATATACAACTATCTTTATCTTATTGTTTTGGCATATGTATGTACATTAATAATTTCTTGTTCTTGAAATTCTTGCTGTTAATTTGATTTCTATTTGTGTGCAATCAATGTTTATTTGAGATTTATCAATCATTTTATGTCATTGTATTCGCTATTCCAAATTTAATTTATATGAATTAAATCAATATTTTGTTACATTAACATATCTGTTTACTTGAAGAGAAACTCCTCCCTAGTATCTACTTTCCTTTTGACGTCGACACAAACAATTTATTCTTACTAACTATTATCTAGATATCTAAATCTCTATGTAACCTGGCACTAGTCTGGAGAGCCCACAAATATCGGACTCTGGGCAGTGCAAAGCAAACAAAGGAAGAGAACGTGAGCATCAAACTATATCCAGATCTGTCAGCCTCCTAAAAAGTGTTGCTAATCTTAATAACTTTGATAATCTGATAGTTAGCTACTTTAGGGTAGGGTGTTATAGGCAATTGTGACCTCACCATTGAGCAGATCTATATTCACCTGAGGTCAATCACAATATACCACGGTTCTTGTACTTAAAGCTTCTCTCTTTGAAGGAGGTAACAAATACTGATATCAATTGAAACACAAAAATTTTGATATTTTGATTTGCTTTATTTAACTATAAGCTGAAACAGTTAGAGACATAGTATATTAGGTAAACTAACCAAAAAATATGGTAAAAAATCAAACGAAAAAAAAGAGGTATAACATGTATTTGTATTTTAGATCACTAGTTTGATCATTTATTTGGTTTATGATATTGTAGGCGCTTGCATTGTATGCCTCAAACTGTGCTCTTACATGTTAGCTCTGTTTAATTTGAAGCTAAGTAAAAAATAAGAGGATTACATTAATTTACTTTTATGTCATTCGTCAATAAATTAGCGAGCCCAAATATGAATCATTTTTATACCACATTATTTTTGTTTGATCTGTTTTCCATATTTTTAGGTTGTCGTGAAATCTCCTCATCTTAATCCACGCTGGGCGCTCCTTAACAACATATGTTTTCCCATAGAAGCCTGCCATCTTCTTTTCGTCATATACTCAAGGATCTTGGACAATGCTGGTGTTAGAGAAAGGGGTCTAAAGTTCTCCAGATTTAACTTGAAGGAGAAGACATTTTTTTCTTTGTTTCGAAGTTATTTCTGCACCCATCTAGCACCCAAAGCCACCCCTTTGAAAAATTTATATTCCAAGAGAGGCCGAGTGGCATTTTGAAACTGCTTTCATACTCTATGAAACCATGTTTTTTTTTTAATTGTGAGCAGTTGGTTTCTGAGAACCCTGCCTGGATTGCTATGAAAGGAAAAAATAGTGGTTATAAAAAACAATTCAATTTAGCGAATGTGTGGCTCACGATGTCCACCCCCCAACTTCTATAAAATAGTACAATCGATTTTCTAAAGCTCCTGTAACCTTCCTAAACATTGGCATGATCAAACGGCACTCTCTGACGATTCGTTCCCAAAGCATTTGAAGAGATTCAGGTGGTGTAATGTAAACCTTAGACTTTAAGCGGCTCCACAGAAAGAGATCCAAAGGGGTTAGGTCAGACGACCTATCTGGCCGTTTGATGGGACCTCTCCAACCTATCTATTATCCGGGAAAATGAGCATCTAAGAAGCTGTGTACTCCTACATGACAATGAGGAGGCGCTCCACCCTGTTAAAAGTAAATTTTGTTTTCATGGAAGTTTGCGTCTTCTTCCTGTCCTTGGCTAATTCAGTAAGGTCTTCTAAAAACATCAAATAATTTTCACCAGTCAAAATGCCCTCAACAAAAAGTGGTTCGACAATATTGTCGTCCAGAATGCCTGCTCACGTGTTTGATTTTCTGGACGTTTGGGTGTGACTTTCACTGAATATATGTGTGTTCGTGTTACTCAAATAACGACAATTATGCCTGTTCACCTCATCGTTCAACATAAACGTGCTTTCATCAGAGCACCAAATGTTGTAAAATAGACCTGCGTCATTCATCAAACGCTCAGTTAAATTTTCATAAAACTGTAAACGTCGGCCCGGATCATCTCCGTTTAATTCTTGGACAAGTGTTATCTTAACTGGATGAAACTTATGTTTTTTGATAATCAGATGAACACTGCTTTTGGACACCACTTTCCTGAGCTATTTTTCTTACGGATGTTATCCATTAAAAGAACAGCCACTTCAACACCATCATTTTTATAGGATGTTGACAGTTAGGTTTTTTGTTTGCAACTGGACCCGTTTCCTATAATTTTGAATTAAATTTCTGAGGTACTGACTACTAACCTGCTGTTCCACATGATTTTGGTAGTCTAGCAGCAACACGGGCACAATTGTTATTTCCACCGCACAGTTTGACTAGTTTAGTTCTAATAAGTACACTTGAAGAGACTCAAATCACCACAACGCTTATTTCAGAGACCTTACGATCGTTTCGTTGACAAAGTCAACATCTTCAGAGGAAGAAAAATTCTAAACTAAACCACTATCTACCGTGTATTTATAACGCGTAAAAGGTAAACGAACTAGTCCGAAGTAAAAATGTCGTCCAAGAACGATAGTCTGTTTATTGTGTAGTGAAAGTACGGTGTCGAAGGCCTGCTTTAATCTTCTGGTCGGCAAATTTATGACCTCTTATCTAATATACGGACAATAGGCTTACAGGAACCGAGTTATTTAAGGAATCACAACCTAGTTACTAGTTTAGTTTCTTGTTCGGTGCTATGGATCATTTTTAGAATTACGGTTGATCTTTTAACTTAGCTAATAAGCGACGATAAATAATGAAATCAAGCATAAACTGTAAAAATGATAATTTTAAAAGCCATAATTGTTTATTCCTTTAAAAATTAAAAACATTCTTGCAGATGAGATAATATTACTTAGTCCGTTCTTATAGAAAAAAAAGTTTATAATTTAAACAAGAATGCACAGGGTTAGCAATCTTGCAAATTTAAAAGAGCCTAAAAGATTTTCGTGACTCTCAAAAACCAATCGCTTAAAATTAACAAAAAAACATGATTGCGTAGAGAATGAAAGCAACTTAAAAAATGTGTCTCGCTCGACTCCTTTTGCCAATACATTTGTTAAGGGTGGCTTTGGGCGCTGAGAGGTACACAAATAACTTAAAAAACAAGAAAAAATGTGGTCCGTTTTCAAGTTAAAATTGACGTCTTTTAGCACATTTCCGACACTTTGAGACGAAATTGGACATTTTATGGTGGGCAAATTTTAGTTGGGACACCTGTGTAAGGTATCAAGTTGTACAAAATCGATTTATTTACAACCGTATAACCCTACCTTAACCATACGTAATTTGAGCTTTATCCTATCATACTTCATATTATCCAGAGGCAGTGGATGATCCTTTATAAAGCATAGAGTGAGTCAAAGTTTGCAGATGCATTCCACTGTCTATGATCGATCATTGTCGTGAACGAAGCGGCGGGGTTTTATATCTGCAAAACGAATATCTGTGGAAATGCTTCACATATTTCAAGTTTTATGGTGACATAAATCTGTGAAATGATTTTTAATAAGCGGCTAAATTAAAAACCTAATGAAATTTTTCATAACGTCAACAGAGACACAATTACCTCAAATTTGGAAACGTGGGAGTAAAGTTACAAACCTAAAATATTGAACCTTTCAGATTTTGCTCATAGCTAGTGTAAGAATATATATATATATATATATATATATATATATATATATATATATATATATATATACACATATATATATATATATATATATATATATATATATATATATATATATATATATATATATATATATATATATATATATATATATATATATATATATATATATATATATATATATATATATACTTGGTTTTCGAGTTGAACCGCCTGTAGAGGGTAAAAACTCAACATTTCTGCTTTTGTTTTGGATTTCAAAGGCATTAAGAAAACATGAAAGAAAAGAAAGTCCTGTATATCCTTAGAGCGGTGATTGAAGCTTGAACTAGACGTATTATATTTAAGCGATTTTTTTTGAAAAATTTTTGTCTCCGAAACTAAGAAATCTATAGCAACCAAATTTGCCAAGCAAGCTTCTATTATAAAACAAATACCAGGTCCCTATATTGAAAAAAATTATAAGCATTTAAAGAAAAAAATCTAGGGACCACTGGTGATCAGAATAGCGCACAGGACAAAAAAGTTTGTACGATTATCAAAATCTAACAAAATGGAATAATACAGACAACTGTTAAGTTACCGTGGTGCAAAAATGTCAAGCAGTATGAGAAACATGACTTCAAAAACCTCGTAGGTTTTCTTCTAAAAAGCTGCAGTCTCGATTTGAAACGTCAAAATTGGTAATTTTTAAACAAGGATTTAGCCAACGCATGTTGTGTAAAAGAACTGCGTTAAGTAATATGTTCTACAAAGCCTTCAGGCTTCAACCGCTATTGTGCTTCGTTTTACTAAAATGTTTGCAGAAAATTCACTTTGAGTAGACCCTTTCTCTGGTGGTTTGGCAGTAGTTCAAGTTATAGGGTGCGTGACTTACCAGTCTAGTATTTTTATCGAATTTTTGTAGAAAGAATTCGCTATTGAGGAGATCGCAACTTTAAAATTATTGATGTTTTATTTAATTTTAACGTTATACACGATCAGATTATGTAATTCCAAAGAGATTATAGGGAATTTTTATTTTTTTTAAATCATAAAGAACCATTAAGGCTTTCAATTTAATTTTAAGAACAGGTTGTTTGTTGTTGCCTTTTTGTACTCAATACAGCCGTAGAATCTTTTTCTTTGGCTTTACGAGTGATTTTTTCTCTTTAACCTATTTTTCTTTTTACAGCATCGCCAAGCAAAAATATGTCTTTATGCAGCCACAGATAAAGTCTCTACGTTTATTAACATCAGACTATATAATTTGTAATTTAGTTGATTAGCAAAATGTTTTAATAGCATAATACTTCTTCAACGTTCTAGTGCATTTTCTTGTAAGAAAGACATAGAATTTTTGCGCGAAAGACTGTTTGGCGAAGGTTTGATTTTTTTTAAACTAAATTCGTGGAGAGTATTATTTTAATGATTTTTTTTGTGCAAAAGAATGTTTAAGGGAATTTTCGTAAAAAAATATTTTTTTGAATTATTGATGTGAAATGGTTTTACCCAATTTTTGTGGAAGTACTATTTTCTATTACAAACTTTCGTGGAAAAGAATATTATTGAATATTGGTAACTTTTTTAGCACATTTTTGTGGATTTTTCTTTATTTTCGTGGACAACTTTTGTTTCGCCCACACGCATTTCTGTGTTCAAGTTGGTTCTGTGTGGCCACTTTATTCTCTTTACTTCTGTCGATTTATGTTTAAAACTATATTTTAAATACTGGCGCAGCAATTGCGATATGGTAAGGAATAAGATATGGGCATAACTGGAAACTGACTTAAAAATACTGATGCAGCAATTGTGTTACGGTAATGAATAAGAGATCAATAGCTACTACAAAAGAATAACTGACGCAGCAAATGTGTTATGGTAACGAATATAGGATACCACTACGTACTATAAATAAACATACTGAGCCAGCCAGTATCAGTGAATGTTTTTTATGAAGAACTGTAATGAAGTATCCATGCTGCTGTTATTGACTGAAGTTTGTCATCGGATCTCTAAAGCTTGGTAAGTACTAATTACTTTATAAGGCAATTTTTGACCAGAATTTTACAAAGATAACTTTGATATTTTGAAAGATACAAAAAGTTTCTAGAAAAAAATATAAAATTATCTAATGAAAATTGGTTAGATTGGGCTGACCAACAACTTATATATAAACTTAGAATGGCTAATTGAGAACGTACCAGCCATATATTATGACTTGCTACAAAACACAGTAAAAGAGTAAACCTACATATAGCGTACAATATTCGAAAAAAATAATTAATAACGTAATCTTAATCCATTTAAATCGTGAGCATACCAACTTATCTGATAGAAGTTTTGAAACATTTTTGTAATCTAATGACAAGTAATCCAATTTTTTTCTAAAATGTATGTAATTTTTGAATGTCGCATTGCGCCAAACAGGAGACCGATTACTAATAAATTTTGTACATAAATTTTCGATTTATAATTATTTGCAGATTCATAAGTAATAAATGTTCTTCTTAGTTTTGGTGAAGCTGCTACATATCTAACTCAAAACATAGGATCGGATCTGTTATATACTCAATATATCGAGCTCCACGTTGGGCGCCAGAAAGTTCCTCCTTTTCTTTTTAACGTAGACTAATAAGCGGAAATGATCAACAAATCAACCGCAGAGAAACGAACAACCATCCATCGACGAGAGACGCTCTATGGCTCTTCGTCCGTCATAATATTTCTATTATAATTATTACTATTATTACTGTTCGAATGTCGAACACGTCAGATGACAGTGACAGCGAGGATATATCATAGGTTATCTTTTGATTTATGTTTAACAAATAAAGGTCTAAAACAGTTAGTTAGGAAAATGGTTAAACACTTTGGTTGGCTTTTGCAGCAAACTATTATTCAAGGGGAATTTCATCAAAAGAAAAAGGTGGTAATTAAAGTATTACGTGATTGTTAAAGCGTATAATCTGATAATTGATGAATAATAACTTGTAAATACCATAGTAACTTATTAAAATTTTCTTGCCTCTTTTTTTAATTCAGTTTAAAATTCGATATTAAATAGCATATATAAAAAAGTAAAAAAAGTTACCCGTTAGCAGACTGCGACGGTTTACATTCAAGATAACCAGAATAGTTCTCTATATTATTATTAGATTCATGCAAAATAAGTATAATATGTTAAAATGTTTTAAAATCAACAGGCTATTAAATACAAGGTAAACGAATTATTGAAATGATGTCACCTGGGTGCACAGAACATTGGAGTGAATTTTCTGAATGTAAACTGTGAAGGATGGCCCTTGTAGACAGATTACTTCAGATGGAGTTGGTCACTTGGACACCGTGTCAGTGCTCTACGGCAGTTTGTAGTATATATCCCAACCAAGAAGACATACCAAACTCAATAACAGATTATTCGGGTAGTTTACATAAACTGTATAAAGTTAAAAGAAGGACGGAGAGAATGAATGAGGTAACGAAAGAGCCCTAAAATACAATATCCAGTATTAAATGTATGCTTACAAGAAATTTAAAATGATAATGACTTACCCGTAGCTTACGAGGCTCTGTATTTTCAAGTGTTTCTTCGATTAATCCCAACAAAGGATATTCCAACCAAAAACTGGTCTGGAATTTAACTAAATGGACAAGAGCTTAATCCAATCTAAATCAAGACCATAAAAATTGTCTAACACAGCACTTGCACTATTACAGAAAAAATTACGAGTGAAAAGAATGAAATGGAATTAAATGTTAAGTTGTAAGAAAACACAATGTAATTTTTTTTGTACAGTGATAAGTGTATAGGTGAGATAAAAATGTTCTGAATTTTACATGATTTAAATATTTAAAACTTTCAAAATTTTTAATGAGTAGAAAATACATGAACATTGAAAAAGATGGAGAATACCCCCTAAAGTCTGGCTTGAAATTAGGTATGACAAATATGTCACTGTCGGATTTTCAGAAATGTAAGCAACATAAAATGTAGGTTAAACTTATTCAAAAGGTGTTTGCATGATTTAAAGTGATTTTGTGTTGGTGGCATATATTTTATTAAGTCAAAATCAGAAATTTGTTTAAGAAAAAAGTTTGGAAATGCACAATTGTAAGTTCATTTAAAATCTTATTATATATATATATATATATATATATATATATATATATATATATATATATATATATATATAACACTACAAGAAGGAAACATTTACATTCCTCCTTTTTAAAAGCGCTTTTAACCGTGACAACTTATTGGTTTTTTGATTATTATGATGTCAATCCTTCTGGTTCTCCCAGTTTCTAAAGGCCATAAACTTTTTCCTCTTCTTGGAAGCGTTTCTCTCTGAGGGTACACCCAAGTAACCCCTTACTTTATGTTAACTCCTATTTCGAAGTAGGACCCGTGTACATGTGCAAGAGTTTCATACTCGTTAGAGTGTCTGAAACGGGTTGTGTCGATACTGCGACCAGGAATACTGCGAGCACGAGCCACACTACATGTTATTTTTTGACAATCACGCCATTCCGCCATTCGGGTGTTGCTAATTCTTTAATTATGGCTGCATAGCCAATTATTTGAGTGTTTAACCTGCTGGTAAGTAACTACCCTATGGCCTTTTTATTTCTCAGAGCACCATTGTCCATACATTCTTTTCCTAAGAGTAAGTCTAATTGACTTGCTATACACGGATTCCAAATTTATATAATATAAACCGTTAATATCTAATCTTTGCAAAGACAACTTTTGTCTGTTTTGAAATAGTTCAGAATGGTTCGTTAACTGTATGCAATCTGAGTTAATTACCTATAAATTTTAACTTATTTTATTGTTGTAAAAAACTTCTGAAAATATATAAAAAATTTGAAGCCCTTTTACAGACTTAATACATCCATTACATGGAAAAATTTTCAACTTTTCCTTTGTTATTCACTTGCATAACTAAGTAAGGATTGGAACATGTAATTAACACTGATAAGAAAACTTTCAGAAACCCAATTTACCACAATACATTTTTAAAATCCTGACAATCGCTTCACTGACATAACATAGTCAACGTGATAAGATTCCGAATATTTCATCCTCTAATGGCAATAAATTTGTTAATAGCGATCGTCAGTCATGTGCTGTGGGGAGTTAAATTTCTCTAAATGTACTTATCACTTGGATAAGTTCTATAGCCAACACAATAAAACTGGTTTAGCCGAAAACACAATTTTTCTCAAAAACAAATTTGTGAGTGAAGCTTGGAATCTGTGTTGAAGTGAAGTACAATTTGGAGAATCCAATTCACCCCAATACAATTTTTAGACTTGACGATGGTTTAGCTAACAAAGTTAGCGTCATCAGAGGAATAAATAAACTAAATAATATTAAAATAATAAACAAAAATAATAAACAGTTTATTTATCCCTGTGATGACGCTAACTTTGCTCACGTCGTCAGGTTTAAAAACTGTGTTGTGATGAACTGGGTTCTCCAAGTTGTACTTAACAAATTTGTTTTGTCCCAACTAATAAGTCTGTTATTTTTCCTGTTTTTAAATATGTTTATAAATATAATGCACGTACTACGTCCAGATCCGTTTTATTTGCACTTACTGTTTGCAATTTAAAATATGTAAATAATATTAGTAGCTTTATATAACTGGGGTACAACGTCCTAATATTCTGTGATCACTTGTTATATATCACACGACATTTACATTTATTATTCATAACTGCTTGTAGACATTGCTCTAAATCTTCAAAGCGGCACAACAAAGGCCTACTTCCTTATTTCAACAATAGCTATGAAAGAAGCGTCGGCACTTTCAATGCAAGCAAGTTGGAATGGAAGGGTCTAAAATATACAATCTCCTTGTTGTTACTGAGAGGTCAGTATATCCTTGAGAGGATATGAAAAGAATGGAAACGTTATTTTTTCTTCTTTCATGAAACTTTTATAACTTCTAAGTGTCTACGTCAACTAAAATCGGCCTAACATTTTAGTCTTGATTTAGAGCCATACCGTTTTCTACTTTATGCTCACAACAAAATTTTTTTAGTTATAATTATCCATTTCTGTGCTAATTGTAATGAGTATAATATAACTATTAAATTCTAAATAGCACTCCAACAATAATATTTATTTGAGTCTAAAAATTAGATAAATGAAGACTAGGCAATTTATTCTCAAGCCTTATTGACCCCACGTTAGTAACTGTCAACTCAGTCCTTTGTTTCTTTAGATAGTTGACAAATGGTTATACCCCAACGGAAATTTAACCCTTGGAGTGGGAAACAGTTTTAAAAGCTTGTTGCAGGTAGTGGAGAGATGTTTCCTTTAATATTATAGTTTTTTTGCCAGTGTTGCCTTTGATATGTAATGGCAAGCATATATATATAGTTATATTCGCTGTTTGATGGTAGTTCAAATTCTAAGATAAATCATCTTCCATTAAAAGTTATAAAAAAAAATCAAGCAAAAACAATGTGATGTGAACAATTAACTAGATTTTCATTTCGTTCGTACTTGTGAATGTTACTCAATTTTTGTAGAAAAAATTCACTAACGAGGAAATCGTGACGTTGGAATTTTGAAAAAATGTCTTCAAATTTAGGGTCAGATTGAACATATATCGATATATATATATATATATATATATATATATATATATATATATATATATATATATATATATATATATATATATATATATATATATATATATATATATATATATATATATATATTAGAACGTCGCCAGCAGCGAACGGAAAGCTGCAGGAGGAAAATGCCCGTCGGGAACGTAAAGGCGCGAATTTTATTGAGGCAAATTTTTTTGGCGATGTTAGGATGAAAAAAATTGGCGAAACAAGAGCAAAAACTGTATTTTCGACCTATGTCTCTTTTTATGAAGATCCGGCACTTAGAAATGCGCCATTGCCAAGAACGGAATATCCAGAAAATTTTACATCGAGTAGGCCGGTTTTTATTCTTTTGAAGTCGACCGGACATTTTTTTATTAAACATGAAAGTTGAAGAACTTCCTGGAGAGCGGCTGCTTTTGATTGAAATTAGTCTACTTTGATCAAATCACGTCAATGGCATTTTTACAGAGATGATTTAAAATATATTTGCTTAAACGTCAAAATTTGCGACACTTTGCAAGCTAATCAGGACGTGTACCTTACGCCCTGATTTAAGATAGTGTCCGATTAACCTCGATTGACTATTAGAGATTTTAGTGAATTTTTATTTTAAAAAAGTCACTAATAGAGAGGTATCGATGGTGAGACTTTGCAAACAATTTTTCAAATGAGCTCGAACTAGGACTCCTAGAACCCATATCCGGGGTCAGGTCAGGTCAGGCCAGCGAAAGAAAAATCTTATTTCTTGACAAAAGCTGGGGTTGATAAATTAGCTTGTACACATTGTAACGCAATCTACATAGGTCAAACTTCTAGAAATTTTAACACCCGATACATATTTCTGCATTTAGAAATAACCATGCTGACATATCTACATTTGCAACACATATTATTGATACCCAACATAGACCTACAGTAAATAACCGTATATAACCATTAGATTTTTGTACTGGAAAACGTAAACTAGACTTTTTTGAAGCTTTATAAGTCAAAAAGCAGACACACGAAAAAAGCTGCCTTGTTTTAAATGAGCAAACTGATCTATTGGATTCTCTTTTCTAGGATATACTTCTTCCTAATTAAATAAGTCAAAGAAAATAAATTTAACTATTCTTTCTAAAAAGGTGTAATAAGATAATGAGTTGATGTATGTGGATACTTTCGTTTGTATAGAGACTGCTTTATTACTGTTATTGTTTAGTTATTTTATTGTTGTAACTGTTATTATAGTTATTATAGGCTGGTTATACTTTTATGTTAAATATTGACAAACATCACGTAGACATTTTGAAAGCCTTATCCGTCACCTGTGTTTCATTTTATTTTCAATTCGATGAATTTTTTGATCAAAACATCATAACATAGCAACATATCTTTATTTGTAGTTGTCACGATTTGGTACTAATTCAATTATTATCTGTCTGAGAATGCTGTCAAGCAGCGAAACTAGTCACAGAAATGTTGAAGAACATCCAAGGACATCTAGAATTCATAAAGGTATCTTGATACAGTTAGCTTACGCGCTGGCTATGCCCTTCACCTACAGAGACGGAACCCAACAGTGAAGTCAGAGAAGTAGCCTGTACGTAAACCGATTTTTATATAGTAATGTTTTAAAAACGTTTATCTGCAATTTTTACGGGTTTGCCATATATTATTTAACTCTAAATTTTTCTTTAAACTTTCATATTGTCTATTTATTTCATCACATTAAGTCATTAAAGTTAATTTTAATGGGAAAATGCTTTAAAAAATACACTTTTTTAGTGACCTGTCACATTTTTAGTGATCTATACCTTCTAATGAATGCATCTTTTATGATACTTATGTAATTGTGTAACTGCGGATATGGCTATAAATCGAATCTTTATTTACGTCCACATATGCGGCGGCTACTACATTTTCAATAACCTAATTTTGTAACTTAATGCCAAATTCGAAGGCCTATTCCCAAATGCAGTTTGTTTTTCTTCTTCTTCTTCTTACAAGGATAATTCGGTAAAGCTGAGCAAACAGGCTCTCCGGTAGCAACAGTTTGTCAACAGAATGTTAAATAATATTTCATACGATATGTATATTGTTGCAGCAAGGGAGTTACGGCAATGAACAATATTATTAATAATTAATACATATTATGGAAGAAATACTGACGCAGCAAGTGCGCTATGGTAGAGAATATGGTAGAATGTATCGCAAAAAAAAAGAAAAATTTAAAAATAACATATATTGACGCAGCAAGTGCGTCAAGGTAATGAACAATAATATAATTAATACGTATTATGAAAGAAATATTGACGCAGTAGGTGCGTTACGGTAACGAAAATGTTGATCCATACGGACATGGAGATCCATGCGAAAAGGTAGATTCATGCCAAAAAATAGAGCGATGCGTAAAGGTAGTTATAAGCGCAAAGGTAGTTCCATGCGCAAAGGTAGATTCATGCGCAAAGGTAGATCCTCTCGCAAAGGTGGATCCATGCAGAAAGGTAGATTCATGCAAAAAGGTGGATTCTTTCGCAGAGGTGGATCCATGCGGAAAGGTAGATCCACGTGCAAAGGTATATACATGCAAAAAGGCAGATCCATGCGCAAAGGTAGATTCCTGCGCAAAGGGAGGTTCATATGTCCATTAGTAGAAACTATGTTTTAAGATAATTTTGCCAAACAATTGAGTCCATACCTGTATCAAATGATACTGTTGCCCGTCAAATTAATTATATAGCTGAATATGTACCGAATCAGCTTTTCCAAGGGTTGCGTGACATTTTTTTTCAATTCAGCATGATGTGGCAACAGGTAGCAATAAAGATACTAATATAATTTCCTATGTTCGATTTTGTGATGGTATGTCAGCAATAGAAGAAGTACTATTCTGCAAATAAGTAGATTTGAAAGCAAGAGCACTTGCATTATTTACTATCCTAAATGATTTTCTAAACGAGGCAAACATAGTGTAAAAACTGCGTCGTAATATGCACCGATGGTGGCCGTAGAAAATCTGGAAGATTTTGGAGTACTAGACAAGCACTTGTGAAACAAAAATATCTACAGTGTATTTGGACCCAGTGCATGATCTACAGAGGAGCTCTAGCTTCCAAAGAAATAAGTCCTGGTCTAAATATTGTGCGGACGAAGGTGGAAATTGTAGCAAATTATATAAAAATAACACCCCTAAAATGAAGAGTGTTTTCTGCACTTTGTAAATACATAGCTACAGTACTTTCAGCGTTACTATTTTATAGAAGACAAGACGGTTATCAGGTAGGGCATTTTTATAAAAGCGGAAAAACGACCTGGAGTTGAGAAGTTTCGAGCTGATTTAATAAGCTACTTGGTTGACATATTTGAGAAATGAAATACTTTGAGTCTTCCACTCCAAGGAGCAAACACACATATTTTGGATAGGAGTGATAAAGTTAACGCGTTTTGTAGAAAACTGGAATCACGAAGCAGAAATGTAAAGCAGAAAAGGCTACAAATGTTTGCAAATGTGGATAAATGTGTTACAACTTACAAGTCTGAAGGAAAACATGTGAAAATTGTTTTTGTAACCACTGAAAATCGTTTTTGCAATACTGACAAAGAACTTTAAAAGTATTTTCTTGCTGACTTCAATTGGACAGCAAGTTAAATGTGTTAGGGACCCTATTCAAAATACTCACGAAGGTCTCTCAACTCCCGGAGAAGAGGTTTATGGACTTTACAGCAAATAAAGAAATCAAAACACAATTTATTAATAAATTATTCTTTGAATTTTGGGCAGGGTTGGATGATGAGTTTTCTGCCCTGAAAATAGGGGCACTGTGTACACTATTATCATTTTCAACATCCTACATTTGTTAAACCGGATTCTCTGCGGTAGCCGCTTTGAAGACAGTATATATATATATATATATATATATATATGTATATATATATATATATATATATATATATATATATATATATATATCTTAGCTGCATGTATAAAAAGTAAGATAAAATCCAATTATAAGTGTATTACATTGCTTTTCCTTCAGTAAATTAAGCATTTTATTTAATAATGAAATATATTATTAAAAAAATATTTCAATATGCTCGCTTCCCCCGTTTAGCTTTAGCCGTGAAGTTTGCGAATCCCTGATATAGGTCAACAATTATCACAAAATGTACTTGATGGTTATCACTACTATTTGTTTATCATTTCAAGTGAGTGGTTAAAAAGTCTAGTATCGTTAAAAGGACCTAATAACATATGAACCAGGGTTCGGTGCACAAAGCCACTTTACAGTAATTGAAAAGTGGTTGTGACAATTATTGTCACAACGAAGTGAAGAGTACTTGATGTTGGATGTATAAACATTTATTCATTTATATACTTTTGAAATTTTTACTCATTGGGGTAACATTCTGTGCAAATAATTTAGTTTACGACTTGCATATACAACAAAAACAAATAATAAAATGTACCACTAGATGCGCTGTCATTGTTTTATAAAGTCCAATGATATTTATAATTTTTTCTGTTTTTTGTCTGTAAAGGGAAAAACTACAAAATATATATTCTATAAGCAGTAGTTACTTGTATAAACTTTTTTAAAAGCACAAATATTCAAAAGGTTTTATAACACACTAACCAAATTTTTTATCAGCACAAAGAAAGAAATCAACCTAGAAACCGGGCCTCATTTAGAGGATTTATTTTTCGAGATAAAAAATAATAATTAAAAAAACTGCTTTCTATATTAAACATAATCTAATGATTAATGTTATTTTGTGTAAAGTAATACAAAGTTAAATTGAAATCGACTAACCATTTTGCGCTCAAAGAATTAGAACAACAATTTTTGGATTCGACAGTTACGAAGTAGACACAATTTGACGCAGAGATGTGTCTAGTATGCGAATTAATCAAAGACAGCGAGTTTCTAAATAAACAAAGCAATCGTATTGCTAAAATATTTATTAATTCATGAGCAGTGTTCCACAGAAACCAAAAATCCATCAGGGTGTGAAAAATATAATTCATCAAGAATTTTGGTCAGGGTAAAGTGATATCCCGTTGATGTCACCTTTTTGTTTCCTAGCGTCTCCATGCAACAATTTTATGAGTAGATTTAAAACAGATCTTGAAAGTTAAAGTAAGTAAATACACACTCTATGAAAATTCATAGAGTGTGCTTTGGTTACTTGGATGATATTTTCGCAGGGTTTAACAGAAATATTTGCAGAATAGAAGTTTTTATTGCCAAATTAAACAATAAATTTGATTGTATAAAATTTACCCACAAATTAGAAATTAATAATAAATTACCCTTTCTGGATGTACTAGTTATAATAGTAAAGACACTATAGAATTTGATGTCTATAGAAAGGAAACCACCACTCTAAGCTACATTTCGAATGACTCAAATCATACCTACGCACAAAAAATTCACAAACAGAACACAAAGAAAATTAATCAGAATTAATAACTTTTAGTAGAAAGAAAGACGAAAAAAGCTTTGTTTGCTTACCATTTTTAACCCTCGAATCACCAGGGGTCTAGATAGCATTTTTAAAGAAGACAATTTGTAACATTTTTGACAAAAAATACTAGAAAAAGCTTGCCAAGTAACCCAAAAGACAAGAATAGTATGGCCAAAATGTCGAGCAATTTATGAAATAATTTGTGAAGATTGTAATTTAAAATACGTCGGACAAACAAAAAGATCTACTGGAATTAGACTCCAAGAACATGTGGCACATTTAGGTTACGTTACTGTAGATAGATATTCCGTCGCCCGACATATTTGGGATAATAATCACGACGTTAATGAGGAGCATCTAAAATTAATTGAAAATTTTAGGCAACCAGGACGGCTAAATGCTTTCGAAAGTATATATATATATATATATATATATATATATATATATATATATATATATATATATATATATATATATATATATATATATATATATATATATATATATATATATATATATATATATAAAGTCATTTACGGTGAGTGGCCTATTGGGATGTAGTCTGAGCACGGAAAATGTGCAGATCGCGGTTTTAGTGGATGCTCTATCTGATGGTAGTCATTGTCACAACGAACGACTCCCGGTTGTACCAGAAACTTATCAGAACGTTGTTACGTTGGATAAGACACCTATAGGTTATTGCATTTGAAATTTTCAGTGGATTTTTAAGTAGTCTTATATCAACATTCCATATATCGAAGCTTAATGGTTTTGGAGATATGTGGATTTTTTTGAAAATTATTGATACAAACTGCAATGGTTTTGAAGTTTGCAACTTCGCAACATCGATGCTTTTAGAGTGAAATTTTCACACTATGTATTATATAAATATCAGGTTAGTAAATCATGTATCCAAAAAATAAGTTTCATATACATAGTGTTCTAAAAATCTGTTCCGTGTTCCAGGGTGGTCAAATTCTAATAAGTCACTTATCTCAAATAGAACATCCTGTATATTATGTATCCAGTAGATGCCATTTAAAATTGTTGTTACAATAGCAATAGCACTCTCTCTGCCCAAGACTGGTCGTTCATGAATTATCAATGATTTTTAGAGTAACGTAGAATTATGGCATATTTTAATAAGACCCGGTTTATTTTATATTAGTGAATTTTCGTAGAAAAAATTCACTAATGGGGAGATCCCGACTTTTGAATTTTGAAAAATTTTTTGCAAATGAGTGCGAACTAGGCCCCCTAGAACCCATATCCGGGGTCAGTTTCAATTTTTATATGTTTATATATATATATATATATATATATATATATATATATATATATATATATATATATATATATATATATATATATATATATATATATATATATATATATTTATATAGATATATATATATATATATATATATATATATATATATATATATATATATATATATATATATATATATATATATATATATATATATATGTATCACACCGATAACTCAAAAAATAATGGGCCGATTTTGATAAAATTTGGCATGTACGTTTCTTTTGTAAATAGCTTGGATAAGTTCGTTAGTCAGGAAAATCGGACGAGGTTTTCCGGGAAAACTTTGAGTTTTCATTCGAAAAAAATTCTTATCTCAAAAAGTAATAAGACGATTTTAATAAAATTTGGCATGTACCTTCCTTTTATAAATGGCCTTAATAAGTTTGTTAGCCAGGAAAATCGGACGAGGTTTTTCGGGAAAATTTTGAGTTTTCATTCAAAAAAAATTTTTATCTCAAAGAATAATGGGCCTATTTTGATAAAATTTGGCATGTGCCTTTCTTTTGTAAATGTCTTTAATAAGTTCGTTATTAAAAAAAATCGAACGAGGTTTTCCGGAAAATTTTGAGTTTTCATCTGAAAAAAATTTTTATCTTAAAAAATAAAAACTCTATGATAACCAAATTTGGTAGGTACGTTAACGATATAAAAAGTAAACTATACACCAAAATTTAGATTTCTATGTTACAAGAAAAAAAAGTTATAATAAAATATTTTGTGCCAGATCATTTTTATGAAAATTCACTACCATAACGCACTTGCTGCGTCTTCGACTTTTTTTATATTGTTTTCTCCAAAAATCATAGATACCTACTTTGACTAATTAATTTCCAAGTATGGGGAATTTTAATATCGTGTGAACGACAAATTCAAGCTGCATCTATTTAACACATAATGTGCCAAGTGTTTTATTTGAAATAAGCGGGTTATTATAATGTGAACTTCTTGGAACACGGAATCGGTTTTTAGAACACTCTGTGTATCAAACTCATTTTTTGATACACACTTTACCATTTTGGTCTTTATCTGGTTTAAAATGTACACATTTTACTCCAAAAATATCGATACGCTGAGCTGCTAACTTGAAAACCATTACAATTAAACCTTTTCAAAAAACTTTGGAATGCAGCAACTTCATTGTGGTAACGAATCTTAATTAAACGCTTTAAATTTGAATAACATTATTTGCTATAAACCTAACAAATTGAAGTTTGGTATGTAGGAAGGCCTTTACCGGGCCAAATCACCTACGATATTTGATCAAAATAGCCTTGTTATTTTTTAGATACATTTTTTTCAGTGAAATCAATATTTTTTTTAGAAAAATTGGTCAGATCGGGCTAGCTAACGAACCTTTCCGCGGTCTTAACAAAGTGAAAAGATGTGACAAGCTTCGTTCAGATCAAGTATTTTTGGAGTTATAGTTCGGATTCATATATATATATATATATATATATATATATATATATATATATATATATATATATATATATATATATATATATATATATATATATATATACATACATCCATATATAAAAATACAAATGCACCTAGGTTTTGGGTTCTAGGGCCTTAAATTAGCACATCTCTAAGAAAATTTATGCAGTCTGACCATCGATACATCTCTATTCGCGATTAATCTAATTAAAATATCTCCAAAACCGTTAATCTTATATAGAGAAAATGTTGACAAAAGTTGACTTAGAAATCGACGAAAAATTTGAAAATGGAATAATATGTAGGTAAAATAACGAAGTTAATATCAGTTTTCGGCATAACCGAAAGTCTGTCATTTTAAGAATTATCGCCATCAGATAAAGCATCCTACAGAACAGTGATCTGCAAATTTTCAGTGTGAATTATCATATATATATATATATATATATATATATATATATATATATATATATATATATATATATATATATATATATATATAGGATACAAGAAACTAAAGTAAATAGCACCACCCGATAGAGGATCAAAAATATCAAAAAAAAAGCTTCTTATACACCAATGTTTTTTTTGTTTTCAAATTAGAGGCTGTTATTTTTTTTAAATAAATTTTCAAGCTCTTTAATTTCCTGCGGTTATAAAGAGATGACACAACCAAATTTCGTGCACAGTATACCTTTGCACTATCTTGTGTCAGAATATGAAATCTATTCCGCAAAGTTTAGGGGATTTATGTCTTTAAGTTGAAACAATCAAATTGCTTCACAGTGCAATTGTTATATGACAATATTCGCGTTTTGGAAAATGCTTGCCAGTAACAGGTAGCGGGCGATGATTTTATTAAACAAAACCAATAAGGTAACTGTCAAACTAATATTTCAATAATTTGTTCAAAGTTTAACGTGTTTCGGATTACGTACGTATTTACTTCACTTGTTTGTGGCTTTTTAAAGTTGCTTTAAAAAATGGTTCGCTATACTTTTGCGGAATATAGGCACATGACTATGTGTTACGAGAAAGCGCGATCAAGTTGTTCCGAGTCTCAACGTATCTATCCAGCTATCCAGAGAGATATCCATTAAGACAAGTCCCTAAGTTCGAACACTTATTGACGTACCTAGGCGTTTGGGAGAAAGTGACTGCTTTAAAAAATCAAAAGATGCTGCTGTGACTTCCACAACGCATGGCACTGTTGCAAAGGAAGAAGCTATATTACAAATAGTGGAAAATAATCCGAGAATAAGTGCTTGTGTACCGAATGTTTACCGTGAGTCAGTAACGCAAGCATTCAAAGAACATGTGTTTGACCTACTTAATTCCCATGAAGTTAATCACCTATTGCAACACGACTTTTTACTGCTTGTACAATACTGCGAGTGGTTACAAAATGAAGGGTAAAATTTTTTGTCAGGAACTTTGTTTACTGATTAAGCTAGTTTTAGTCACGATGGTGTTTTCAACATACATAACATGCATTATTGGAGCGATGAAAACCCTTATTATACCGTAATACGGAATCGCCAGTGTTTTTTTTTTTAAACTAATGTGTAGGCAGGTATAATCGACAATTATCTAACTGGTCCATTTCAATTGCCTAGTCAATCGACAGGTGAACTGTATCGAAATTTTGTGGAAAATGAACTAAAGACTTTATTAGAATATGTCCCGTTAGAAATTATTAGCAAATTATTGGCATGACGGCGCGTCAGCTAAATTTACTCAAAGGGCAAAGGCATTTTTTCAAAGAAGAATTGAGAATAGGCGGATTGACCGTGGTGGACTTATATCATGACCACATCGTAGTCCCGATTTTAATCCACTCTATTTTTTTAATTTGGGGGGGGTCTCTCTGAAGAATTAAGTATATTCCGTAGAAACAAATAGTAAAGGGCAGTTATGGAACAAAATTGTGGAATATGCTGATAGATTTCGTAATAATCCGAACATACTCTAAACATGCGCTCAATCATTAACACCAAGATTGTAAATCTGTATTCAAGAACAAGGTCGCCCATTCGAACATCTACTGTAGAGCCAAGTAACTTACATTTTTTAGATGTTGTTTACTTGAATTTCAATTTACAAAAAAGTTCAACATCCAGCCTGTCACTGAAACAAAATACGATTGGACATTTGTGTATCGGAACATTTTTTGTTATTGTTTTAACCTCTATCGCGTGGTGTTATGCATTGTCATCCTGTATGTACTATATATATATATATATATATATATATATATATATATATATATATATATATATATATATATATATATATATATATATACAACATGGTTTACAAAGCTCCGACGCCAGAGGTTAAGTTCGTTGGCCAACCCTTAGTTGTTTTCTTTTTGAAAACTGGAAATTTTCTTTTCGAATATACAATATTATTCAAAATCGTCAATTGAACTTTAGAATGGTTAAGTCATATAATGCTAATAACCCGCAAATACAATGTGTAAAACTTCATGTTTGTTGAATCATTGTAATCCAAGTTTTCCGAAATAAAATTTAATACGATTTGGAAAATGCCACGAATGACATTCACTGTTGTTATATAAAAGTATTAATGTGCAGTATAAACTGAAATAAAGTAAACAATGATGGATATATTAAATAATATACTCGTCCCTTTTCAACCTGTGGAATATCACAGGAATTTAGTGACCGTATATTGAATTGATGGCAAATGCCACGAATGACATTCGTTGTTAGAAAAAAACACCAATATGCAGTATGAGCTAAAATATAGTAAGCAATGATGGATAAATTAAATGATACACTTGTCTGTTTTCAACCTACGGGATGTCACAGGAGTTTAGTGAGTGTATATTGAATTGATAGAAAAATTTAGATGCATCGCGCGTTGCCGTCATTTCATTTATAAATTAACACGGAATGTTTTATATTTTGCTAACAACTAGACAGAATAAACGGGATTGAGCAGACAAAACTGTTGTAATTTAATTTCACCTATATGGACATTTTCCTATTTCCGGTAAATGTGGATTATGACCCGCTTGCAATATAGTGGACGTTGTAGTTTTTGATCCGCTTGCTAGACTCATGATTAGCACAAACTAAAAAGGGGTGCAAATGGAAACTGGCTACGTTGAAACTTTCAACGTACTCCTTAATATTGCTTTCCAGAGTACACATTTACCTAAGTTTACTTGGAGAAACCAAATCACCACAACACATTTTTAAAGATTTGACGATCGTTTCACTACCCAAACTTAGCATCATCAGATGATGTAACATTATAAACTCTTAACTATCAAACATGTGTTTATATTGTGCGTTAGGTAAATGGCCGCACGCTAGAGAAACGAATCACAAACAAACTATCTACGTTTATGTTTTACCGACAGACCCTTTAAAAAATTTGTTACACTTGTCTCCACGCAATTTCGGCGCATCTTTTTTTATCAAAGAGACATTCTGCGAACAGCAAACTATATATAAGCGACGAAGTTCTATTTGAACAAACTTTGTTTTTGATGGCCTTAGAGATATAAATGGTATCGTAGGCGTCTAATTGTGCCGATTGTCTAAAATTTTAAATAAGCTTTAGGTTTTATTTATCTATGTGATGGATTAATATCCTGAATATGCCGGGTCATGCATGATCTGTCTATGGCACCGTATCTCAGCTTTGCCAGATGATCCTTTCATCTGGTGTGCCCAACGTATTTAAGACTATAATCTTTACAGCCTATTTCATAGATATCTAATATTTGAGTGGATGTGTCCTTACCTTTAGGTCACCTTACAAATTTCTTTCAATATCATTTTTTTTTGTCGAAAAAGTTATCTGTAAATTTTCTTTATACAAAGTGCTCTCTAGACCATTCGTGATTAGGGGTTTAAATTGTAATCAGACAAACCTTTTGTCTTTTTTATCTTTTTTTGAAGATCAGGGGATTTCGCAAAGATGTGCTTTGTTTTGTGTCTTTTAAATAATTTCTCCCCTAAGCAAACCGTGTATTCGTTATATTTAACCACGCTCTTAATGCACTATAATTCTTTGCTTTATATGTTTTTACTTAAAAGAAATTCTATTCACCTATTTACTAAAAAAATTTAAACAGCCGTTTTTCTTTAGTTTTTTTTTTGGGTGCTTTCAAAATCTTGATGTCATACACAAATATCACACTTTAAAAACGTATCAATATTTTCCGACTATCTGTCTTCTGATTTTGTTTTTATAACCAAATTATTAAAACTTGACAATCCTAAATGAGCAGGAAAAATTCCGTCGCTCGAATATGTTTCAGTTTTAAAAATATGTAGTTGTTGAAAATAAGTTGAATTACCTGACTTTACTTCTGTCAATCAAACATTTATTATGTTATGCAAATTTTTGTGAAAAAAAACATACATACGTATGTATATATATATATATATATATATATATATATATATATATATATATATATATATATATATATATATATATATATATATATATATATATATATTTGTGTGTGTGTGTTTGTGTATGTGTGTGTGTATATTTGAGCTATAACTCAAAAATACTAAAATCATTTGAAGGAAACTTGGTACATATCTTCATGTTATTAGGACTGCGAACAAGTTCGTTAGCGAGTCCGTTCGGACCGGTTCTTATTAGAAATAATTTGAAATTTGATTCTTAGAAAAAAAATTGGATCTAAAAACATAGAGATATTTTGATTAAATCTGGTAGATATATTTCCTCGAGAGAGACCTTACTATATACGGAAACTCAACTTTCTAGATTTAAAGAAGATTAGGTTATTCAAATGTGAAGCATTTAATACAAATTCGCTACCATAATTAACTTGCTGGATCTCGAATCTTTAATTATTGATTGCATATTAGATTCACTAAGTGAATATTGGAACCTGTGATAAGCACTGATAAGTACATTTTGAGAACCCAATCACCGGAACCAATTTTAAAAAACCTGACGATTGTGTCACTAACCAAGGTAGCGTCATAAGAGGATACATACTTATGAATATTTCATCATCCCGTGACGCTAACTTAATAAAACATTCATCAGGTTTTAAAAAAGATGTTGTGGTGATTTATGTTCTCAAAGTATACCTTTCCTATAAGATTAAAACTAGATTTAAGGTCAGGATTCAAATCAACATATAAACACCTTTAATTAACCAAATTTTAAACTATATAATTATAAATGCCATACCTATTTAATTTATTTCTTATCGAATGATCATTCTCTAGTCATATCAAATTGTCTACCTTATTTAAGCCTATTTCTTGACCTCTTGGCTATACCTTATCAGGTGAATAATAATAACCTGATATATTATGACTGTCAACTCACAAATGATTTAAAAAGAACAAAACTGGAAGGTCATCTGTTTGTATTTTTAAGGTTATGGATTGAAAATGAACTGGGTTGTTTTAACACGTTGCATATTTACGTTCTGGAACTTATAACATTATTTGAAGCTAAGTGAAGATTGGAACCTGTGATGAGCACTGATAAGTACACTTGGAGAGCCCAAATCACCACAACACATTTTAAAAAACCTGACGATCGTTTCACTAACCAAGTTAGCGTCATCAGAGGATGAAACATTCAACATCAGAGAATGTTCCATCCTCTGATGACGCTAACTTGGTTAGTGAAACGATCTTCAGGTCTTTTAAATGTGTTGTGGTGATTTGGGCTCTCCAAGTGTACTTATTCTTTGAAGCGTTGATGTTTTTACTTGCTATGAATAAGCGATTGACTTGACTATTTACGTAACCTGTTTGGTCATTTTATTTGACAATCCTAACCTTAAATTTGATTTTACTTATTTGACATATTAGGCAACTTTGGAAGTGATGCTCAACACATATTTCACTTTCGATGATTCAAGACAATTTTCCTTGAACCTGACTGAATTCGCTTATATAACGGCTTTCTCTCTCTGGGCTCCTATTGGCCCAAATTTTTAAAATGCAACTATTTTTATTCTGATTATAGCATTATGGCTTCTCATCGGAGTTTACGAAGACTCCTTTTTTTAAAATATTCGACTACATAACTGAAAGCTAATCTTTAATTGAAACTCTCTATCGAAGTATCACAGGCGATTTTAGCCACATTGTCACAGTAATATAGATGATCTCCAACAAACTCATCCTTAAATTGATCGTAGAATACAAAAATCTAAAAAAAGGGATGTTCTATTTGTAATAAGGAAGCTACCAACAACTTTTGTATAGCAGGGTGTACCAGAAAAAGTCTGGGGTTAGGCGGCACTATTACCTATCGATTTAATCCCCATGTATGTTTTGCGATTCTTCTTAGTTCTCGAGATATCTTTTTTTTTCAGATTTTGTTACATTGTTGGCAGTTCTAGTGAAAACTTTTTCCAAGTGGTGTCTCTTAGAGTTTTTCTTTGTGAGTATTATTGCCTGTAAAAATACAAGAAACCCAAATTCCTAATAGCTCACAAGTTTGAAATAAATTTTTAAAGGAATTTACACCTGACTTCACCACCTTAATAAATAAAATACCTAGACCTACGTGAACGACTTCTAAATACTTATACTTATTATACTTATTTATTTGTAATTAGAATTATACATCGCATCTTACAAATAAGCTATGCTTGTTGTTGTATTGACACAATTTCTTTTAGCATCCTCGCGAACTCCTATCACCAAAACTTATTTTAATATACGTCACTTTTGATTTTGTTCTTAAATTTGCTTCTTGTACATCTAAAAAACTTTATCGGTTCCTAAGCTCTCAAAATAATACAAAAAAAATTATTAGCTCATGTAAACGGAGGTCAAAGATGGCAGACTTAATAAAATGACTAGCGAATTGCATTTCAAATTTTTGACTACTGTGGTGAATGAATAGCCAACAGACACGGACAACTCTGGTAAACAAAAACCAGACTTTCTGTGTCGACAGGCTGAGAATTAAGCAGCAGAGAGTGTCTGTACTTTAGCGGCAGGCAGGTAGTGTTGAAAGAAGGAAAAATAAAAGTAATAAAAACAAGACGTGCGTCTCTGTCAGTTTGACAATTCAACCTGGTGGTCAATTTCTGATCTATTAGGAGCTGGAATTTGCGTTGCTATTTTTTTTTACAGACGAGTACACATTCCGGCAATACTATTGACAAAGTAAAACTCAAAAGAACACCACTTAGAAAAAGTTGTAACTGAAACCGTCAACAATGTAACAAAATATGAAAATAAATGAAACAACCATATCCGACAATTACAAAGAATCGCATAACATACATGGGGGTTAAATCGGTAGGTATTACTGGCCCCTAGCCTCAGAATGAATTTCGCTGGCACACCCACCTTGGGACACCTGTATATATATATATATATATATATATATATATATATATATATATATATATATATATATATATATATATATATATATATATATATATATATATATCTGTAGATTGCTATAGATAGCAAATATGTCAGAAAATTTGACACATTATTGTGGAATAAGACGGGCCATGTACATTAAATTAATAGGTCCTAATATTTAAATGCCCTGTATAATTGAGAGTGTAAAATGTTTTAGGTTTAAATAAGGGATATCAAGACAGCTAAAAGAATACAAAACAATGATTTCTTTTTTTTACATGTAGTACATTTTAAGTTTACTAAGCAAAAGGCGTTGGAATACAATGAAACACAGAACAATATCCTTGTTTTCATTTATAAAGTTTTAATAGAATATAACGATTTTATTTTTGTCCTTAGGCAGTAAAAAAATATATAGTATTAAGTTAAAAATAAGTTTTTTGTCAATACCAATTATAAGAAAAGACGCAGTGTTAGTTGATAAGGATATTTTTTTTGTGGTTGTTTCAAAAGAGTGCAACGAACAAAAAGTTGGACAATGGGAAAACGCAAAGCCTATGAACTTTGTTTTACCCCCAGGTACAGCGAGAAAAGATTTTTTGTAACACAGGTGTAGTTTATTTAAGGAGACGACGCCAGGTCGGAGACGATTCGTAATTGAACTGCGGCAAGTGAAACTTGAAATTCGTTGACGTGCGACGACACTGTAAATGTGGAAGTTGATAATTAAACGTCAAAGGCAAGTGCCTCATAATAAAATCATATTCAATTTTTGTTTAAAGAAAATAAAAATGAATACCTGGTACACGGATTGTTAAGACCGTTTTAAATAAAATGAAAATTAATTAATAATCACAGGCAAGCTACTAAATCCAAACAGTAGATTAAATGGAAAGCAATAAGTACATAGCAAATGGAAGAAGCAATTTATACTCATTTAGTAAGTCGTTTTATGAACTTTATCGTAATAAATGTGCACTCTTTTTCTATAGTGTGAATAGTTTTTAAGAATATGTTTTGTCCCATTGATGATTTTAATGTATCTTTAGCTCACTAGGGGGGGGGGGGGTATTAGATAAAGGCCGAATTGCTAGATCATAGTTAGGTAATTCATTGTTGTAAATAAATTTGATTTGTGTTGATTTATCGACAATCAGCGATGATAAATTTGATATAACCCTTTTTAATGGAAATTTGTGAATTTAATCAATCAAAAATAAAACATACTAGATTGTACTAACATAATCTGTTTAATTTTGATCTCATATCAATCAAATACTAGTTATATGATAAAGTAAGGCTATTTTTCAACGTTAATTAAAAGTAAAATCAAAAGAACCCATTTATATATATATATATATATATATATATATATATATATATATATATATATATATATATATATATATATATATATATATATATATATATATATATATATATATATATATATATATATATATATATATATATATATATATATATATATATTTGAAATTTCCAAACACTCTGGAGTACTTTAATTTATAAAAACGAGATATCAAACAAAAATGCTAGCGCAAGCACAGAACCCGATCCATGAGATGAGAGAAAAATTTAAAATCAAAGCAGTAAGTAAACAATTTTTGGCATAATTTCCGGATCATCAATATAAGCGTTTTCTTTTTAATAAAGGCACAATTGAATTCCCATGCTCTACAATTAAAAGTTCTATTAAAGGAAATCACAAAATACCATAGCAATATATATATATATATATATATATATATATATATATATATATATATATATATATATATATATATATATATATATATATATATATATATATATATATATGCTATTCTCAGTAAAATGAAATTTTTTGTTTTTCCCACTGCAAACTAATTTTACCAATATGAATACAATGGCTACTAGAATGACACCATAGCATTTACATACGCTAGCGAAACTTCATTATTGCTGTTTAATAAAATCTGCACGGCTAACCAAGTATAAAATGAATTTTGTGCTTATTTATCCGCTTGATAGACATATGTCGAGCGTTAAACTTTTTGAATAACAAATAGTAAAAACACGTAGAGAGCACACTTTTATTGTTGCAGCGAAATTGTTAAAAACAATAAAACTGAAGCTTGTTTAATCATGGTATAAAAACTAATCATATTTATACGGCACTCTTCATTGTTACACTATTCATATTATTTTACAACGAATGATTTTATATCGAATATGTATTTTAATTGACGCTGAACATTAATAGGGTTAAAAATATTTAAACAGAAATTTGAAATCAGATTACACAAGAATATTGTTAGACTCAGCCGACTGATAAAACAGAAAAATATCTTTCACAAATTACACTATTGCTTAATACGTAGATAAAATAATGGTGCCGCAAATTGAATCATAACTTCCATATAGCTGTAATAATTTACTTTCCTGAGGAAGACATTCTTATAAAATGGATGCAGGGTTCATGAATTGACTACAACTAAAATATGACAAACAAATTTTTGTTCCAGGCTCAAGTTTTCTGTATGTTTTTTAGCGCGTGTAAGCAAAACAAAATTTAAAAATCTCTGTTACGATATTCCACCACACACATTTGACTTCAAATTTCATTTCAGCCAGAATACCGGATGCTAAATAAAGTTGTTTTTTTTTATTGGAGTTTTGACTTTGAGAATTGGCTCATTCAGTCACTGTCAATCTTCAAAATGAACAAAGACGTATCTGACCTTGCTTTTCATTATGGCCAAACTTGTCTTAAGAATGTCAATCTAACAAGCTCTTTAACTTTTTCTTTTATCTCCCTATACACTTTTTTTACTATATATATATATATATATATATATATATATATATATATATATATATATATATATATATATATATATATATATATATATTAAAATTAAACCTTACATACATATCCACTCACACACATACGCGAGCGCATATACACTCATGTATACGCACTCACGTCAATAGGCTTTATACGTCCAGTACTTAACAGGTGCAGGACAGAAAATGCACATTATTTCTTTATGTGCACAAACAGACTCATACATATGCATGCACAGATCTATGCTACAAGTTGTTGCAGGAGAAACACTGGGACACTTTTCACACCAATGGAGCCTGTTATGGTGACTTTTTAACATACTGGGTAGGCCGCGGTCAAAAGAGGTTAACACAAGGAAAGACACAAAGGAACTTACTTTTATCTCTTTGACATTAATCCGCTAAGTTTATTTAGTATGACTTAAGACTATATAGTATATTGTCACTAGTGCAATATTTATTGAAACAGTCCAATTTTCAGAATATCATCTTTTTACTAAGAGCTATATAAACCTAGCTAACTTAGAGTCTTTAACAAAACACATGAAAGCTACCATGACACTTTTATTACAAACAGCTTCATACATAAGTGATGTCACATCAAGTGGAAAGAAAACATTGTATTCTATCAAATTACAAAATAATATTTTTCTTTGTCCATGATGCCTAACACAGAAAAAAATCAAATGATTTCAATCAGCTGGGGTGGTGTTGTCGCATGAGCAAAATGGATTGTCTTCCACTTTTATCTTATACAAATGAGACTTAAAAGCACCATGGCCTATGATAATTCTGTTAAGTGTCGTAGACAAGTACCTAGGAAGCAACAGTTCTTTGTAAACGGGCTGTTTTCTTAGATTAGGGATGATACTACTGAAGTTGCTTGTTACAGCTACTTTTCAACTTATTCCAATGATCCTGCCATCTTCTATTACACACAATTTTTACCTCCGGAAGTAGATCTCTGTTACTGTAAAAATCATGTTTACAACCTGTTATTGTTGCATTACTAAGAAAATAGTCGGCCCTTTCATTACCCTCAAGCTTTGAGTGCCCGTTTACCCATATGAAAGTAACTCTTTTGTACTGTTGTTCCAAGATCTCTAATTGGCAAGCAATATTACATATTAACCTGGACCGATATATAGCATTTTGAAGATTCGATAGAGTTCTTAACAGTGAAAAGGAATCGGTCAAAACAAGATGATGAAAGTTTGCTAATAAACAAACCCTAAAACGTTATGTTACTCTAATTTTAACAAACAAATGTCAATTTTCACCAAATCGCCCTACTCCCTAAAGCGATTTTACCCAAAGACAATCCGAAGCGTTCGATTGTCGGGTGCTAACTGTACACCAAATTTGAAGTTGATATCTCAGTTCTAAAATTATCGTAGCTACTAACAGACAGACGGTCAGACCGACAGACCGACAGACAAGAGAAAATAGGTCCACAGATCATGTTTTCTGTATGTTTTGACGCTTTTTAGAAAGAATAAGCGAAAAAAAGTTTTTGATTTTTCTGTAACGAATACCATACTTTCACACGCATTGACGACGTGCAAGTAATAAGTTTTGGTTTAATATTCGCAAATTTCCGGTCACAGAAATCAAAAGTGCTGTAGCTCGATTTTTTTTTAACGTCGGTCTATTTCCGCGACTATGGCCAATCACCAACGACAGGGAGCAGTTTCACCTCACTATTCCGAAAATTTTGCCAAACCCCTGCCTTTCTGTAAGGGGGCTAGGGATATTTAACGTGCCTAATTTTGCATGGGGGACCAACCGCTTTACGCCCTCTTCGAAAGTGGAAACGTCCAGACATCTAACTTCCTCAAATAGAATGCCACAACCTTGGTTAATGTTAATTATAAAGTATGCACTGAAAAGGTGAAAGGGAAACTCTGGGAATCGAACCCGGTACCACTCGGTTCACTGGTACACGTCCTTACTAATGAAGCACCGAGGCTCCTTTTTGTAAGTGGTAACTTCAGGTCTAATGTTCATGTTATGTTAAGCTGGTTCCAATATTATGAACTTGGGACGTAAGGGCTTATGATTTATTTATTTTTGTAAAGGGTTATTTGCAAATAGGAACCGGGTATGAGGCGTCAAATTGAGACTTTTAACAAATGATCGTATCTCACGCTACATTATAATTGTAGTAAAATTGATAATTTTAATTATGTGATTTTTGTCAAATTTAATCAATTTATTTTTGTTATAAAGTAATCCGATATGTTGTCTTATTTGTGTTAATTATGTTCGATCAAATATTTCAAATATTTCAAATATTCATTGAAGTTAAAAGAGATAACAATTTTTGAATAATTTGTGGTCTAATAATTTTGACTAGTGAAATTTGATAATGAATAAAATATCATTTCTTTTTTCATTAACTAGTTTATCAAGTCTGTCAGCTATCCTCAGAAGATTTATATTAATGAACTATTGATATTTGTATCACAAGGTTGTTTAATATACCACGTCAGTGGGATCAAGGGATCAAATTCATCACACGGCACCATCTTTTATATCATTAAAACCCCTGGATATATATATATATATATATATATATATATATATATATATATATATATATATATATATATATATATATATATATATATATATATATATATATATATATATATATATACATAGGGTAGGTGTAGATTCATTAACTTTGAATGAACTACGTTTCCAAATAATAGTTTTAAAATCTTTTTTTAGGGTTTTCTGACCTGGCATTTATTTATCTAACTGGGCAGTTAATTTTTCTGGTTTGACAATTAATTTTCCGGTCTGGTACTTAATTTCTGGCTTGGTAAATTATATAGATAATTATATCGTCTTCAAACAGACTGGTGATTTGGAAATAAATTGAATTAACCTGTAATATCCTAGACCACTTTACGGGGAGATATAGTGACATATTTTAATATTCCTGTAAGTGAAAAACCTTAGGCTAAAATATTAACTCCACCGTGTATGATATTCTTTTTTTTTAATAACAATTACAATAACTTACGTTTCTGAACTCGAAGCAGCGCTGTGACAGAGGCCTAAATTCGTTTATAACACCATATAAATATTGTTTTAAATCTAATACATTGCTTAAGGTGCCTCTGTATAAAACACTTAAAAACAAACCTCACTTTTTTCTTTTTTATTCAGTTTCATTATGTTCCCTAAATGTGCCACTCCAGTAAATAGGTTAGTGGATATTAATTACACAATTGACGTTTCACACTCATCTTGGAGGTTGGTCACTATAGTATGCGATTTGTACCGTTAGGGTGTTACCAACCTCGAGCGCGTAAAACTCTAGCATTCTTAAAAAAAATTCTTTAAGCTGTTTTTTTTTTGGCTTTTCTCATTTAAACAAATTGTGACATAGCTAGGTTTAAAACCCTAGGAAAACCCGTCACATAGTAAGAAATTTATGATTGTTCAAACTAAACAAATCTGCATGTATTACTTCAAAAGGTCTTTTGGATAATAAGGGTCCCGTGAAGGGCAACTTATGGGGTCGAGGCTCATATTTTGCTTGTAAGCAAATCGCGCATTTATTTGTAAAACTGTTTATGGATTTCTTCATATATGGCCAATAGAGGTTTAATTTGAGATGTTCATATGTCTCGTTAAAGCCATTGTGTTTTTTCTGATGATAATTTTGAATAATTTGCTTTTGGGCGTTAACTGATGTGTTTTCAACTTGTTTGGAGCATGTTATTTTTCTTGCTAAGCTGTTAAAAAGGTTCTAGCATAAATAGTCTTTCAATTTCTTGGTTTTGAAATTTAACACGGTACAAATTAGATTGGTTGATCGTGTATTTAAAAAAAGTATTAAGTTGTTGTAATTCTTGGTAGGTCAAGATTTTGGCTGTGTCAGGTTTGTCACAGGGATCTGTATTGGGGCGTCTGTTTTTTTAAATTTATTCATCAACGACATGACGAGCGTTCTTCAGGTTCCTTACCTGTTTTCCGTCGATGAAATAAAGATTTTTCATACCATTAATAACAAATACAGGAAACTTTGTGTGGAATATATTCCTGGACCTGCTAGAACGAACTGCCGTTAAATGTCGGCAAACCTGAGGTTATGACTTATACATTAACTAAGCAAATAATGAGTTTTCTGTATGAATTATATGATCCACTTAATAGACCTAACAATATTGCAGACTTTACTGTTTGGTTTTGACGGTGGACTCTCATTTGTGAATCAGATTGAGAATGTCATCTTTAAAGCCCCAAACAGCTTGGGCAATATCACCAGAAACCCAAAGAAATTTAAATGTATAGACATCTGGAAAATTCTTCACTGTGCATACGTTAGACCTCATTTTGAGTTTGCTGCAGTAGTTTGTGCTCCCTATCATAGTCTTCATAGGGATCCACTAGACGACGTTGAGCGTCGGTTTCTCAAGATGCTGTAGTATAGAGATGATAATATATATCCGGCTGTGGGAACACCGCTGAGGTGTCTGTTGTTGCGCTTCTCGATGGAGTCGTTGCAAAGCTGGCGAAATTACTTTGCTTTATTATTTTTATTCGGTCTGCCTCTATCCCCAGATTTAACTTCAGGCCTCAGGTCCTGTTTCGCATTGCCTGTCCGAGTACAAATGTAAGACTAAATTCACCACTACCAAGAGCGTGCTTTATGGATAACTGTGTACATCTTTGCATTGACATTTTCGAGTGCAACAAGTCCATTCTCAAATCTGTTGTTCAGATAATTGACTTGTGAGCCAGTTATTCCTATTTTTTGTTATGTGTTTAGTTAACTTAATATCTTTGATTATTGTTGTAACTTTTACTATGTTTGTTCAAGCTCTTTGTTTGGTGACTTCCTCGTTGAGTATTGTATTAATAAATAAATAATACCAAAGGTTATACTGCATCAAAAATAACTTTATTTGGTTATAGAAACCTTTGCGAAAATATTCAAATAGTTATTCAGGGTTCGGCAGGGTCAGATGGAACCCGAATCTTCAGTGAATAAATTGTAAACAATAGAGTCGCTATTTTGAAAAGTAATTTATAAAATAAAAATAACTATTTATATTCAAAATTATAGCACAATAGAAGCCGCTTGCTATATTTCCATACAAATTTTAGTTTGAGAGGAGTGTGAAATGTAATTAGAACTTTCTATATATCCTTGAATTCTCTCAGATCTGCTGAATGGAAAATTATAGTTTGCATGCAAGTGTGTACATTTTGAATATAAAACTCATTTTGATGAGATATTGAATGCAAAGCTTTTTAATTTACGAAAAGACAAAGCTACAGAGTTTTTAATTTTGCCAACAAGTTGCCGGTTCTGTTTAATGGGGAGCTTCAATCAGACACATGTGCCGGTTCTGTTCAATGGGGAGCTTCAATCAGACACATATGACTCGGTAATAGTTGTTGCTCTCGTAAAGTAAAAAACATTTTTTTACTTGGCCAAAGGCATATTGATGAACTATTTGTGAAACATGTTGCTTTATAACTTTATAATTGCATAAGAAGTTAAAAAAATTCGGATGCAATAAGTGCGTTATGATAGCGAATATTCATTAAATGCTCAAATTGTATTAACTCAATTTGCTACGAAGCTATAAAGTTGGACTGTGGTAGGTAGTAAAACGTTTAATAGAGTAACATACCTACCAAATTTGATTGAAATTAGTTTGTAATTTTAGTGAATTTTCATTATAAAAAATTTACTAATAGAGATGTATCGATGGTGAGACTTTTTTCCAAGTGAGCGCGAACTAGGAATCCTAGAGCCCATATCCGGGATCAGTTTTGTATGTTTATATATATATATATATATATATATATATATATATATATATATATATATATATATATATATATATATATATATATGTGTGTGTGTGTGTGTGTGTGTGTTTGTGTGTATCCAATCGATAACTCAGAAAGTAATCAACCGATTTGAACAAAGATCGACAAGTTTCTTTCTTTTATTAATAGCTTGGATAAGTTTGTTAACCAGGAAAATGGAACCTGGTTTTCCGGGAAAATTTTGAGTTTCTTCGAGAAAAAATTTTATTTCCGAAAATTAAAAGGCTGTTCTAATAAAATTTGGTGGATATGTTGCTTTGAAGGTAACCTTACTACGTGCGAAAATACAATTTTCTAAGTTCATACAAAGTTGAGATATTAGAGTTTTAAGCATTTAATAAAAATTCACCACCATAACGCACTTGCTGCGTCCCGAACTTTTTCTAATGCAACTGTTTCATTGAGGAAACCAATTTTTTTTTAGAAAACCTGGTGAACTCGGGGTGACTAACTAACTCATTTAAGCTTTGGTATAAAATTGACGCCTACTTAAAAATGTTATTACTTCGTTGTCTAGAATGTATTGTTTGCTGAATGCGCTTCCACCATTTGTCATAGAAATCATTTCTAATTGACCTCTGTTTGATATTATTACTTCCAGATCGTCAATACGTGCGGATGTCAGAGACAAAAATTTCAAAATTATTTTCTCATTTAAACGTCGCAAAGAGTGTCAAAACATAGAGAAAACATGATTTGGGAACGAAAATTGTTTGTGCCTGTCGGCTTGTATGTCTGTATATTTGCAGCCTCGATAACTTTAGAACGAATTGATATCGTCTTAAGAATTGGATTACAGTTAGCATGCGACAAGCGAAAGGTTCGGATGGCTTTCGGGTAAAATCGCTTCAAGGGGTAGGGAATGAATGGGGAACGACTTGGCGAGAATCGACATTTTTTCGTTAAAACTCGAGTAATATAACATTTTAGGGTAACTTTATTAAATAAGGTAAGGGGTTGAATGTGTGGGGGCAAAATATCGGTGACTGAAAATTTCTAACTTTTTTTGCTAAAACGAAATAAAATGTCTTTAAACATTTAAAAAAACTTGATTCTGGAACGAATTATTTTTGTCCGTCGGCCGTTTGGTCTATCGGCCTCTACGTCTGGCTGTTTGTAGAAGCAATAACTTTGGAACGAATAGAGATATCTTCAAATTTTGTATTTGGTTAGCACCCAACAAAAGGAGCGTTTTGAATTGTTTTTGGCGTGAGATCGCTTCAGAGTGTAGGGAATAAATCAAGGGTTATTTGGAGAAAATTGACATTTTTTCAGTAAAACTCGAGTCCTATAACGTTTCAGAAGTTTATCGGCACTGGAATACGAATATTTTCTTTTTGGTCAAGTAATGACCCTAAATTCATTTCATGAAAATATGTTTCCGAGGTGAGTAGATTTTCACTGATATGTGAATCTTATCATCCAATTTGCAGCCATATTTCTCGAATACAGAGAACAGCAGTATAGCTTTTAAAAGGCTTGTTTTCGTAAACAGAAACAGTTTGTTTCTTGACATTTCAGGGTTGTTTACTGTTTATTCGTGCATTTGTAACTCAAAGGAAAATCAAAATTTATAAGAAGCGTTCTTCTTGACACTTGTTAAGTGAAATTGGCAATGCATAGTATTAAAATCATACAAATTTTCTTTTTGCGCATGACGATTATAATGTTTGCTTGTACAACAAATTATTATATATGATTTTTCACTTATGGAACTACTGAAAGTAATTTGGTAGTTTGGTTAATAGATACCTGCTAAGCGTTTATAGTTAAATGGATACAGTTCCAAAAGTGCTTATTTTCAAGTCTCAGACAAAACAAACTTCTGATTGTGATTTGTCAAACGGCTAGTAAAAAATGTATTAAGCACAATTTGGAGAACTCAGTTCATCACAATACAGTTTTAGGACCTGACTATCGTTTCGCTAACAAAGTTAGCGCCACCAGAGAAATGAATAAAGTAAGCGAATAAAAACTAGAACTACTCTTTATATGTTAGTTGCCAAGCAGTTGCGAACACCGTCTTCTTAGAAGGCATACAGACAGACCCTACTGTTAAGTCTGAATTCTATGTAACTCAAATTGCATACCTGCTTTTGCAAAACTGTGTGTTGTTATCAAATATTCCTTTTAATAAAAGCACATTTATAATTGAGATAGCACCTCGAATGAGTTACAAAGAACTGGATCTACTCAATAGAGTAGTATATTTTAATGGACACATCTAAACATTTTTGTTTGTAATCTCAAGTTGATAAAAAATTTCAATCAGTCGCGACAGCTAGATGCTTAAGAAAGTATATATATATATATATATATATATATATATATATATATATATATATATATATATATATATATATATATATATATATATAACGTTAAAAATGCAAACAAAAATGTTTCAATAGTGGGGTTCTCTCTGTATATCTTCATAGAGGACGCTGTTCGCAAATGCTTGGCAACTAACATATAAATAGTAGTTCTAGTTTTTACCCGCTTAGTTTATTAGTCCCTCTGATGACGCTAACTTCGTTAGCGAAACGACTGACAGGTCCTAAAAGTGTATTGTAATGAATTCGGTTCTGCAAATTGTACGAATCAGTGCTCATTACAGGTTTAAATCTTCGCTAAAACTTTACTGCTTTTGGGCAAGTAAAATGTTGTCCCTTGCACTTGACTGGCCCCTAACATATATTTCTTATTCAGGATGTAAGTGCACTTGCGCAAAATATTAAATAAGTGAAACTTATTTTGATAGTGAAGCTTTAATTTCTGAGAGACCAAAGTATGGGCTATTAACCTGGAAATAGGCTCGAACACCCGACTGGCACTCAGAATCGCATAGGATTTGTGTAGAAAAACTTTACTTAAATCCATATTTACATTTTTTCTACGTGGCAATAGAGTGAAACTGAGCTTTTAGGCATGTTCTAACACTAATTGCCTGGTTCCTTGAAACTGTAAGCTGGTATAGTCAACGATTGAATAAAGTAAGTTTGCTTATGAGAAAACTTTTAAATAAAATGTGCACATTTAAAAATAATTTCGACGCCCTCGTGGCGCAGGTTGCTAGGTGCCAGCCTGCTAAGCGAGAGGTCCCGGGTTCGATTCCTGGGCGAGCCAAGTTGACTTTGTCTAGAAAATTAGTAAATAGTGAATGATGGGAAATGAATGTGCTAATGGCCTGAGATGCCGCAGCCAATAATATTAAATAAAAAAAAATTATAATAATTTTAGGATATACAGAGTGTGCCATAAAAATCAGGACAGTACCAGGTTGGCCTTTTTTTATGGAGCGCCTTACGTGTTATTCATTTCTAGTGAATTTTCTTAAAAATAATTCAATAATGAGGAGATCCCGACTTTTGAATTTTGAAAATTTTTTTTCAAATGAGCGCTATTTAGGACCCCTGGAACACAAATCCGAGGTCGGTTTCAGACTTTATATATATATATATATATATATATATATATATATATATATATATATATATATATATATATATATATATATATATTTATGTGTCACACCTATAACTAAAAAAATAATGGACCAATTTTGATAAAACTTGGTGAGTACTTTCCTTCACAAGTGGCTTGGACAAGTTCGTTAGCCAGGAAAATCCGTCAAGGTTTTCCCGGATAATGTTGTGTTTTCTTTGGAAAAAAATTTATATCTCCGGAATTAAAAAAGTAAGGGCAACCAAATTTAGTGCGCGGGTTTATAACATTATAGGTAAATTACCTACCAAAATTTAGCTCTGTAGGTTAAAAAAAAGTTACAGGCACTGAAAGAAAAATAAATTTGAGTTTTCCTCAAAACGTCAAAGTCGCGATTTAAGACGTCACAGTTGGTAATATTTAGGCAATGAGCCTGAAACTAATATGATCTATGGAAGGATGGCTCAAGAAGAATGTTTTAGAAAGCCCGAAGTCTTAGTTTCAATCGTCATTGTGCTTCATTTTACTCAAATATTCCCAAAAAATTCATTTTAAATAGACCCTTTCTCTGATGCTTTGGCAGTAGTGCTAGCTATAGAGTTTATCGGTTAATGGTATATCATTTTTGTCGAATTTTCGTAAAAAAATTTTAAAGCTCAATATATCTGTTATTATGCAAGATACGAAAAAATTTTGTATACATTAATTATAGGGTGTTTTAAGCTACATCTTAAAAAAATATTTTTACAATTACAGGGTAGTCTATAAGTCATTGGTGAATCAATTTTTTTTAATTGAACACGCCTTATGTTATTGCATTTTTTCATTTTCCATCGAAATATAATACATATTTGTAAGAAAAGAATTTCGGGACGCAGAAAGTGCGTTTTGGTAGCAAATTTGAAATTGAATGCTTAAAATTTGAATAGCTCAATTTGCTATTACCCTATAAGGATGACCAAGAAGCCAGGTTTTTCGGGAACACTAAGTTTACTTGCGGAATTGTTGTGTGTTTTCAAACAATAAAGTTATTTTGATAAAACATGGCACATTGTTTCTACTATATAGGTTATACTGGTAACCAAATTTAATGCCTGCTTTCGTAAAAAAAACATGTTTGCTATTAAAAACCTTTTTTTTTTTAATCGGACACGCCTTATGTTATGGCATTTTTGCATTTTCCATCGAAATATAATACATTTTCGTAAGAAAAGAAATTCGGGACGCAGCAAGTGAGTTATGGTAGCAAATTTTCATTAAATGCTTCAAATTTGATTAGCTCAATTTGCTATTAACCTATAAGGGTGATCAAGAAACCAGTTTTTTGGGGAACACTTTAAGTTTACTTGCGGAAATTTGTTTACATTTTCAAACAATAAAGTTTTTTTGGTGAAACAAGACACATTTTCTCTACTATATAGGTTATACTGGTAACCAAATTTGATGCCTGCTTTCTTTAAAAAAAACATTTTTGCCATTAAAAATATTTTTATGAAAATTCACTAGCATAACGCACTTGCTGCGTCTAGACTTTTTTAAATTCTACGTGTAATTCTTAAAAGTTCTTATTGTAGGATAATATATGTAAAATCTATGGGTTTCGAATTGGTTAGAATTTTATACAGAAATTCAAAAAAATTCACTAATGAGAATATCGCAACTTTTGATTAATTTTTAATTTCTTTAAATAAGCGCGCACTACGACCCCTAGAACATATATTATATGGGGTCAGTTTCAATTTTTTTATGTATCACACGAAAAAATAACGCGTCAATTTTGATCCAATTTGGTGAGTGCGTTTCTTTTGCAAGTGGCGTGAGTAAGATCGTTAGCCAGGATAATGGGACTAGTTTTTCTGGGAAATTTTTGGATTTTCTTTGTAAATTGTTTGTATCTCTGGAAATAACTATGGCAACCAAGTTGAGTTTTAAGGTTTATATTATATAAAGTATACCATAATACAAAATTTATATGTCTAATTTAAAATATAAAAGGTTATATGCATTTAAAGAAAAAAATGCTGGGTGCCACTGATAACCAGAGAAGAGCACAAATCTAGTTTTGTGTGGATAACAAAGTCTATTGTATATTACAGACAGATAGGCAAAGAACTTGAAATGAATACGGGTTGTGTAGAGAACATATTGCAAGCAGTGTGTTTTACAGAGCCTTAAGTTTCAGCTTCAACCGGCCATTGTCGTTCGTTTTACTAAAGTATTTGCAGAAAACTTATTTTGCCAATTTGCTAAGAAGAATTTTAAAATATTTAAATTGACGTTGATACGAAAAGCTAAGAAATTATTAATTCGATAGTACTATCTATGTTTACATTTTCATAATATAAAATGAGTTGTTAATTGGTACCTCAAATGTCAAGTGAATCTTTAAAGTTACAGACTCAATTACGTTATGACTACTGCCTTGTGACAAGAAATGGCCATTTTCGCAACTATAGTTTTCTTTACTTCCAGTGGTTCAAAATTCCGTAAAATGATAAAAAATGTGCACTTTCTTGTTTGCAATTTTAATTAAAGATCATGTATATAATTTGAGTTTTATCTATTCTTTGAGAAAATGCTTGTGTAAAAAATATTCAGTCACTTTTCAGAATTTATTTTGGGTTTTGGTAGCACTAATTTTTTATAAGATTTTTCTAAGATTTTGACGATTAATTATAAATGGTTATCAAGTCATTACAAAAAATGTATTCTGATTTTCCTAAGAAAAAATGTTTGCAATTTTCAACCAACTCTATATTTTTTATAAGTTTTATATATAATTTTATCTTGACAGGTTAATAGTTTGAAAAGGTTCGTTGGCTAGGAAAATCGGACCAGCTTTTTCGTGAACATTTTAAGTTTATCTTTGCAAAATTTGTGTACCTTTTCAAACAATATACTTATTTTGATGAAATATGGTATATTGTTTTTACTATTTATAGCTTATACTGGTAACCACATTTGAAGCCTGATTTTATTAAAAAAAGACATACCGGATATTAAAAACCTTACAATGGAAATTCACGACCATAACTCACTTGCTGCGTTTAAACTTTTTTTATGAATCTTTATAAATTTTATTAGAAATTAAAAAAAGAGCTCTGCAACTAAAGCAGAAACAATTCTTTAAATCATCTGTTCAGTTACTTCACAAGGACGGAGATAACCGACAATGAACTCGCAAGCAGCATTCCAATCTCCAAGAATCTAGATGTGTATTTTCCCCAGCCATGGTAAGAAGCATGGAAAGCAACCACAACTGCATAATAAAGAAGATATACCAGAGGGAAGACAAAATTACGCGTCCACTCCATCACCAGAAAGTCAAGTAGACAATCTGGAAACAACTTTACACTAGAAACTCATAGATGTTCATCAACCCACGAGAATCTAGAATTGCAATCACATGTAAAGGCCAGATGGAAGAAGTTATGGTAAAGCAGTATGGCAGAATATTCATCTCCCAAGACTGTATCCTCGAGACAAAATGGGCATATATTATTAGATAATTAAAATTATTATTATTTTTATTATCATCCTAGGGTCGTATATACATTAATATTATTTCTATTATAATCCTAGGGTCGTATACACATTAACATTATTTCTATCATCATCCTAGAGTTGTATATATATATATTAATATTGTTTCAATGATTATTATTCCAATTAGCATACCTAGGAGGGTTTTCTACATATTAATATTACTTTAATTATTATTATTTCAAATAGCATACCTAGGGTTGTATGCATATTAGTATTATTTCAATTATCATCCTAGGGTCGTATACATATTAATATTCTTTTAATTATTATAGTTAGTGCCAAAGTTAGGTCAAGGTAAATTAAACATTCAGGTCAGAGCTATCCAGAGAGACGTCATTCCTTCAGACTCGGCGGTATGTTCATAGAACAGAAAACTATCCAAGAGGGCATTCCTAATCATAAAAATATATTTAATATTAATTTTATATTATAATAGTTATAGGAAAATTCGCTAGCATAAATCCAAATAATATCTTTTATAATTAAGTAGGTCGCATAGAAATTATAATTATTGACCTGGAATTGCTCATATTGCATGTTTAGATAAATAATGAACAAGTTGGAATTTCAGAGTACAGTATAAGGAATGCTGACTGATGAGGTTTGCAATTTGTGAATTATGTAGACCAAGCAAGGTTATAATAAGTAGTGTTGTTGATATACATTAAGAGACGTTAAACTTTTCACTTTTGCTTTGAAAATGTAGAAACTAATATCAGATTTTTTGATTAGATTCTTAAAATGTAAATACGCGAGACTTTTTAATTTAATTATGTACAGATTTGGTTTAAAATTTTATTCGGTTGAGTTAGTTTTAAAAAGTTGTTAATTCTTTTTATTATATATTAAATTTTATTACAAATTACATCGTTACCATGTCCAAATTATCCTAGTTATAAACAAGTTATTCCCTTAATATCCTCCGCTCCTTGAACACTTATTATTATGTACTTACCTGTATTTTGCTATAAAAACTTTTAAATCGATGCACGCCTAACTTTAAGTTTATGCTTTGCCCAAAAAAATATTTAAGATAAAATCTACAGGATATTTAAAATACATGTTCAAAACTGGGAAATTTGAAATTCAAAACGATGAGTTATTTTAATGGAACGCCCTGTATGTAAATGTTATGTTAAGAATAAAAACACTACACATTTCCTTCAATACGTTGTGTACCTATATTTTATTGTTTTTGAGTTATTTAAATTTTTATTACTTATCTATATTTCTTCTTATTCATAGTACCCACGAAAACGGTTATCTGCAGAAAAAAATTATGAACTGTCAATCTATCGATAACATGTTTTATAATATATCTACATCCTGAGTTTAAAAGACAGCATGTTAAAAAAATCACATATATTTTGAACAGAAAATCAGTTTTGCTAGTTCAATAAGAAGTGTTTGCAGTCTGCCGTGTCTAACAGTAAACCAAAGATAACAACTTAAAAAGATACATATACATAGAGAAAAATTCAGAAGCAGACAGTTCAGAGAAGGAAATGAAAATCCAGGATATTCCATTGTAGATTTGCAAACAATAGCAGCACCTCGATCCGTGCAAAGCCAGAATAAAAAAGAAAATGGATACAGTCATATACACCCTCGCAAACATACAAATCACCCCGCACATAGCCAATGGACTGTTTTTACCAACTAGTTCCCAACAAACGAACCACAACACTACCGCTGCCTTTCCGTTTGGACGACTTTGTTCTTTAAATAAATTTGAGACAACTCTGGGAAATATGGGACCAAAAGAGAATCGTCCTTTGAAAGAAATTTATTCTTTTTACACATAGTGTATCTGTGTCTTTGATGTCATATAAAATTTCCACTTTCAGGTGCACGATGCGCTTTGTCTTCTTTTCTGTGAGGTTTATAAAACTCGTAACATAATTTGTATGTAAATCTTTAACCGCCATAAATGAAAACGATATTCTTATGTCGCTTTAATTAAGGATAGAACCTACAAAATAGAAGAAGCGTTAACAACCGCAATATTTTTAAAGTAAAGGATTTTAACTCTTTCTGAAACTTAGAGCTCCAATGAAATATATGTTTTTGGTGATAATGAGCACTTTTTAAATAACCTAACTGTTGGAAAGTTACTTGGAAACACAGTCAGATTTAGTAGTTATTGTAGTTTAGATTTGATATATTTTTTGGCTTTAACTTCGCAAAACCTCAATTAATGATACCAATGTATACAAAAAGTCCAATCATAAAAAAATGTATAATATGTAAGCGCTTTGATCCTTACACCAAGAACATAAAAATATAGAGATTTGATTTTTCGCTCGTAACTCCAAATCCGCTTAAGATAAGTATACCATGGCTTCTTAGTTTCAGATGGAAAGTTTTTTGCACTTTTTTTGCACATTAATATATATCAGGTGTTCTATTTAAATTCTCACATAACATGCATTTTTATATATTTCAGAGGGATATTATTTTTTAAACACCCTGTATGTGTAAATTTTCCTGTAGTTCTACAGTAAGATATAGCGTTCTGAAAAGTAACTATAACCACAAATTCAGACTTTTATATTTGCTATTTACAAAAAAAAAAATATCTCATTCGCAGATGTTTGTTGCCAAATTGTTTATAAATCTTTTTTTTTTCTCGGAAACGGTTGCCGATAGATTAGCGTATGTGTGACGAAAAATGTTTCAACTATATCATGGAATCTATAAATGTTATAATAAACGGCGTGTTTAATTTAAAACACATAATTGTATCAGCTACAAGTCGATCTGACAAAACTCTCATCAAAAACATTTTAAATAGAGGGACCATATTTGAATACCTAAGTTACCCAAATTCCAGGTCTTTAGCTGCAGTAATTTTCCATAAACGTCCAATAGGCCGTCAACTATGTAGAACCCTGTATAGGACAAGTCAAAAAATTTGCAAAGTGTAGGGTGTCAGCCTATTGTCTGGGTATGCCTTGATTTATACTGCTAAAGCCGCACATATTACCAGTGTATTAAAATTTGAGTTTTTTTTTAAGACAAAATCCATTCATGGCCTGTTTGCGACCTGCCTAAACAAATTCTGTATAATAAGATTTATAGACTACTTATCTGGGTTTGCTGTTAGTTTTCGTCTCTGTAAATGAAGGACGTAGCCAGCGCGTAAACGAACCATAACAAGTGGCGTTCTTGAACTTTAGATGTCATAGGATGTTCTCCAATGTGTCTGTAACCGGTTCTGCTGCTTGACAGCATCCTGTGTAGCAGTATAACCGGTTACAGAAACATTAAAGAACATCCTAGAACATCTAGAATTCAGAAGGGCTACTTTGTCCAGTTAGTTTATGCGCTGGCTGCGTCCTTAATTGACAGAAATGAAAACCAACAGTGAAGCCATAGAAGTAGTTTCCAGTCTGTATGTAGTTTATTTATTACCTACTGGAAGGATTTGGGGGGGGGGGGGGTTCAAACTTTAGTTTAACTTCTACATACATCCGATGAATCGTATTAAAAACTTAAATAAACGTTTCAATAATGCTACGGTTCCTGAAGGAGGTCGTTTGTCTTTGGCTATTAAAGTCCTCAGCGGCCAAGTCGGTCGAAATAAAGGACGATTCTTTCTCGCTCTGGAAGGAGTTCGAAGCGGCGTTTTGGGCTAGATTGGGGGGTGGGGAGTTCAAAAAAAGAAAGAGAGATTTCCTAAAACTTACATAATTTTGAGAAACACTACAGTGTAATTAGTGTTGACTACTTTTTAAAACTAATAAATAGGGCAAGCATCCTTTCCGAGGTGTATTGACACACGAGTTATCAAGAAGAAAGGAAATGGAAGATTACTTGCGGAAGATTGATAATTCTCTTGAAGGTCATCGAAATAGAGCACACCAACCTGGTAAGCATAATACGGGACATGTCAAAGAAGCGCGTTATGTTCCCAGATATTAACATAAAAGAGGGAGCTACTCGAGCTCGAGGTTCCGAGCTTACAAATAATTAAAAGTGGTGACTGAATCAACAATTTATTTTGTGGTGTTATTGGATAAAACAGACCAACGCTCAGATGAATTTTGGGGCCATTATGTTAAGTTTTTGAGCAATCGGCCACGATGTCCTTATTGTTTTTAGTTGCAACCTTAAGGAAACTTCACTCATTAATATAAAAAAAAAGATATCAAACAACATACATCTTGGGGATTCGTCGGTGGATGAACCAACGGTCAACGCGTCGGATTACACAGATGCCTCTTTAGGGACTGCCGCGGAATCTACGAGTTAAAAAATGCACAGGGAAAATGATAAACGCTTAGAGCTTGTAAAGGAATGTTTTTCAGAACATTCCGGTAGAACTTTGAATTGCAAACACTAACTTATTGTGGAATATAGTACGTCGTTTTCGACAAGATGGTATCCCATTTTAGTCGTGTACCGGCAAGAAAGCCGGAGACAAATCACGAAATGGTAGAATCGGAGTTCGTACATAAAGAGTAACTAAGTATATGTCACTGTTGATGATTCTGAAGAAAAATTTTGCTCGAAAGGAAAATATATTGAAAAAGACGCTTTTGAAAATCTTAAAAAGAAAGATTTGCAAGTGGTCACGGTGGCTCATCCTGAGCGTTAAACGCGATTCTACGTACAAACAGACAGTCCCGACTATGGTCTGGGGGGTCGCTGTTTCGAATTTTGCGAATGGTATGTTGCTGTTTCGAGTCTTGCGAATGGTATAGCTTCTATCAGTAACAACTGTTCAGGAGAGGAACGGCGGAGGGCCCGTTCTATAGATGGTGGGATAAAGTGGTGAATCTTGCTCAATTTAGGCATTCTTATATTTGTCAATTTGGGACAGTGAATAGGGAGAAACATATAAAGGCCGTCTTATTAGCGAGAGAGGCGCAAATCTGGCAAAGCGTGGCTGTTTGTGAATTACGGCAAGCAGCAGATATCTTAGCGAAATATGATGGTCCGTATTGGATTATCAAGAAGGTCGAGCCCAATTCTTACATTCTAGAAGGCAGTGTTTGTCGCGAACTTGCTTCCAAAAATATTGTAAATTTCCCACCCTATGCTAGATTATTTGCCGATGTCTGCAACTTTCAATATGTGCTGACATTTCAAGTTTGTTTCAAAATCTTTGAAATATTATGTCACCTTAATTATGTTAATCTTATTTATTATGTGCCAGTGCATGCTAGTCTTGTGTACTTAAATCCCTTAACATTATGTGTATATTTAAGTGGGGGGGGGGGTAGTAAAGAGGTGCTGGAATTAAGCGGTTTGTGCCGGATGTGTGCAGACAGAGGTGAGTCGTGATGCAAGGAGGGACAGGGAGGAGTCGCCTACGAACAACGCCATTGAGAGTTGACGTAGGAGGCTTGCTCAGTTAAAGAAAATTTGCTTTATATTTTTATTTGTAATATTGTCTTACCGCTTTTTATATGCTAGTACAGCCTAAAAGAAGTGAAGTGTTACAATAAGTATAAGCATTTGGTTAGAAAACTATGCCTTCTGGAAATCTTACCTTTTGTACTGAAGAAGCCGTTTTCTGAAAAAAAAAAGAAATTGTTTTTTAATACACTTTCTAATAATCGCAATAGAATACTATAAAAGATAATTTGTTTGTTTATTATAAGACAAAGTGAATTTTATTATTTAGAGCTTACTAATAGTATCCTTTATACTAAATTTATGTTGATCAAGCAAGCCTTATACATGGTATCACAAATACAGGTGCCACAAAGGTAATAGCAATGTGGCAAAAAAAACCTCAATCTTTTATTTGCTTCTTACGTCGGTCTATTTCTGCTACTATTGCCAATCTCCGACGTCAGGGAGCAGTTTCACTTCACTATCCTGGAAATTTTACCGATCCCCTGCCTTTCTGTGAGGAGGGTAGAGATCTTTAAAATATCCAACATATAATGGCCAGGAGACAGACGGCTTTACGCCCCCTCTAAGGGGCAAAACATGCAGAGATTCAACATGCTCTAATGCAGTGTCACAACGTCGTTTGATGTTATTTTTACAGTATGTAATTAAAAAGTGAGAGGGGAACCCTGGGAATCGAACTCAGTACCCTTCGGTTCAGAGGCACACGTTCTTACTGCTGGACTGCCGACGCTCTAAAAAGCTATCTAAAATAATATTTTGCTAGCATTTTTATTAAACAAAGAAAAGTGGCCATTGGAGCAAATTAAGACTTTGCAAAACACAATTGTTACAACATATATGTTCCTTAGAAACTGCATCTGCTCCAAAATCTTTATTAAAATATTGCCGAATCTGACATTTGTAAGTGACAAAATAAAAATTTGTTTCTTGCACTGTGATTTTTCGTGGTATCTACTCGTTCTGGCCTTTGAAAATTCTGTTTATAAAATGTAAAAACGCAGCTAATGCGTTATGGTGTCGAATGTATTTCAAAGTGTAACTACTTACTTTCAGTTGACCACAGAACCTTAAATTTAGGTATGTTTCCATGCTATTGAGTGTATGCATTTTAAATTTCATCAAGATAACTTTAATATTTTTTAAGATGTAATTATTTATAGAAAAAGAATCTAAATATTTTGTGAAAAAATTACCCGAGTAAGTTGTTTAACAAACCCGTCCAAGGGATTCACAAAAGAAACATGCTTGTCAAGTTTGATCAAAATCGCTTAATTATTTTTAAGTTTTCGCTCTGATACTTAAGTAGCCTTACCACTGTAACCTCTGTATTAAAGAAGTTTCTAATAGTCTAAGATCCGGCTGCAAAATTAGTACATTAATAATCTAGATTATCAAGATTTAATTTTTAAGTATTTTTACAACTAGGAGAAGTCACTTTTCATCAGGTGCCAATTAAAAATTACCCGCTAGTATAATTAATTAAAATATAATTAATTTACTTTTAGAGAAACATTTTGTTAACATCTTACGGAAATAAAACCTACACAACTTCACAACAGCGTATTTAAAATATCTGAAACGTCATAGTTGCTGCTGATTGCTTAACCGCTACCTCTACGCAGCCAGGTGTAAACAGGTATAATTTTATTAAAACTTTTCGTTCTTAACGTACACTCATTTCATTTATATCACATTAAAGCTCATTTTTTCTGTAGTTAATGATATAAAGGTGCCTATATAAAAAAAACCGCAAATCAAAGTTTCCTACCCTAAAAGATGCTAGGTATGAAAAATAAAATGACAGAGAGTGATCGCGCGACGCTACTTGTTAGACAAGGATGCTCAATGCCAGCTGAACGTATTTTTTGCGCATGCTCCGATAAGCATCTGAGTCCAGTCATTTTTATTACTACTTAGATCGTTGGTTGAGAACCCTATTTATCGGAGCATGCGCAATAGCTCAAAAATACGTTCAGCTGGCATTGAGCATCCTTGTCTAACAAGTAGCGTCGCGCGATCACTCTCTGTCACTTTATTTTTCATACCTAGCATCTTTTAGGGTAGGAAACTTTGATTTGCGGTTTTTTTTATATAGGCACCTTTATATCATTAACTACAGAAAAAAATGAGTTTTAATGTGGTATAAATAAAATGAGTGTACGTTAAGAACGAAAAGTTTTAATAAAATTATACCTGTTTACACCTGGCTGCGTAGAGGTAGCGGTTAAGCAATCAGCAGCAACTATGACGTTTCAGATATTTTAAATACACTGTTGTGAAGTTGTGTAGGTTTTATTTCCGTAAGATGTTAACGAAATGTTTCTCTAAAAGTAAATTAATTATATTTTAATTAATAATCCTGGTGGGTAATTTTTAATTGGCACCTGATGAAAAGTGACTTCTCCTAGTTGTAAAAATACTTAAAAATTAAATCTTGATAATCTAGATTATTAATGTACTAATTTTGCAGCCGGATCCCGTACTATAATGGAAATTCACTGAAGTGTTGAACTCAGCTAATACAAAGTACTGATCAAAGTAGAAAAACTGTTTAGAATCTATGGATTTATTATTTCATAAGAATTTTGCGGAATGTATAAAATTCAAAAGCAAAGTTAGCTAAGGCACGCAAATAAACTTTCGTATCATTTTCCTAACTTAAAAGCACAGAGCCCGATATTTTTACCAGTTTATTATTGTTCGCTTACTAGTAATAACATAAACTGCTCAATTTTATAGTAGTAAAGAAGTTGTTGCAGCAAAAGACAACAGCAAGTGATAGTCATAACATGTTTATACAGTGTGGCCCCCGCAGTTATGGAATAAAATTCACAATTCAAAGGTAAATGTTTTTTTTCTGAAAAACGCTCGGACATACATCAACTATTTTTTTTACACCTTGTAAGATTAGTTTGTAATTTTTACCGCTCATCATTTTAACTCCATCCCTTGTTGATTTTTTTTCAAATAGGAACCCCATTATTTTCGGGGAAATTAAAAAAACATATTTTCTCTTTTTGGCGGAACTACAAATATGGGTCCTAAAGTCATAGACCAATACACAGGTTGGAAATTTAATCACTGACAATAAAACTTAAATCGTTTATTCTGAAATTCACAATTATACCAAAAGAAACATATTCCCCCTCAAACGTTTAAATTGAGCATGTCTTGAATATCTAGTTGTTCAAAGTGCTTGCCATTTTATTGCTGGCAGCGAATTACTCTTTTGAAAAACTCGTCTCCAAATACTTAAAACCTTTAGTGCAATATTGCTAATTTCCCTGGTTACTCTTTCCTTTAAATCATCCTTTAAATCCAAAGGTAGTTTTGTATACTTTTTATTTTTAGATATCTCCACAAGAAAACTACACCAGAGGTGTAATATCTGGTGACCTCGCAGGCCATTTCATGAAATCTCTTCTTCCTCTCTACCATTGTGAAAATGTTTTATTTAAATACTCCCGTACATGAAGAACACCGTCTTGTTGCAACAATATTCTTTCATTTGGACAATTGCGACCAAGTGGGAGATAACCCTGTAAGGCTAGATTTATTCTTACCACAATTAGAACCGTTGGCCAGTTTCGCTCTAATTAGAGCTCGTCAGTACGGCATACTAAATGCATCGAAAATACACCTATAAAGTAACACGGCTTTGGTAACCAGCCTCCCAAAACTAAGTGAGATGCAAGACACGTTTGTACACATGCCGCCATCTCGTTGCGGAACCGGGTAGTATGTTGTCACGGCAGCTCCGAATAACACAGAATGTTAAAAAATAGAGACTGTATACAACCAACTAACAATTTAGTAAACTGTCAGCTCTGGCCCATTTCTTCCCCAATATAGGGACAAATTATGTCAAGCTAGATGTATTCTCACCACAATTAAAACCCTAGACCGGTTTCACTTTAATTAGAGCTCGTCAGTACGGCATACTAATTGCATCGAAAATACACATATAAAGTAATACGGCTATGGTAGCCAGCCTCCCAAAACTAATTGAGATGAGAGACACGTTTTTACACGTGACGCTATCTCGTTGCGGAACCAAGTAGTATGTTGTCACGCCAGCTCAAAATAACACAGAATGTTAAAAAATAGAGACAGTATACAACCAACTAGCAATTTAGTAAGCTGTGAGCCCTGGCCCAATTCTTCCCCAATAAAGGGACAAATTATGTAAGGCTAGATGTATTCTCACCACAATTAGAACCGTAGACCGGTTTCGCTCTAGTTAGAGCTCGTCATACGGCATACTGATTGCAGGGAAATACACCTATAAAGTAATAGGGCTATGGTAGCCAGCCTCCGAAAACTAAGTGGGATGTAAGACACGTTTTTACAGGTGCCTCCATCTCGTTGCGGAACCACGTAGTATGTTGTCACGGCAGCTGCAAATAACACAGAATGTAAAAAAAAAGGGCCACGCCTGACAGTTTACTGAATTGTTAGTTGGTTGTATACGGTCTCTATTTTTTTCATATTCCGTGTTATTTTTAGCTGCTGTGACAACATACTACTTGGTTCATCGTGTCTTACATCTCACTTAGCTTTTTATCAGAAAAAATAATTTCCGCGGAAGAAATAATATTCGTATTTCGCATAATAAACGTCTCCTTGCACAATCGTAATCTTTTATCTGAATTCCCGTCAATGAGTTCTTGTTGCTGTTGAACAATTGGCAGACTAAATACTGAACCAATTTTGATCGGTATCAGTTTTGCATAAAATTTAGTTTTTCCACAAAGATTAGAAAAACCTTTCATACAATGATGTTCAATTAACACTAAAATTTGAGTATTATTTGAGAATAAGGGTTGCGACTGTAAGTGTGCCCTAGACAGAACCTTCATCAAATTTTTTGCCATAATTGTAACTTAAGGAAACCTTTGGTTTATTTAATTATATAAAATTTATTGTGCCGTTAAAACGTTTGTTTGTATAAATTTTATTTTTGTATTAATGTAGTTTTGAAACTAGATAAGTGGTTTTTATTTTTAGTGTAAAAACCCTAACCCAGAGTTTATTTTAATACCTAATTTAAAACGATTGTGACGCGTTTCGTCACTAGGTATCTGCTCCGGCCGAATATATAGTAAAATTTTGGGGAATTTGTCTCAAATGCTCGGTCATAGTGTTCCAAACAAATATCAAGCAAGACCTCTTTTGAGGGTCGTTAAACATAAATATTCTCTTTTAATGTAACGAGGGATAGTTATTTTAATATACGTCCTGTCACTCGGACGTTGCCTATTTTTTTTAAATGTACCTGAATAAATATTTACTCAAGTGTGCTTAATAATAATTCAGTTGAGACGAGTTAACGATATTTAGAGTTTACGTTCATAATGCTTTGTAGTAAAGAAAAGTAAATGCCTCGTTAACTCGCCCCGTTAAAAAAGTTTTCCCACTGTCCAGTTACATGACCCCTTAGAATTTGCAAGAATCCTATACACTTAGCAAAAACATATAGGGCTTCAGCACTCTGTATTTTCTCAAAGATATGTATAACAATGATAACATCATCATAGCCAACCGCACGAATTGAAAACTTTCTTATCCTTTTGACAAATTTTGTGTGGTTTTCCTCTTCGCCATATTTGACGGTTCGTAATATTTAAAATTTATGCCCGCGATAAATTCTTGCAAAGTGTAGGATAATGTATGTGTGTAGTCTGCGTGCGATTAGGCAAATAACTTGGTAAGACAGAAGCATGCAACTCTTAGCTGGCTGACCAGTTGACGTAAACTTCACACATACAAATATCTAATCTTGCTTATACACTCAAATGTCAAATGACAGCATTATTTCTCCTTAACTAGGTGACAGAAATGACCTCATTTTAGATGGTTGTCAGCTGACGTTTCTGATTATGTGTATATGGTATTTTAGCCGTCATTTAGAGATAATGCTAGATTGAAACGAATTACTTATAACAGTTTTGGGTTACTTTTGAAAGCCGCAGTTAGGTACTGATTTTAAAGCAAATTAATAAAAAATAAATAATCTAGAAGCTAGTTGTTTCATTGAAGGTATAATACCAATACAAATCCTGGGTCCTTCTCCAAAGGGTATGTAAGAAAATGGAACAATATTCTTTATATTTTCATCGGAGAATCTTTCGGGGTCATATTTGTCGGGATCTGGAAAATATTCTGGGTCATAATGAAGACCAAACATTGGTATGTAAACTGGAGTCCCCTTTTCTATGACCAGGTCACTTCCAGGCAGTTTGTAATCGCTATTACATCTTCTGTCTAAAAATGGTAATACTGGATACTTCCTTAAGGTCTCTGCAGAAATAAGAGAAACAAAAATTATATTCTGTTAACATAAACTTATATTAAATTGAAGGCTTAAATAAAGTAAATGTTACAAATAAGTCAGTTAAGGATATCATACCATACAGGGTAATAAGTTTCCTTTTAGCCATTTATAAAATATTAAAAAGTCTGGACGCAGCAAGTGCGCTATGGAAGTGAATTTTCATAAAAATGTTTTTAATAGCAAATATGTCTCTTTAATGCAAGCAGACATTAATTTGGTCACCGGCATAACCTATATAGTAGAAACAATGTACCGTATTTTTATGCATGCATTTTTGCTGTTTTAAAGTTCCTAAAATAGTTGGCTGACCTATACCATTTTCACGTGCCACCTGACGCCGCAAAGATGTTGATTTTCTTGAAAGGCTAATAAAATATCAAGTTATACGTTATCCTTAACATAAGCGGGTTACCTGCGCAATGGTTTACGGTGTCCAACTTCTCGAAACTGTGCATGCGTTTTAGATACAGTTCCCTGATAATGTTGTGGTAGCTCGGGTTATTTTGTATTAGAAAGATTCTGCAGATGAAGATGTAATAAATCCAGTTTTTGTTGATTTCTAATTAAGATTCAACATTATTCTCGCAGGAAGTTACGTGCAATAATTAGTCAATATAATGGACTATTTAATAACTGTGAATTTCAGAGTAAATGGTTTAGTGTTTATATATATATATATATATATATATATATATATATATATATATATATATATATATATATATATATATATAAAGTTGAAGATTGTACACGACACTTTAACAGGTAGGCTGTGCATTTTTGAGTACGATATAATGAGAACTAATCATGAATACTTGTCAGCTCTTTATTCCGATAGGAAACAGATTTTGGTTCGTAAAATTTCTCACTTACAACGTCTTAAAGACAGTTCCACACGCCCTAACAGTTTCAAGTTCAGTGACCATGTCTTCCACGATAGACCTAAAAATCTTTCTTCCTTCAATGGTTTCGATGGCCCCCAAGTAGCTTTGCTTAGCCAGGGTATAAAGTTTGCCGTTCCTCCAAAACTTAAGTCTTGGATCTTTGAGACAGTCAAAGATACAGAGGTGTTCTTGAGAAGGTCAAAGTTGAAAATGCGGAATTTCTACGTGGTATAGTTTCAAAGATTATTTCCAGGTTAAGGGCTTTAACCCCTGAATTCCGCCCATTCAGTAGGGTTGTCTCGTCTTTGAGAGAAATTATTGTTGGTAATGACCTTTTCCTTTCGAAAGCCGATAAGGGACATTGCGTCGATGTCTTGTATAAGACTGATTACATTTCTAAATTTCTCACTTTCTTGAGAGATAATGGGATTTCAACCATTGGCTACAACCCACTTCCTTCCTACGCTTCTAAGTTTAAGAAGGTTTTTGACAAGTATGCCCCCTTGATTTCTGAAACCTATAAACAGTTATTCCCTATGAACCACATAATTCCACGCCTACATGGCCTCCCCAAAATACATAAAGAGGCTGTCCCATCCGCCCGGTAGTATCTTTCGTTGGTTACATCTCTTATAAGTTGTCGAGGTATCTGTCCTTCCTCTTGATGTCAGGGTTAGATTTCCAGTCACCCTACTCCGTCAGGAATTCTTCGGAACTGATAGGTAGACTCAGCAACATAGAACTGGGAGATAATTTCTTGTTGGTGTCTTTCGATGTCTCTAACCTTTTTACCAGTGTCCCGGTGAATCAGACTCTCCTACTCTTGAAGAGTTTGCTTGCCTCTTCCTCATTCAGTATTGAATCGCAGAGGGCTCTCTATGCCTTGGTCAAGGTGTGCTTGGCTCAGAATTTCTTCTCGTTTGACAATTAAATTTTCGTCCAGAAAAATGGTCTCCCCATGGGTAATCCCTTGTCACCTTTTTGCGTGGAGGTATTTATGAGTTTCTTTGAGAGGGAACTGGTTTTCAGAGATTATAATCCCTATTTGCGATACGTTTCTTCCTCGTCACGTTATGTTGATGACATTCTGGTGGTTTGGGTACCACAGAGCAGCTGCACCTGTTCCAGGGTTGGCTGAATGCCTTGCATATCAACATCGATTTCACGATGGAGTTAGAAACTGATTCTTTCATAAGCTTCCTCGACCCGAAGTTGAAGAGGAGTAAGTACAACATATCATTTGACATTAACAGAAAACCCACTCAGACCGACCACCTCATTCCATTCAAGTCTTGCCACCATATGTCTCACAAGATGGCCTCATTCAGATTTTTGGTTGACAGATTGTTCAGAGTCCCACTGTCGGGAACCGACTTCATCAGAGAACTAAACCTCATTAAACAACTCGCAGTTAATAACGAGTACCCACTCAATATAGTTGATAAGATGGTCAACAGAAAGTGCCGTCAGCTCTTGATTGAAGCGAGCACCAGTTTTCCCCTCGCTCAACCTGAGAGGATATCATATTTCCCTGTCACCTATTGTGGTCCTGTGACAATGTCAAGTTTTCATTCAAGTCTTTGAACACCGTTAACAATTTGTTCATTCACAACAAAGATAACATCCCAGACCTGAATAAGTCAGGTGTCTATCGGTTAAGATGTGGTACCCCCGGTTGTAAAGCTGTCTATATTGGAAGAACCGGAAGATCATTGAGCACCAGAATCACGGAACACCTCAGAAGTAGAAACCAACCCAATAATGAAACGTCAGTCTTTGGTTGCCATTTGAGGGAAAGTGGCCACTGCTTTAACAAAAATACAGATACTGAGATTTTACACCCCTCAAGTTTTGGTGTAGAACAATTCGTTTTAGAAGAAATTGAGATTTTCAAACATTTCAGCTACCAAGCCAGTGACGTTTTGAACTTGTCCAACATTGATATAACTAACTTTCCTTCCTTTTATTAGTGTAATACGTGCTACTGAACTCTATGGTTTTCTATTTGACCAGAAGTATGATGTCTTGAATATGGCTGCTCTGTGGCTCTCCTTCCATTTCCTACTCTGTTTGTCATTGACATGTGATGCTTCTGACATTTGTTTCTCATTCACTCTTCTGCACCTGCGCCGTTGTCCTGGCATGTTCAAGGTAAAACAATGGCTGCCCTTCAAGAATGCTGTCGTTTTTAAATCGCCGATCTTTCTTATTGATTTTTGTTTAGGGACAAAATTTTCTGGCGATTTCAGATGTAGTGTTGCAGGCCCCCTGCTACAAAGGATAAAGTCTTGGCCTATTGAACCTTTTGTATAGTTTCAAGTACAATTTTTGAGAATTGTTCAAGTAAGTGGTGTCCATTTTGTTTTCTTCACTAGTAATTTTTCACAAATTTCTTTAAATTAGTGGTTCTCATTGGGTTTATGCTTGATTGTGCCTGCCTGCTTGTGTTGTTTGACCTGTCAGCTTTGCTCATGGGTTGCTTTGTTTTCTACAATAGACTTTAATACTTGATTATTTCAGACAGTGGACTTTTGCAATATTGTGGCTCTCAACGCTTTTCATTTTGCTTTGATACTTAGTTTAATTTGACTTTTAATTGCATGTTTCAGCATTAACATAGCTTTTAGCTTGTGTTACTGTATTGGCTGGTATTATTTTGTAGCTCTCTCAGATTTTAGCTTGAGTGTTGGTTAACATTTTACTGTGTGACTTGTGATTTTAGTTTTTGACATTTTCTGTAGGGAATACCTTGTCATCATTGTGCTCTAACGTGCACAATTGCCCAACGGAAAAACTAATGTTTATCTGACACACCTTCTTATTGTGATTATAGATTTATCCCCTGAGGATAACCTCTTGGAGGTCGAAACGCGTTGGGAAGTGATTAAATGAATAAATTTGTTGTCTGGTGAGAAGCCTTTTCATTCAATGTTTAGTAGTGTTTTATAGTCAGTCATTAAGTTTCCACCCTGTGTAGCGGTCTATGACTTTTTGATCCAAATTTTTGGTACCATCATAGAGAAAAGAATATGCTCTTTGTATTCCCGTCGTCAAAAATGATGTGATTGCTATCTGAAACCAAAAATCAACAAGGGATAGGTGTGAAATGGTGAGCGGTGGAAATTTCAAACTACAAGTGTGAAACAAAAAAAATTAATTGACGTGTCCGAGCGTTTTTCATTTCTCTTCGAATTATGGATTTTATTCCACAACTGCGGTCCACCTGTATAACAGGTGTCCCACATGTTTCCTTAAATCTCCTTTTTTAAAATTTCTTGATTGTTAATATTACCTGCACTACTTTTTTAATTATATTCAAAAAGTAAAAGCCCAGTAGTTGATCAAATACGTTTACAGTGTAGAATAAAATAAAATCAAATTACAGACAAGAACCACCCTGGAAAAATTTTCTTTGTTATTTAACGTTCAACATGAATTGCTTGAAATGCTTTATTAAAGTGTCTGCGTCAAACAGTACAGACAGGACTATCACATTTCGTTTCCCCACACATTCGAGCGAATCACGCATACATACGCACGCACCCAATCCCGCACTCACGCCGAAAAAGACTCACATATACAGAAACACAAGCAGTGAAAACAATTGGATAACAATGTTATTCTTTACACGCAGAATTACCCTGGTCACGCATAAGCTCGAATAACTAATCCTCGATCACATTTTAACGTCATACGTTCAGAATACGTTTTCAGTAATCTGATTGGTATTCAGTGATTCTGTGATTCTGTGTATCGTTTAGGCTGATACGTGGATTCGGATAATAAAATAACCTGGTTTTACGTCGACACATGATCTGTCTACATTTCCTATTTTATTGAAAGTACATTCAGGAAAGGTGGGCCAAATTTCTCACTTTTTAAAGGGAAGCTCCTATTTCTAAACGAAATAGGCCAAAACTGATACTAGAGTCTGAGAATCAAGTTTCATGACAGGCCCATTGGTGAAAACCGCATTGTGATATACATTGCCGTTTATTCGAAACTAGGCATTTCTGAAAAGTGACTATAACTTTTTTCCTAGTGAATCTTCTTTTATTTCTATGAAATTATTTTTGAAACACTTTTCTACGTATAATTTCTGTAGGTTACTTTAATTTATTTATATTTTTGTAGTTATAAACAGAAAATACATTTTTTTAAGAGACACCCAGAATGCTTTGGCATATTTGAGTACCGCCTGAAAATACCACTCAAAAATAGATCACTCTCGATGTTTGGCACAACCCTTCTTTGGAAAATAGAGCATTCACCTTTTCTATGCATAACTTGTAAAAAGCGCTATTTGACAAATAGATTTTGGATGACGCAGATACAAAATAAATGTCTACTGTTTATAGCTAGCTGACAATTTTGAATCATCTGAGAAAACCGGTGCTTGTTTCTGAGTTTTAGTGAATTTTCTTAAAAAAATTCACCAATGAGGAGATCGCGACTTTTGAATTTTGAAACAAATTTTTTTTAAATGAGCGCGAACTAGGCCCTCTAAAACACATATCCTGGGTCATTTTCTATATATATATATATATATATATATATATATATATATATATATATATATATATATATATATATATATATATATCAATCACCGATAACTTAAAAAATAATGGACCGATTTGAATAAAAGTTGGTACGCGAGTTTACATCATAAAAGCTAACTATGTTCCAAGATTTTAATTTCTAGGTTAAATAAAAAGCATATAGACCCTTAATGCACAAAACTTCGGTTGCTCTGGAGGCCAAATGAGGACACAAGATGACATTTTTTTTTATGATAACATTTCGAGTTAAGGGATCGAAAAATATTAAAACAGCAAAATAAGCTTTCGAACTCCAAAACAAACAAAGCCTTTATAAGGGGTAATATAAAAGCCCATAATAGTCCATGGCAACAATACATGTCATATTCAACTGACAACTTATTATGACAAATGTCAGATCGACTTTCAAAGTTACATGTAAATAAATATTTTCTTTTCTTACATGTGTAATACAAATATAGGCATGCTTTTCTTCTTATACTTATCTTTAGTCATCACAATTTTACTTATACAGTTTGATACAATTTGGTATTAGTGAATTATCTTCAATTTAAAATTTGACATTTAAAACGTCAAAGTCGCGATTTGAAACGTTAACATTGACATTTAGGCAAAACCCTGAAATGAATAAGGATTTTGTAGAGAAAATTTTATAAGAAGAATGTTTTGTAAACCCTTCAATTTCAGCATTGTCCTTCATTTTACCAAAATATTCCCAGAAAATTCATTTCAAATAGACCGTTTCTCTGATGCTTTGGCAGTAGTTTCATTTATAGTTTTAAAGAGATTTCCTCAGATGAGCGCAAACTAGGCCCCCTTACCCATATCTGGGGTAAGTTTCAGTTTTTATATGTTATCATATATACAGGGTGACGCATTTTTACGGCAAAACTCAATATATCCGTTATTATACAAGATGAAAAAATTGAATGAGTTAGTGTCTTGAGCTGCATCTTATAAAATTATTTTGACGATCACAGGATGGTCCATAAGTCGCCAGCAATACAAATTTTCTTTTTTGTTTGGAACACTTTATTTTGTTCAATTTTTGCATTTTCATCGAATTATCATGCATGTTTGTAGAGAAAAAAAAATGATAACGTTCATACTGCCATTTTTACCAATAGATAGGAGAGTTTCATGAAAATGACGCATATTCAGAGAGGTTTTCGCATATAATATTCGTCGGGAAAATAGAAATGCCATTAACTGAGCGCTCTCAAATAGTTAATGAATTTGAAAAAATTCAAACTGTCGTAATTCCATTTTTTTAAATTGAGCAACTCCCTATTATGCCTGCAGATCGTAATTCGGAAATATATTTTGCATTTCCTTTTTTTCTTTCCATATTAATTACAGTTTGGATATCTACTCTGAATTCTATGTAGTCTAGGCAATTTTTTTGTAAAAAATAGTTAATTTTTGCGGACATTTTTTGTGCTTCCGTAGAAAACATTGTTCGTCAATTTTTTCTGCCATTTTGGTAATAATTTTTAATAAATCATTGCAAAAAAATGTTTTCGGATATTTTTTGGGTGTTTCGACGGAAATATTTTTGTAAATAATTATATATTGCCAGCTGTTAGGTGTGTAAATAGCTTGAAGAGGTTTGTTGGCCAGGAAAATCTTACCAGTGTTTTGGGAACATTTTCAGTTTATTTTGGAAATATTTTTGTGCCTTTTCAAATAGTTAAGTTATTTTGATGAAATATTGTACATTATTCTGATACATACTGGTAATCAAATTTCATGCCTGCTTTCATTAAAAAATGCATATTTGCTATTAAAAATATTTTTATGAAAATTCACTACTATAACGCACTTACAGCGTCGAGACTTTTCTTAGAGGTTTTTGTTCGATTTTGAAACTAAATTTGCCACGAAAGTCAAAAATTGTAAGAGATGGGACATGCTTGTCTGTTGCATACAAGCAAGTGAGAATGCATACGCTACTAGCAATTTATAACATGAGCAGTATCCAAAGAGGAGACAACCCTTCAAAGATGTTTTTAATGAATAGTGTTCATTTTGAGATCAAAGGAGAAGAGATAGTAGTTATATGAACTGTTGAAAATAATCAGAAAACATCAGCGCGAAAGTTGACGATACCAACAGGACTACAAGAACCGAATGTTAGGCGGATATTAAAAAAGCACAAATTTACTCCATACAGAACTTTTGAAATTTATAACCTTAAAAGAGGAGATTTTGAACACTGAATGGATTTTGTCAGAAAATAGTAAAAGACCGAAGTGAAAGAGGGGTGAGAGAAAATGGTAACCAAGTAAGCGATTTTTCGTTAAATTGTATTTGGACAGGCGAAGCTTAAGTACGTAGTGCTGGTATCTTCAACAGTTATACATGGGCATAAGGAAATCTTGGTTTAATTTTGGAGCAGACAAATCAAGGAAAGTTACGAGAATAATCCAAAAGACCAAAAGTTAAATAAACGAAGAGGAAATTCAAAGTTGGTATCAGAATTTATACAGGTTCCCCAAAAAAAGTTACGAAGCATAAAATAGTACACGACCCAAGAAAACATAAGCCCCTGCATATGACGATCGACGTTTTTGACATTTTGTTGTACAGGCTTGTAAAGAGGCTAAGTGCACCAAATTTGAAACCCTTTTTTTCAAGGCGTACGAGAGAAAAATGCAGAGTGTATTGTGTGTGTGTGTGTGTGTGTGTTGCGCGCACCTTGCGGGTGGTCTTAGACATGTGTCTCTTAGCCACAGTCATCTGAAAAATGTGATAAAAATATTGAAACTTTGTCACCCTGTATATCAAAAACAGTGTGTTTTTGGCCATGGGTGTATTGAAATATTGTTCTTACTTTACAGAGCACTATAACTCAGGGGGTTATAGTGCTCTGTTGACGTTATGCTACACCCTATATATATATATATATATATATATATATATATATATATATATATATATATATATATATATATATATATATATATATATATATATATATATATATATATATATATATATATATATGTATGTATACACATCGTTCAACATTTTTCTTTACACTAAAACATAAAAACATTAATATACAAGCATATTCTCTATTATTGTTAGTCAGTGTTATTTGGATTGGCAATGACAGGTACAAAAGGCCGTAGTTAGTAAAATAATCATTAATGAAACTTTTAAGATTTATAACTAGCAAATTTGGATAGTATGTCAGTTTAAATGGGTTTAAAAGAGCCAAATATCTAAATGCAATTAGCTTAAACTCTTAATCATGACATTCAAACCAAAGAATGATGCTCTAAAACAATTACCTAAATGTAATAAAAAACCAAACACTTTGTATATAATATAAGAGAGTGTTTTTTATGTAAGCAATAGACTAAAGTTTATCAAAGACAAAGTGTTTTTGTGTTGTGAAACTCTTTATCAAGAATTACAGCATATAAAATTGTTTTCGTTTTAAATTTAGTATTTATTATTGTCTAGAAGTAGGGTTTGCCAAATGCCATTTTTAATAGTAGTGATGTGAAATAATAGGATTTGAACTTACCGGGCTTTTTCAAAGATGCATAGCTGTCAAAAAGGTATTAATTAAATTCAAGAGAAATTGCTTTGAAAACAGGATATGAGGTTCCAGATGAAATTGGAGAAGATTTCCGTTTTTTTTTTTCAGTTGTTGATTGTTAAAATGATTAGGACGCCAAGAGAGCGTCATATTTTACTTATTTTTATATTTTTAATTTTAATATTTTAAAGTATATTTTGTGTAAAGTGTTCGATTGTGTCCCTGGAAGCAACATAATGTGTTAAATGTATGTTTTCCGTTATAAATATAACAGATATATATATATATATATATATATATATATATATATATATATATATATATATATATATATATATATATATATATATATATATATATAGAAAACCACGTCCAGACTTACCTACCAAAACTAGCCAGGAATCAAGGTTTGAAATCCATTTTATTTTGTTTAAATCACAACAAGGGGGCAGAAACTTCAAATAAGGACAGTCAATTCTGTCAACTCTCTATCAATATAAAGTATTGGTGGGAAATTAGAACTTCTAAGTGAATAAACAGAAATCTTATTTGCGTTCTCAGAATAGTTAAAAGTTATAAACCTAGAAGGCGTGAAGTCCGCAGTGCAAAATTCGAAAAGCCATTATAAATATTGTTTATAAACTTAATACCAATCAAAATTCTGTCAGCAATTTTAATAATCTATTTTGTTAATAAAATTTAAGATTTTTATAGAGGATCCGCTTTAGGTTTTGAATCTAAAATTTTATCAAATAAAATTTGTTATAAAATTGAGGAGGTAGTTCTTTGTGTAAATAATAAAAACATAAATTAAGATTAATGCATGCAGCAGGCTATTTTTCTCCTAATTAACAGAATCCATCACTGGGAAGAGAGAGAGAGAGAGAGAGAGCCAGGGGAAAAGTAAGTAAATTATAAAGGTAAATTGATTTCCGTAAATTATCATAATTACTACATTTGACTGAGGAGTAAAAGGGGATATGCAACCAATATTACGCTCAAGTTAATTTTAATATAACATAACTAAAGGTATGGATTTAAATAATTAAAACACCACAGTCAAAAACATTAATTAAACAAAAATAAATACATTAATAAAATCTACAGGGTCATGCATAAACATTGTGTGTAAACTGTCAATATAAATGTTTTAATTTACATTTTAAAATACAACAAATAAAAGTAAAATCACCCTAAATTATATTAATTAAAATTAAAATTAACGTAAAATATATTTATACAGGGTGATTATTTATACGAGATACTATATATAAAATTATATAAATTATAAAATAAGTATGATCATAAATAATTGGCTCCCAACATTGCGGCTTCTTCTGCAAGATAAACTATATATTTAAAATTTATAAAATATAAAAAAGGTAAAGCATTAAAAGCGAATTGTATTAATCATAAATAATTGTCGCCTAAACGCCTAAACGTGGGGCTGTGTAAAACTCAGCTGTGTAAGACAATTAGCCAATAATATACTTATATATATATATATATATATATATATATATATATATATATATATATATATATATATATATATATATATATATATATATATATATATATATATATATATATATATATATATATATACAGGCTAGCACATTTCTCCGATAAAGCTCAATATATCGATTATAATACAATATACGTAAAAAAAATATTCTAACTTACTTAGAGGGTACCTTGAGCGGCATTTTACAAAAGTATTTTGAAAATCACCGACTGGCCGACAAACAATCGATATCGTTCGCCGTTTTAGAGTTATTTGTAACTTTTCACGCTTTCGGCACAAATCAATAATTGTGATGTGGCGTTTAAATCAATCGATAGCAGAGTTGCATAAAAATTACGCATTCAAGGAGATCTTTGTTTATATTATTCGTCGAAAAACACCGAGATGTCATGTGTAGCCGCTATCAAACAGTGGTTGAACTTGAAAAAAATTTAAACTGCCGTAAATCAATTTTTCAAATGTAACAACCTGTGTTTTTGTTTCATATGTTAAGGGCATGCCCTTGGCTTAAACGTTTGTATAACATTCCACATAACTGAAGTTTCTACTTTTGGAAATATGTATTTACATTTCATACATACACGATATTCGCAAAAATTTCCTGTTACGGTTTTCCTTTTATTAATTTTTCTGTGAAATATTTATAATTAATAATTAACGTTAAATAAGTTATTGTAAAAAAAACTTAACAAAAAAGGTTTCGTAAAAAAATGTTCAGCAAATCGTCGTCAAAAATATAATTTTCGTGTAGCATTACTTTAGCCAATTATGGTAAAAAAAATTAAGGATTATCGTAAATACATTATTTGAAAATTTTCGTGTTTACATTTTTTTCGTGGGATTTCTTTCAAAAAGGTTTATGTGGATAATTATATCTTGTCAGGTGTGTAAATAGCTTGAAGAGCTTCGTGGCCCAGGAATATCGGACCAGTTTTTTAGGGAACATTTTAAGTTTATTTTAGGGAATTGTAGTTTCAAACGATAAAGTTATTTTGGTAAAATATGGTACACTGTTTATTATAAAAACCAATTATCTAAAAAATCGCTACCATAACGCACTTGCTGCGTCCTGACCTTTTTATTAAATGTACAAGAGTAAACAGAATGTGGCGTAATATTTAACATTGTCAACAAAAGTAACTTCAGAAGTTTCCCTAATACAACAGTCACAATGCAGATGACGTTCAACCAACTGGATATGAGATGCGAAATGGCAGCAGCAACCATTTGGTACACAAAAAACACAAGGAATACGAATTATCCAAACTTTGCCTTTTAAATGTAAAGTCTGGTATTATTGCGATGTGACCTGAATACTTTGAAAAGAAAAGTGGTTAAGATATAAGAATATCGGTTCTTACAGAATAATTTTTTACGCTGGAATACTAAGTTTGAAAAAGATGCAAAACAAAGGAAAAAATCCAGGCTGCTTTCGCTGTTGTAAAATATTGCATATTGTTTTTCAGCATTATCACGAGAAACGAACATTTATTATTTAGCAGCAACTTTTATCTCGTGACTATCCTCTAATAAGGCTTTTTTTGTAAATGACAGTTATCTAGATATAAATGGGTCAGTCAAAAACTACAAGGCATGTTAGATTCAAGATTTTACAATAAAACGACTTTTACGAGGTAGACAAAATTGAATTTTATCTAATACTCAGTGAGATGAATCACTAGTGGCATCTCTCTGCACATACTAAGAACAAGGTTTTTACTAAATTCGTGATGGAGATGAAACTTATAAAGCGTGATATTTGCCACAACCGAAAATTATTTTTAAGTATACAGGGTGTACAAAAAAAGAGTGATACCAAAAATTATATTTTTCTTAAATGGAATACTATAGTTTTTTATGTGGTAGATGAAGCCTCTGTAGGTTATATATTCAACTGAAATTTTGTAAGCTTGTGAAATGCAGTGTTGCCGAGTTAATAATTTTTGTTTAAAAATTTACTCAAAAACATACTTTCTTCAGACTGTTATATCTCTGCCTATGTTCGTTAGTGACCCAGAAAATTTTACATGCAATCTAATATTGACATATTTTATCCCGAACTTTTTTTACATTTGGATCCGTTCATAGAAAATGTCCAAATTTCTCTTCAAACATCCCTACATTCACCTTCACTTTAAATCAGTTTCTTAAATACAACACCCTGTATATTATTTTGCCGTTAGAAAGCTTAAAGTGTGCTCATTTAGAAAACGTCATGTTTGCCGTATCTATTTAAACCTGCTTTTGCAAGATTAACATTTTTCCAAAAATTTGCACAGAAAAATCACTGGCGGCTCGGCACAAAGAATCGAAGCAATCGCTATTCGTTGATATAATAATGTTATTTCTTTTTGTATTGCAAATTTATGTCATATGTATTTAAATAATGGTTAAATCATTCGGAATAAAAGATTATTAAACGTAACATAATTTAGGTAATGAACATAAACACAATAACTACTTCATCAGATGTTCAAACACTTTACCATATATATTGAACCTGCCTGTTAAAGATTTATTTAGATTTCGTAACATCAGGGGGTAACCGAATAAAATGCTTCTCTGATCCTTTCCCGCATATTTGCTGTTGTTGTTGGGGGTGTTTTGTAGACCAGATCTTTAATCTGTCCCCACACGAAAAAAGATTAAACTTCGTTAGATCTATCTGGTGACCTTGGAGGCCACGGAATATATTCTCCAGATTATCAAGATATTCGTTTAAATATTTTTTAAAACTATTTCCATTGAGGTGTCCATCAAAAAAATGCGGCCCTATTATGTGGTCTCCAATTTTTTCTCCGCATATATTTATACTCCACCTACGTTGCTAGGCAACAGTTCTCACAAAATGTGGATTGGCAGCGCAGAAGTGTACATTATGCCTGTTTACAAGTCAATTGTTTTGGAATGTCGCCGCATCGCTGAACAATACATTATTTCAAAATACTCGTAGTTCCTCCTCTCCAATTCGAGAAAAACCCCAATTACAGAAATTTATCCGACTTTCGAAGTCTTGCCTATTAAGTTTTTGAGTTATTTTCACACGATATGGATGGAACCTATTCTTACTTAGCATTCTTTCCACAGAAGTGTGACCTAGTTTCAACATATCACTTATGTCTGCTGTACTTCTATGTGGGTCTACAACAACAGATGCGACAACATAACAGAAATGTATCCTATTATTGAAGTATTGCCTATTAAGTATTTGAGTTAGCTGCACGCGATATGGATGCAACCTATTCTTACTTAATATTCGTGTCACGGAAGTTTCACATAAGATCAACATATCACTTATGTCTGGCCCAAGCAACATTTAAAGTTAAATTGACGTAGAATCTTCCTAACAATAGGTCGGCGACCAAATCGCCACAGGTCATTTTCAAGTAAAGTGTATTTTACCTATGTGGTGAATAAACCAAATGTAATAGAGAAGTCGATAATAGGTCCAGCAAGGCATTTCGACCAATGCGTTTTAGTTATATTTAGGGCATTTTCATTCTATATTGGGGCAAGGCACGTCATCTATTGGTAAATACGTCCAACGTTTTACTTGAATCCGACATCTGGGTGCAACTGCCATGAAATTCTTAACAACGAACTGCGCATGTGAAATTATTCTGTAGGATCTGTGGTTATGTATGTATTAACAAACAGTATATATTAGCAGCTAGGTATGTCTCTCTTTGTTTGAAAATGACAACATCTTCAATGATCAAAGAAGATACCTTAAATATTTGGATGAATGGTAAAGGTAATTCGCGCTGTTTTTTTCTGTTAACATGATTATGATACTTTGATATAATTCAAGCCCCTCTGTAAAACGTAAAATTAGTTAAAATTAAAAACTATTCAAAACTCTTGAAATTCTAATTTTGAGGATTGGTGATGTAAACAAGACAAAACTATCCTACCCTCATTGTATACAAGCATTATTTTATGTTTTTTTTTCGAGTTAAAATTTAATTACACTAGATTCAATAAAAATGGTTTTTAGTTTTTCAATACAATCAAGATGGATACCGCAAGCATAGTTTAATATAGCTACCGTTGTAATATTTTTGACCTGAAAGTTAATTCTGCTATATTTTTTTTACCTATAGGTCACAATTCCCAATGACAAGGCAAACCAGCCAAACTTTGAGGGCAATTTGTTCTATTATGGGAATTTCAACTACATGTTAACAGAATGTACTTTAAACGTATTAGCAGTCATAGATTTCCATGTATCGAAATATATATATATATATATATATATATATATATATATATATATATATATATATATATATATATATATATATATATATATATATATATATATATATATATAAATTATATACGTACACACCGGAGAGACATATATGAATGGTTATATAGCGTTTGTGATCTTTGATTCCATAATATGGTATAGGCATCAATAGAGCAAAAATAAGTAAATATGCATAAGCATATGATAGCTGACCGTGTTGCCAATGGATTGAAGCATTGACAACATGGTCAGGACAGGTCAGGTAAGGTCAGGGCTGTATTATATTGAAGGGCTAAACCTGGACATTTTAAATCACCAGCTTTTCTTCCATATAGTAGTAGCCGATGAAGTTGTCATACGTTTTTAGGATTTAAACAGAGACTGTGACTGAATAATAAAACTTTTATTAAGTTCATTAACTGAAACACCTTCAACATTCACAAATTGATTTCACGGCTGTACACTTTGAACTTTGAATACATTTTTATTTGAAGTCAGATTGGATGGGTAATTTAAACTTTGATGTAGGAAATTTGACTTGGAATACCACTTCTGTAGTAATTATGACTATACGGCCTATGAGAAACCCATTTTAGGTTATCTTGCCCAAAATATTGTAACTGCAATACAACACAGGAAATATTTATTTATATATATATATATATATATATATATATATATATATATATATATATATATATATATATATATATATATATATATATAATAAAGTTTATTTTCCTCAATACAATTTAACAAGAGTAAAGACAAAACTATAAATAAATAGTAAAATAAACATATAAACTCCACGAAAGTAAAGTACCTGTGTGTGGGTCCATACAGAAGCATATCTCTTAACTCATAAAAATAGTGTGCTAAGAACCTACATAACTAAAAAACTAAACTAAAAGATATCCCAGTTATATATATTTTCTCATGTAGTATCAACAACAACAAAAACGAAAAATATCCTACTATATATGTTTACGATCAGCTCAATGCTCATTTCCGAAGCAAGCCGTGAATGATATCCCTAGAATTTGATATCCATATATTTAGCATCTTTGTGTAAGAACGCGAAGTCGGAGCAGTCCTAATATTAACTGGAAGAAGATTGTATAATCTCGGAGCGATGTATGAATAATTACGCTGGCCCACCGTCCTATTCGCCGTGCATATATATAAATATATATATATATATATATATATATATATATATATATATATATATATATATATATATATATATATATATATATATATAATCTGGACTTCATAAAAAGACCTCTAATAAACTATACCACAGAGACGTGTTGCAAGTTAATATGAGGTAATAAATTACCTTAAGATAGGTATAATAGGTATCTGGACTTAGTAGTCAGTTTTCAGTCTAATTAAGGGCACACTTCGACCTAAAAATTACCAATTGTGGAATTGAAAACTGAACCGAATTTTTATCAATTTAGTCACTTGTAAGTTACTGACTTTGGAGTGATTTTAATAGTCAAAAATAGGCTAATTGGGAACTGCGTTCTCAAATGTGTAGTGATTATGACAATCAAGCCAACATTTTGGTTAATTATAACTGAATTACAACTACGTTAGGTTATCTGGACTCGAGTGCTGGTTAACATCCATTTGTTGCTTGGGGCTGTACTTCTATGTGGGTCTTCAACAACAGATGCGAAAACAATAAATTCATTCTCTTCGTTTAGCACTGGCTTCATTCGTTTATGCTTCTTGTAATTAACTGTTCCCGTCCTGTCAAATCTATTCATTAGTCTTCGAAATGGTCATGCATCTGGATGCCTTCTTTCGGGAAAGCTCTCACCGTACACTCTGGATGCTAGAAAACAATTATTTAAGCATTCTCCAAGGACATCAATCATTGAATTTAATCCTTTGAATGTGTATTTTTTTTTAAATACTCCCTATTAAAAAAGATAATATGCACAAGACATCTCCAGATGTCACAAGATTATACAAATAATTAGTTACATATAAATCATTTTAATTGATTGCTGAATCGTATACTTCATTTTTTTTTACGAAATACTCCTTTAAAAAAAAGATAATATACACAAGATGTCACCCAATGTCACAGGATTGTACAAATAATTAGTTACATTATTATGTCAACATGTAGCAATTGCTTCGATTCCTTGTGCCGTGCCGCCTGTGATTTTTCTCATTTTCTGTGTAAATTTTTTGAAAAACCTTAATATCTCAAAAGTAGGTTGAGATAGATACGGTAAACATGGTATTTCCTGAATGAACTCACTTTAAGCTTTCTAACGGCAAAATAATATACAGGTTGTTGTATTTAAGAAATTCAATTAAAATGAAGGTGATAGTAAGGCTGTTTGAAGAGAAATTTTGAACACCCCGTATGAACTAATCCAAATGTAAGGACAGTTCAGGATGAGCTTGGCCAGTATTAGATTGCACGTAAAGTTTTCAGGGTAACTAACGAAAAGTGGCAGAGATATAACATCCTGAAGAAAGTATGTGTTTGACTAACCTTTTAAAGAAAAATTAATAACTCCGCAATAGTGCATTTCACAATCCTACAAATCTTTAGTTGAATAAAGAACCTACAGATGCTTCATCTGCCGCATAAAAAACTATTGTATTCCGGTCAAGAAATATATAATTTTTGGTATTACTCTTTTTTTGTACATCCTGTATACTTAAACATTATTTTGTGTGGTAGCCAAGATTACACGTTACAAGTTTCATAGAGATTTTTTTTAGTAACTATGGACCGACACGCGCTTATTAGACATCCCTATATCTATATATATATATATATATATATATATATATATATATATATATATATATATATATATATATATATATATATATATATATATATTGATTTAGTAGGAGTTTTATTAGTTAAATTAATAAAGAATTGCCCCACGATTGGGTGATAATTGATAAAGTAGGGTTGTATTAGAGTTTTCAGTCCCACAAATTATGGTTTTATGTATATATTTTAGTGTGTTAAAACAACTGTTTTAGATATTATTTATGATACTTGATATGGTAACTAGTTGATATATATATATATATATATATATATATATATATATATATATATATATATATATATATATATATATATATATATATATATATATATATATATATAATTTTATAATTTGTCAAAAATAGATTAGGATTAATAATTTCTTTTGTTATGGTAGATCCCATTTGAGAGGGCTAATACCTTAGGTATAAGAGTTTTTATACCATTGGATATGAAAAGTGAATGCAGAATTATAATCACAAAGTAACGGTGGAAATGTAGAAACTATTAAGTGATAAAGACAATGATTACAGGTTCTAGATAGAGTGGAAATGCGACAGAAAATTTATCTGTTTTGGGTTGGCAACATTTAGATTCTGATATAATATTTCTTTCGGAAAATATTTGTATCTCCAGAAATACTTTTTTAAGTGTTTTCATATAAATATTTTTTGGTCAATTTTTGTGTGTGAAATATTGACAAATAATATTAATTAATGTTGTTACGGTTCGATTACCCTGTCCTATATACATGTCTAAAACTAGGGATAAAAAGCATGTTTAATATTCAGGGAACAATAGCTTACCGAAAAGGCATCCTTCAGGTTACATATATATTATAATATTATTTCAAGATAAAATTGCGGAAACGGATAAAGTAGATTAATTTTAAGTAGTTAAGTAGGTCAATTCTGTCTTGTAATCATTTGACATAAATTTGGCATCATCACATCTTAAGTATTTATGTGTGTGTGTGTTTTGTTTCTTTAACGTCGACCTATTTCCGCGACTTTGGCCAATCACCGACGCCAGGGAGCTGTTTCATATCACTATCCTGGAAATTTTGCCGAACCTCCGCCTTTCTGTAAGGAGGGTAGGGATCTTTATCGTGCCCAACATCGCATGGATACGAGACCGACGGCTTTACGCCCCCTCCGAAGGGAGGAACGTGCAGACATGCAACTTGCTCAAACACAATGCCAGAACCTCAAGTGATATTAATGTTACACTTTGTACTGAAAAGGTGAAAGGAGAACCCTGGGATTGAACCCATTACCCTTCGGTTCAGAGGCACATGTTCTTGCCCCTAAACCACCAAGGCTCTGAAGTGTTTATATAAACAATACACAGTTTGTTAATAATTTCAGATTGCAATAATAGAGCATTGGTTAGCATTTAATTTGCCGTATAGAGGAATGCTGATTAAGTATGTTTTAGAAATCTAATTGACATAAGTTTATATATAGAAGTGTTCGTAAATATTAGGAGACTTTTCCGTATTTGTTATCAAACTTGTTACATCGTCATCACTATGTCTGTCTAGTCCATAATTTATAACAATGTCCCCCTATCCCCCTCAATTATCCTCTATCTCCTTAAACAATATAGCTTCATGAAACTCCATCTGAAGCAGTGGACATATAAACAACGACACCTAACACAAAAGTAGTAGTGGTGGTAGTAGCGTTTATATTTTCGAGAGTTGGAAATCCATTGGTTACTTAATATTTAACATTTTGATAACAAACCAATACCGCTGTATGGTCTCGTCCCTGTCGCGTTTTTTTAATTTTCTTATTTTCCTTCTTGTGTGTCCGCTGACCTTATCACAAGATAAGAGAAAACTTAATTCCAACACCGCTGAACGAAATTTTGACTTATTCGCTCATGTATTATTGTGGTCAACTCATTATCTTTGGTTGAAGAATAAATTGGAATAGAAGAGTATCGACGGACAGAAACAATTACTGTTTGTTCTAGATAAACTATTCTTCTTCTTACTTAAAAATTTCTTAACGCAGCAAGTGCGTTATGTTAGCAAATTTTAATTAAATACTTGAAAATTGCGTAACGAAATTTTCTATAAATCGAGAAAGTTGAGTTTTGATAGGTAGTAACACATTTACGGGGGTAACGTACCGTCAAAATAGCTTTGTTATTTGTTGAGATAAAACATTATTTTCGGATTTTTTTTTCTATAAAAACTGTTCCGATATGGCTGGCCAACGAACTCATCCAAGCCATTAATAAAATAAATATTCTATGCGAGTTTCATATAAATTGGTGAATAACTTTTTGAGTTATCGTGTGGACACACACAGGTACACACCACACACACACACACACACACATATATATATATATATATATATATATATATATATATATATATATATATATATATATATATATATATATATATATATATATATAAATTCAAACGGACCTTGGTTTCTGGGTCTAGGGGCCCCAATTCGCGCTCATTTAAAAAAATTCTAGCAAAGTCTAACTATCGATACCTCTCTATTAGCGATTCTTTTAAAATAAAAATTCGCCAAAAAAGAAAAACCCTGGGCCTCCGTAACTCATTGCTACTGCTACTTTTATATTGCTAATAGCAGTTTAACGGTTTGGGTTTCTTTTTTTCTGAAAATTTTCATTAATTATCCTGTAATTTTCTGGTTGGAATCAATGCTTGGTTTATTGTTAAAAGCTCTGATTAGATAATTTTGAGTGTGAGCTGTCAGATATAATTCCTTCTGGTTCTAAAATTCTGGAATTCCATTGATTAGGGTTTGATAATAGTCAACCCGTACCATAGAGTTATGTAGATGGTAATTCCAATGATGGTCAAGAACCTGTGGCAAGACAGAGAAGTTATAAAGTTAATTTATTAGAGAAAAATGTGCATCCTAATTCCACATAGTTTATAATGACTAAAAGCTGACTTACCTAACGTCTGTAATTAACATTTGTCTACTTTTTAATGCATCAAGACTGCACGAGCATTTTTGAAAAAGATATTACGTCCTTATCAAAGTCTTATTAGCAATGGTAAAGTGAGTAATAAAAAAAAAACAGTTCGTGTGTTTATTTGGTGATATTAGAATTTTGAAGGCTAGATATTACTAAATTAGTGTTTGAGAGTACGTAACAGCATCTTTAATAAAGTATTGCCTAAGTGAAACATAGGAAATCATAGAATGAATAAATCTATTGACAGCAGAGATTACTTAAAAAATATATATTTTTTATTTAGTAAATTGGAATATAATTTAGTAACGGCCCTTTTATTAGACGGCATACCACATCCCAATAGAACTGGCACCTTTAACGCAACTTAATTATGGAAATTCTCGTCTGGAGGATTAGACCTCTAAAATTTACATATTTCTTAGTAGCCTTCTTTGTTATGATATTTACCATCTGTACAATGCAATTTTAAACATGGTTAGGATTAACCCAACAAGGGTCATTTCTTGTTTACAATTGACCATACGTCTGCTAACCTATCTCAGGTAGATAGCGTAGGAAAATTCGATATTCATTCAAGGTAGTTCTTATATAGACTCGAAACAAGCAACACGCTCAGTACAAAGCATAATCACTACTCATTTCGTAGAGTTCTCATGGACTCTAAAGCATACCATAATATAAGTAATTTTGTATAAGTTTTCAGTTTGTTATTAAACGTTAAGTGTTACTAAAATCAGCGTTTCATTTAACGAAACATAATCAGGTCCTTCGAGCTAATCAAGAAACAAAAACAAATAAAATGTGGTACAACAGGCGGTCTGCCCAAAGGAATTTAAAATAACAGTGGTAAAACCCGTACATAAGAAAGCTAATAGGTTGAATCCTCACAATTATAGACCAATTTCCTTAGTCACAATGTTTACCAAGGTATATGAGATGGCCTTAAAGGCAAGAATCGACAGATTTGTGGATAGGCATAAAATCCTGTCAGATAGACAATTTGGTTTCCGGAATAAACGTTCTACACAAGATGCAATAGAGGCAGTGACAGGCGAAATTTATGCATCATTGGATGAAAGTAAACCTTCGATAGCAGTATTCCTGGATCTGTCTAGGGCTTTCGACACGGTCTCAAGAAAGATATTGGTTGATGTCTTAGAGGGCATGGGCATTCGGGGATTGCCGTTGGAGTTTCTGCGGAGTTACATGAATGAGAGGAAACAATGCGTAGAGATGGATGCTGTTAAAAGTGAGTTTGAATATACAGCACATGGTATCCCACAGGGCACCATACTGGGACCACTACTATTTAACCTGTATGCGAATGCGGTGTATGCACTTGATTTTCGGAGAAAGGTCTATGGATATGCCGATGATATCGTTTTTGTTTGTAGGGGCGAGACTTGTGGGGAGGCCAAGGGAAAGATAGTCGAGGATCTGGGAAAGATGAAAATATTTTTGGACAGCAGAAAATTAAAAGTTAATGCCGATAAGACAGTTTTCGTTCCATTTTCCCCCTACGTGACGGGGCTGCCACAGTTCGCGGAGATAGCGACAAATGACAGGAGTACATCATTAAAAGTTCTGAGAGCGGAAACAGTTGAATAACTGGGTGTTCGCATTGATAACAATATAAGGTGGCACGACCAGATGAATTTTATTACAAAGAAGAATCGTTCGCAGTACAGTACATTTCGAGATCTATCAAGGATATTAGATTTTAACACACTGAGACAATTTTACCGGGCGTTAGTAGAACCACATATCACATATGGAATTATAGGTTGGGGAGGTGTAAGAGATGTTCATTTGAGTAGTCTAAATGTGGCACAGAAGCATATACTTAAGATAATTGGGCATAAGCCATATACATACCCAAGTGATGCAATTTACGCGGAATCGAATATAATGGATGCTAGACAAATGTTCTTCTTTAGATGTGTGACAAGACAGTTCTCCGAAGGAAAAAGGTATTCCAGGTATGCCTACAACATGAGAAATACACATAGGATATTACCTGTCCCTCGTATGCAGAAGGCAGTAAGTCAGAGCTCGTATATCTATCAAAAACCTCAAATGTTCAATAAACTCCCAGAAAGAATACGTACTGTTAACACTTTGAGACGATTCAAGAGAGAAGTGAGGGAATATATTATGGAGACTCCTAGTCAGGAGATTCATTCGTTTGTTAATGTAGAGACATATAATGAAATCAGAAATCAGGTTTTTACGTGCACGCGTGTGTGCGCGTATATGGGTGCGGGTATGTATGTGTGTTGTGTGTATGAGAAAGATAGAGAGAGAGAGAGAGAGAATGAAGTATTGTAAGTGTGAGATGGTTGTATGTGTGGGGTGAATAAGAGAGATAGTGTGTATAAAAGTAAATAGTATATGAGTGCGTGCATGGGTGTGTATGTGAGAGAGTGAGAAGTATTGTAAATTAATTTAGGATTGTATATCCTCCTTATAGGTCACTAATATTGGAAAGATGCAGAGTGCTAATTGTGTTGATGTTCTTTATTACTATTGTAAAGTCGCACACAAGGTATTACCTTTCGCGACTATAATATTATAGGTTTATTATTGTTATTATTGTCATCATGATACTAAATTGAATGTAATTAAATTGAATAAACTTTATTATTATTATTATTATTATTATTATTATTATTATTATTATTATTATTATTATTATTATTATTATTATTATTATTATCAGTACAAAACGTAATTAAACAATGTTTAATAGGTCATTGTAATAAAAACATGTTCGAATTTTCGTGGAATATTTGGAAAATTTTTGTACCTTTCCAAACAATAAAATCATTTTGATGACATATGGTACATTGTTTCTACTATAAAAGTTATACTTGTAACCAGATGAGATGCGCTTCATTAAAAAAAGCTTATCGCTATTTTTATGAAAATTCGCTACCACAACGCACTTGCTGTGTCCAGACTTTCATTTTCATGCCTTACATGTCAATGTATGTACGTTGAAACAGGCAAGAAAACGTATTTCTAACGAACGCTAAATACCAACACCACATTTCTCCGAAATTCCTCGAATTACAAAGCTAACGTAATTAAACCGCTAATTGCATAAGACTACGTAAAACTTCGCTGGTAGATCATCCAAAATTATAAATATTCAGCTTTGCCTGCAGAGAATTTTCAAATATTTAGCTGGCACATTAATTAGTATACAGTTTTCTTTTTACAAATTACATATTATGAGGGCATATTTCTTAAGCAAACTCTGTAATTAAAATATTGAACTCGCGGATGAAGCATCAGCCCTCCCGGCAATTTATTTGTCAAGTTAAATAAGCAGAGTGTAAGTTTATGAATAATGAACAACATAAATATTTGACAGAAATTATGTCAGCTACCGCATTCTGCCGACGGCCTAGCGCTCCTCGGTCTACTTGCTTACAATATTGGCTGCATAAATTTTCAATTTGCATAGGCAAGTGTGATGATCACCTCATCAACAAGATATGAATTCACAATCATTCCCTTTTAATATACCCACACAAGAATGATGCATCTTTATGGTGCTTGTTTAGTTACTTACGCACTTACTTACTCTTCATATAGTAGCTATAACACATTATTTATTATGTTCTTCCACATTGTAAAGAATTAGACTCGCAATGTCTGAGCGCTCACTCGGGGTACTTGATACTGCAATTTAATTTTAGTGATGGTGAGACTTGTGGAAGATTTCTCCAAACGAGTGCGAATTATAGATCTTGGAACCCATATCTAAGGTGTATACATACAGAGGGCGCGTAAATAGTATTTCACGAAATAAAATTTGGCGGAAATAGTTTGACATTTAGATTTCACATTTGGTGGGGTTAAATGAAACATAACAAGTTTGGACGCCCCAAGTGCTTTACAGTTGGGAGTTTTCATTAAAATGTTTCTAATTACATAAATGTCTTTTTTTAATGGAGGCAGGTACCAAATTGGGTTCCAGTATAAACTATATAGCAGAAACAATGCACCATACCTTATCAAACGATTTTCATGGCTAACGAACTTTACCAAGCCACTTGGATGGTACTCACCTGATATCTACATATATATTGCGACGGCCACTTGGGGTGGCCGGGGGTTAATACTAGTTTTTCCTAATATAGGGAATTTTCGGGCTGACTCCCGGGACACGGCTTTACGACCTGTTCGGACGCCAACGCCTATGGTGATTCTTCCAGAGAGTAGACGTGCTCCCTCGGGATATTCGAGTGGAGACAGGGTCCTCCTAAGTCAAGACGAAGTCCCCTGGGACTTCTGGATATGGTCTTCATTAAGGAGCTATTCTTAAAGTTTACATGAGTGGTTATTCTGGAGAGAATAAATGAAATATCAAGTAAATTAAAATAAAATCTATTAACTAACTATTTACAAAAGAAAACGACGGAGTCCTGCTACCAGGGAATTAAGTAATTATGAGGCGCCAGAGGCAGAGGTGGTTATTTGACTATCAAAGCTACGCGCGGGGTGCACGGGGGGTTAAAGCGGCAAGGTTTGAGCGGTGGGGGTGGTAGCAAGGTAGTGAATAATAGCGGGTGTTCCTAAGCGGGCATGCAGCATACAGGGTGTGTCCGACACTACATCAAGTTGCTGCGTACTAAAATATAGTTCGGTGCAGAAGATGCCCACCCCTGTTCCCGGATTTAAACCCCCTCCGAACGGAGCCGCGGACAGCTCGGGACGCCACACTTCGCCTGGCTGCTTCAGTCCGGACCAGCGCAGTTGCTGCAAGAGGAATCTACCACAGCCCAGGAAATGCCGTCTCTGACTCCCCGAGCAGCCCGCCAACGGAGACAGGGGAGACACGATCCCCCTAAGGTTCCCAGTGTCATTGCGGAGCGTTCAACATTTCTACCAACATTTGGAAGACCCTCAATCCGAGGGAAACAACCGAAATAGCCACGGAGGCAAAGAAATCACCTGCAGTGAAGATCCGAAGCCCAGGAAGTTATACTAACTATACCAGGATTTATAACACGGCATTTTTGTACTATACAAGGAAAAAGGGTTAAGGGCGAAGCCGCAAGGAGACAACCGTATACACGTGTTTCAAGCTTATTAGCCATCATCAGTACGGTATAGCCAGGTGAAGATGGGAACACTCTGGATGAAGATGCAAAAACACACGGAGTCACAACAGGCAACCAGTGCACATTTGCAGCAACATTTGCCTCCGTGGCTATTTTGGTTGTTTCCCTCAGATTGAGGGTCTTCCAAATGTTGCTGCAAGTGTGCACTGGTTGCCTGTTGTGACTCCGTGTATTTTTGCATCTTCATCCAGAGTGTTCCCATCTTCACCTGGCTATACCGTACTGATGATGGCTAATAAGCCTGAAACACGTGTTTGCGGTTGTCTCCTTGCGGCTTTGCCCTTATCCCTTTTTCCTTGTATAGTACAGAAATGCCGTGTTATAAATCCTGTGATAGTTAGTATAACTTCCTGGGCTTCGGATGTTCACTGCAGGTGATTTCTTTGCCTCCGTGGCTATTTTGGTTGTTTCCCTCGGATTAAGGGTCTTCCAAATGTTGCTGCAAATGTGCACTGGTTGCCTGTTGTGACTCTGTGTATTTTTGCATCTTCATCCAGAGTGTTCCCATCTTCACCTGGCTATACCGTACTGATGATGGCTAATAAGCTTGAAACACGTGTATACGATTGTCTCCTTGCGGCTTTGCCCCTAACCCTTTTTCCTTGTATGGTACAGAAATGCCGTGTTATAAATCCTCTTATATATATATATATATATATATATATATATATATATATATATATATATATATATATATATATATATATATATATATATATATATATATATATATTTGTCTGTGTGGGTATGTATCATGCCGATAACTCAAAAAATAATGCGCCGACTTTAATCAAATATGGTACGTGTATTTCTCTTGCAAGTGGCTTGGATAAGTTTGTTAGCCAGGAAAATCAGCCTAGGTTTTCCCGAAAAATTTATGTTTTTCGGAAAAAAATTATATCTCCGGAAGTAACGAAGCAAGGGCAACCAAATTTGGTATGCGTGTTTGCATTATAAAGGATAGACCATGTAGCAAAATCAAGAAGAGTGTTCTGTAAACCCTTAAGTCTGAACTTCAACCGTCATTGTCCTTTATTTTACTGACATCTTTCCAGAAAACTAATTTAAAATAGACCCTTTCTTTGATGGTTTGACAGTAGTTTTAGTTAAGTTAATGGTTTAACGGTCTATAATGTTTAGCTAACTTTCGTAGAAAAACTTCGTTAACGAGGAGACTGCGACTTTTGAATTTTAAAAATATTTATTCAAATGAGTGCAAACTAAAGCCACTAGAATCCATATCTGGTTTTAGTTTCCGTTTCTATATGTTTACATATATACAGGGTGGCGCATTTCCACGGTATATCTCAACAATAACAATTGTAATTATACAAGATAAGAGAAAAAATAAATTTGCGTTAACTATAGGGTGTCTTGAGCTGCATCTTATACAATTATTTTGACAATCACAGGATGGTGGTACCTACTTTATTTTCGAACATTCCTTTGTTTGATAAGGTCTCGTTATTTACAATTATTGAAAGGCATCGTATTTTGTGTGCATGGCATTAAACAACCTAATAATAAAAAAATGTTCTAATAATTTAATTTTTAATTATCCACTTATTACACTATAACAAACCCATTATAACAGACACTTTCAACACCATTATGTCCATAATCACCTACCCTTTTCTCTTTCTAAAAAATAAATCCTTAATAACAGAAAAACAATCGCAGATAGGTATAGGGTATATTATACTCTAGTCGATGTAAAATTATTTTTTTATCCAAATGTTTAAAAATATACAGGCTGTTCCTGGTTTGCCATCAAATTTTGAACATAATGTATAAATGAGATCAATTGTCCTTACACATTTTACAAACCTAATATTTGTACTAGTGACTAATGAAATGTTACTTCTTAATTTTCTTAATTACGAAAAATAAATGACAACGAATGGCTTCATTATGTCTACGCTAAATAATAAACATTTTAAAAAATCACAATAACTTTAAAACAATTGAAGGTAGATAAAGATAGTTTTTGTACAAAAAATTTGAGGTACAATCCAAATATTTAAAAGTATACAGGGTGTTCATTTCAATTAACAAATAAACCGTAAGTCATATCGACTCCAAATTATTTTACTTGGAAGGAGCGGTATGTATATATATATATATATATATATATATATATATATATATATATATATATATATATATATATATATATATATATATGTATGTATATATATATATATATATATATATATATATATATATATATATATATATATATATATATATATATATATATATATATATATATATATATATATATATATACAACGTGATTCATTTCCCCGATAAAGCCCAATAGTTTCTTTAATCTACACTTTTTGGAAAAAACTTTCAGACAAAAGTGTTCTACCATATTAAGATCCATAACCTAAAATTATTTTCAGCTACACAGCGTGGTCCATATGTCACCAGCACTAGGTAACTGTGTTTTTTTTTAAATTAAACACCCTGCATATTATTGTATTTTTTATTTTAAATGAAATTTTGATTAAAAATTATAGGCACTACTATGCCAATAAAGTCCATGATTTTCAAGTTATTCAAGTTTCTTCAAAACGTTTGACAGATGTAGAGTTTTTTTCAGGCACTGGTATCATTCGTACACCTCATCTACGAAACTTGCAATTCAGCACATGTAGCTGACAGGTATTCGTCTATCTAGTGAAGGTGTGAGAATTTATAATTTATATACAGGCTGGTTGCTAGAAAGGCGCCCATTTGCTGAAATTCCAATATAAATAACTCGAAAATTTTAAATGGAACACCCTATATATGATCACCTAAATCAATGCAAAAACTGATTCTCTTTCGGATGGATATGAGGTTTTTACATGTAGAGCTGATAATTTCTGAGTGATTCAAAAGTTATCAATTTGAGTGCAGCTACATGATTTTATGATTGAATTACGGCCATTTGCCCCTTGGCTTCTAGCATTCACAAACAATGTTTCTCACCATGGAGAGAACCGATAATTTTGCCGTTAAAAAACTCGAAAAGAAATTGGAGCTGGATTATTCGATGCTTTTCAGGGCATCAAAATAGAAAAACTTTCCTGCCAAAGAAAATGTTCTTTAAATGATTGAGAGGCTGACATGATTCTGTCAAAAATCTATCACTTTTGCCTAATTGTTTTTTCTTTTCTATAAACTTTGCAAATGCAAGAATTCTAGTACAGAATGAGCATCAACATTAATGATTTGTTCATTCGTAGAGGTTAAACTACTACTACTAGAAATTCTCGAATATAGCATCTGAAACAATGCAAAAATTAATTTATTTTCAAATTTATATCCACTTGTTTTCATGTAAAAGTGATACATTCTCTATTTTGTTAAAGTTCTCCGGTAAAGATTCGAATCACAAAAAGTATCCACTTGGAACTAGTTTAATAGATATCAGAGGAGAAGTAACGATGGAGTACACAAGTAATTAATTAAAGATAATAAACTGATAATATCTTATGAATAAAATAAATAAATGAATGAATAAAAATATAAATGAATGAATAGTTATTATTTCTGGAATGGATTATAAAAGGTGCTCGAACTGACGACCATTTTGTTCAAGGCAAAGTTGTAGCCTTATTCCATATAATCGCTGGACATTGGAAAGCACTGCGCCACTAATTTGCCCAAATGCATCATGTATTCTCCCTCGCATATCTTCTCGTGTTATTGGTGGAGTGCTATACACATAATTTTTCACAAATCCCCATAAGATGAAGTCAGAGCAAGTAGGGTCGGGAGACTTTTGAGGCCAGGCTACTGGTCCACCCCTGCCAATCCACCTTCCTTTGCATTCCAGATGTTGTGTAACTACGGCAGCATAATGCGGTGGAGCACCATCGTGCTGTATTCACATATCTTGCCTAACTTGTAGCTGTACATGTGCCATCAAGACTGGTAAATCATTAAACGAAAACGAGTGGTACCTTGGTCCGTTTAGAGGCCCATCAAAAAAATGTGGTCCAAGAACGGTATGCCAATGATTCCACCCCAAACATTAAGCGTCCACCTATTCTGGAACTTATCAAATCTTGTTACGTGCAGGTTGTTTTCTCCATAATGATGTAAATTGTACATATTTGGAAGTCCATTATTATGGAAAGAGGACTTATCCACAAAAAGCACATTGCGAAAAAGAACCTGTCCAGCTCAATTTGATGCACTGCCCACTCACAGTACTCGGATCTAATGTTTTCGCAATAGCTCTTTGACTCCGTGTTGGCTCCTCAATCACTGATAAAAGTACACCAAGGGCTACATCTTCTTTGAGGACATGTATTGTTTTTTTTTGTGCTCGATAAAATACAGACGAATTCTGGTCAAATATATATTTGAGCCTTTTCAATTACAAAACTGTTGGCTGTCTTCGCAGAGGATAGCGTTGCTTATAAATACGAGAGGCCAAAACATAATTTCCAGAACATTCACCAATTATGTACACCATCTGTCTCAATTCTTCGTTATTGAAGTTGATTTTTAATTATTTATACTAACTATAAAACAACTACAAATTTGACATTTTGAAGAATTCTGTCATGACCAGTGCACACTAGACAAAACAGAAATAATCCAAACATTATATCATGTAGTTGCAATCAAATTGATAACTTTTGAATAACGCAGAAATTATCAACTGTACATGTATAAAACCCATATCCATCCGAAAGAGAATCAATTTTTGCATTGATTTAGGTGCTCATATACAGTGTGTTCCATTTGAAATTTTCGAGTTATTTATATTGGAATTTCAGAAAATGGGCACCTCTCTAGCAACAACACTGTTTATAAATTATGATTTTTCATACCATCACTAGATAGACGAATACCTGTCAGCTACTTGTACTAAATTGCAAGTTTGGCGGATGTGGTGTACGAATGCTACCAGTACCTGAAAAAAACTCTACATCCGTCAAATTTTTTGGAGAAATATTTGAATAACTTAAAAAGCATTGACTTTAATGACATAGTACTTCCTATAATTTTTAATCATAATTTCATTTAAAATGAAAAAATTAATAATATACCGGGTGTTTAATTACAAAAAATAAGGTTACCTAGTGCCAGTGACATATGGACCACGCTGTGTAGCTGAAAATAATTTTAGGTTATGGATATTAACATCGTAGAACACTTTTGTCTAAAAGTTTTTTCGAAAAGTCTGGTTAAAGAAGCTATTTGACTTTATCGGGGAAATGAATCACGTTGTATATATAAATTAACTAATAGAGACTTATCATCCGCAAATTTGGGCCCCAATCAAGGTCCCTTTGAATGCTTATATATATATATTAAATTATTAGAACATTTTTTTATTATTAGGTTGTTTAATGCCATGCACACAAAATACGATGCCTTTCAATAATTGTAAATAACGAGACCTTATCAAACAAAGGAATGTTCGAAAATAAAGTAGGTACCACCATCCTGTGATTGTCAAAATAATTGTATAAGATGCAGCTCAAGACACCCTATAGTTAACGCAAATTTATTTTTTCTCTTATCTTGTATAATTACAATTGTTATTGTTGAGATATACCGTGGAAATGCGCCACCCTGTATATATGTAAACATATAGAAACGGAAACTAAAACCAGATATGGATTCTAGTGGCTTTAGTTTGCACTCATTTGAATAAATATTTTTAAAATTCAAAAGTCGCAGTCTCCTCGTTAACGAAGTTTTTCTACGAAAGTTAGCTAAACATTATAGACCGTTAAACCATTAACTTAACTAAAACTACTGTCAAACCATCAAAGAAAGGGTCTATTTTAAATTAGTTTTCTGGAAAGATGTCAGTAAAATAAAGGACAATGACGGTTGAAGTTCAGACTTAAGGGTTTACAGAACACTCTTCTTGATTTTGCTACATGGTCTATCCTTTATAATGCAAACACGCATACCAAATTTGGTTGCCCTTGCTTCGTTACTTCCGGAGATATAATTTTTTTCCGAAAAACATAAATTTTTCGGGAAAACCTAGGCTGATTTTCCTGGCTAACAAACTTATCCAAGCCACTTGCAAGAGAAATACACGTACCATATTTGATTAAAGTCGGCGCATTATTTTTTGAGTTATCGGCATGATACATACCCACACAGACAAATATATATATATATATATATATATATATATATATATATATATATATATATATATATATATATTTACTCACCATCGATATTTCTCTATTGGTGAATTTATTTTAAATAAAAATTCTCTAAATATATATTATCACATCCCTATAAACGAAACTTTATCAAAGTTCGGTAAAATTAATTTATATTCTCAAAAGGTAGTAACTTGGTAAAACGCTGCTTTATTTGTAAAGGTGAATTGCCGGGATAAGAGTTCAGGAATAATAAAGTCTATATATAATTGACAGGCATTATACAATCAGCCACCCCATTCTTTCAACGTCCTCCAACAGCCAAATTGACGTCCTGTTTGTTTACGAAATTACTCGCTCAAAAATCAATTTTAGGAGCTATTAGAATAATGAAGGGGAGAAAAAGTTATTTAAAGATTAATTGTAACATAAGAGTGTTTGAGATTTATTTTTTAACGATTTAGTAGTCTCTCCTTTCTAAGTTTTAGATTGATTCAGTTGGGTTTTCACAATATTTTAGCCACAACAGTGACAACATAATATTCAAGTTTGCGCGTCTAGTGCATGTTGATTCGATCCTTAGTTTATTAATTTGAATTAATAAGAATTTCCTTAAATAAGCCCAAACGCGCGTACTCAAGCTAGAATTTAATTGTATACAGTCTGTCCTTTTTAATAGTACCTGGGTATCTTGGAAACTGTAAGAGATGCGAAGATGATTAAAATACGACAATAGGGGCTCAGTCTTTTGGACACCTCCTGTCTACTTTCAGATTTTAAAAAATTCAATAAACCACTATATATTCTAAAAAAACTATACAAAAATATCAATTTGGTTTCTAATTAAATTCATTAATTGTTGTTTCCCTTACTTGGTGAAACCATGTTTTACTGATAGAGATGTAGATACTACTTCTCTGACTTCACAAGCGTTTTTTTGCTTCTCCGTAACCGGTTTCGCTATTTTTCTTATTAATTACACTTGATGTTTTGATGTTTTTTGCAGCATTAAAACATCAACATACATATAGTGAAAATACTTACACATCACACATTCAATATTAAAAAGTTTGTGCTCAGTAAGTGCATTAAAGGAGTGAATTTTCACCAAATATTTTTAAACAGCAAATATGTCTCTTTTAATAAAATCAGGCACCACAATTGTTACCGGTATAACCTATATAGTAGACACTTCCGGCCTATGGCCTACCACCAAAACTCTGTACCTGGACAGCAAATTTCTTCTCCAACCGGAGCATTTCTGTTGTCGTGGATGACCACTCCCATTAACTGTATCCAATTAATGCAGGAGTCCCTCAAGGTTCAGCTTTAGCCCCTACCTTGTTTCGTCTCTACATCAGTGACCTTCTCTCTAGCACATCCAAGCCAGTTCAAAATTACGCGGACGACAGCACCCTCCACTCAAATATACAATATTCTAAGCCTGTCACTTTAGCCCAATTAGGTGAGGATTGCAGACTCATGGAGGATTCTGTCCCTGTGGATATCCAAAAAATATTAGACTGGGGACGTAGAAATCTTGTATAATTCAACTCCACCAAACCTCAGTCTTGCTTTCTATCTCATGAGAGATAGACCAGCCCTAGACCCATCACAACGAACTTTCAAGTTATTCAAAGTAATAAATCCTTTGCACTTGTTGGCATTTCTGTGGATCCAAATGTCAATTGGCACCAACATGTCACATCAATTGCCCGCTGACGTGCCGTTGGTGACCCCTCTCTCTTCTATAGGTATCTACACTGGCACTGCTCAGAGGAGCTTTCTTCCATAGTTCATCTACCTGCTGCCCCCAACAGATTTACCAGGGGAACAGAGTGAATGCACGCTTTTATTGTCCAGGTCACCAGACATAGACCATCTTGTTATGCCCGCTCTTTTGTCCCGAGGACTTTCAAGTTGTGGAATTCCTTGCCGGCAGATATTTGTCCTTCTCCTCCGAACATTTAAGTCCAAAATTAACAAGTTGCCTCTTTCCCCCTTTGTCTACACCCACGGTACCATAGTATTAGGCTGTGAGCGCCCGTGGTGTGTTGTTGAAATATATATATATATATATATATATATATATATATATATATATATATATATATATAATATATATATATATATATATATATATATATATATATATATATATATATATAAACAATAGTGTATCAATTTTCATCAAAATAATTTTATTATTTGCAAATATACAAAAATTTTTGGAAAATAAACCTAAAATGCTCCGGAAAATCTGGTTTTCTAGTCAACAAACCTTAGGTTAATAGCAAATTGAGTTCTTGAAATTTGATGCATTTAATGAAAATTCGCTACCAAAACGCACTTACTGCGTCCCGAATTTTTTTCTTGGAAACGATAAAAAATGCATGATTATAAGGGGTTTTCGATTAAAAAAATTAATAAATTTGTATCACCGACGACTTATGGTACACGGTGTTGTTCTGAAGAGGACAGACTACGTTTCCAAGGTTCTCACTTTCTTAACAGATAAGAGCATCTCAACTGTCAGCTTAAATCCACTCCCTTCCTTCACTTCCAGGTTTAAGAAGGTTGTCGACAAGAATGTTCCGTTAATTTCTCAAAATTACAAACAGTTGTAACCATATAAGTCCACGATTATATAGCCTCCCCAAGATACATAAAGAGTGTTGTCCTATCCGTCCAGTTGTTTCTTTCATGGGTCGCATTTCTTACAGGTTGTCGAGATATTTCTCTTCCCTTATAATGTCTGGGATAGCTTACCAATCACCTTACTCTGTCAAGAAGTCTGCAGAGCTGGTGAATAGTATCAGCAATATAACGCTGGGAAATAATTTATTCCTGGTGTCTTTTTGACGTCTCCAATCTTTTTACCAGTGTCCTCGTCAATTAGACACTATTGCTCTTGAAGAGTTTTCTTGCTTCCTCTTCGTTCAATGGTGAATCACAGAGGGCTCTTCGTGCCTTGGTGAAGGTTTGCCCGGATCATAACTTTTTTCATTTGATGATAAAGTTTTTATACAGGAAGATGCTATCCCTATGGGTAACCCTTTATCACACCTTTGCGCGAAAATCTTTACGAGTCTATTTAAGAGGGAACTGGTTTTGAGACAACTATAACACTTATTCGAGTTATATTTCGTACTGGTCACGTTATGTCGACTACGTGTTTGTGGTTTGGTCGAGAACCATAGAATAGCTCCACCTGTTCCTGCCAATACCAATTTCACTATGCAGCCATAAGTCTTAAAGTCGAAGAAGAGTAGACGTTCCAGCAGTTTTGACATTTATAGAAAAGCCACTCAAACCGACCACCTGATTCCGGTTAAATTCTGCTATCGCATGTCTCATTAAATGTCATCAATTAGATATCTGGGCGACAGACTGCTCAGAGTCCCAATGTCGGGGACTGATTTTACCAAAGAACTAAACCTCATTAAACAACTAGTAGTCAACAACGAGTACCCAGTTGGTATCTTCTACAAAATTGTCAATAAGAAGAGCCGTCAGATCTTTGCAGAAATAAGCTGCAGTCTACCTCTCGCCAACCATAAGGAATGTATTATTTCCACGTCACTTATTGTGGTCCAACGCCATATTCAAAGCTCTCAAAGGCGACAATGTGAAGTTTTCGTTCAAGTCCACAACAACACGGTCAGCAACCTGTTTATTCATAACAAGAATAATATTCCAGACCTGAAGAAGTCAGACGTCTATCGTTTAAGATGTGGTGTCCCTGGTTATAACGCTGTGTATATCGGAAGAGCCGGAAATTCATTAATACCAGGGTGTCAGAATACCTCAGAAGTAGAAATCAGGTCGGCAATGAGACGTCAGTCGTTGTTTATCTCTTAAAAGAGAGTAGTCACTGCTTTAACAAGGATACTGATCCTAAGATTTTACATCCCTCAAGTTTTGAGGTTGAACAATTTGTCGTGGAAGAGATTGAAATTTTTAAGCATGTCAACTGCTCCACTAGGAAGTCTTGAAATTATACAATAAAGATACAACTAACTTTCCTTCTGTACAATCATCTAGTAAACATATGTTACTGAACTCTATGAATTTTTCTGTGGCCAAAGTTATTATGGATATGAAGATAGCTGTTCGGTGGCTCCCTTTCCATGTCCACTTGTTCATCGTTTGACATTCTGTCATTTTGTTGTGTTTCGCTGTTTTGCCATCGCGGCAGTGCCTCCCGTTTTTCACGTTTTCATAAATGGCCGACTTTTCTTCCTGCTTAGTGATTAAATCGCCGTTTTATATTGATTGGGTTTGGATTCTAAATAGATTTCTGGAACATTCGGATGAGATGTTGTTGGTGCAGTAGATGAAGTTTCAGCTTGGTCAACCTTTTATACAGTTTTAACTACAATTTTTAAGAATTGAAAAATAAGTGTGAAGTCATTTTGTTTCTTGGTTTTACTTTACGAATTACTGCACTCCTTAAGAGTTATCATGGGGTTTCTGCTTAGTTATGTGGCCTCCTGTTATGTTTGCTCTGTCAGTTGACTCGACACCTATTTATTTTCGCGATATATTTTTAAATCTTTTCATAGCTTATTGTATATTAATTTACTCGGAAACTTTTGACCCGCTTTACTTGAATGTTTTAACTCTGTTTTACCTTTTATATTGTTTAGTGTAGCTCTTTTAGTTTTTACTGTAGCTTTCTTAGCTTTAACTGTAGTTTTTTGACTTGCTTAGTGTTTGACTTTGGATATTAACCTAGGCGTTTTCTCTGTTGGTTGTTTTAATACCATTGTGCTCTGCATTGCACAATTACCCACCAGAAAACAATGTTTTCTGACAGACCTTTTTATTGTGCTTCTAGATTTATTCCTGAAGACGGTTACTTAGTTGGCCGAAACGCGTAGGAATTAATTATATTTTATTGTCTGGAACGAAGCCTTTCATTGAATATTTAATTATCTCTATCCCAGACTATTTGACGTTTAGAAGTAAAATTAGCGACGCCATTTTGGCAAGCTATTGTTTCTGAACATTGCTAAACATCTTTGTATTTTTAAAACTAACTATTTATTTATTTCCGTGTTTAGAAATATTTTCACGAAAATTTGCTAACATCGGGCAGTTGCTGCGCCCAGACATTTCTTAAACTGAGTGATAGCAGCTACAGCAATTAGGTTGAAAAAAAAGAGACAGCATTGTTTGAAATAATTGAAGAAGTTTCCATTTCATAATGTACGCAGACGGTAGAGCGCTGATAGGAAGAACCGAAAATAATTTCAAAGAATGCTTTGTGTATTAAATGGTGTATTAGATTAATTTAAACTGAAAAATTCTTACGGGTAGCAAAGGTAGTACACATAATAGGATGGTGAATAGTAAGCCTAAATGGTCATCAAATTAAGAAAACGTTTACGTACCTTGAAAATACCACTAGGTATAAGTACAATTTGGAGAACTCAATTCACTACAATATAGTTTTCAAACCTAACGATCCTTTCGCTAACAAGGTTGGGGTCAGTAGGATGAATAAACTATGAGGTTGAAATGAGTTAAACAAACTATTGGGATGAATCGGGTTCGCCAAACTGCATTAACAGTGTTCATCGCAGGTTACAATCTTTACTTGTAGTACTACTACGTAATACGACAAACCTTAAAAAACCCGAACACAAGGATCTTAATAGCAAATCCACCATTTAATAGAAAAAATATTCTAATCAATAATAAACATTTTAACTTGGACCTAATTTAGAGGTTATCAAGCCATTCGTATTACAGTGTATGGGGCGGAAAGCTTGACTTTGAATAAGCACAATGTTAAGAGACTATACGTTTCTAAAATGTAGGCATAAACAATGTTACAAAAAGAAAGTACACCAGTAAGGCGACTAATAAAGTGGTGCTAAAAGAACTGCGACAAGAAAGATGTTTGCTAAAAGAAATTGAGGGGAGGAAAAATTCGTTAGACATATTCTAAGACATAATATCTTCCTGACCACATTATTTGAAACACACATACTTAGAGAAAACAGAACAGGTAGACCAAGAGAGAAACTTCTGGAGAATCTGATCGAATTGGAACTACCAGAGCTATAATGAAATGATGAAAACTGCTGGAGACAAAAATTCATGGTTGTGACAACAAGCGACATCGCCACTAGACGGTGATGATGAGAACAGAAATAGGTTCAATTACATGTTACTTACTAGTTAGTTACTTACTACTAACTAGTTTTGCCTACAAATTGTTGCTTATGTCCAACCCGGTAAGTTATGTTCCCTCTGGACATATGTACTCCAGTCACACAAAATGTGATATCACATTGCAAAAATCAGCACTATGTCAATGTGGCACTGTTTCCAGCATTTTATGTAGACAGGTGTTATCTCTGCAAATGCAGGCTACGGCTTACTTTATAGGGAAATATTTTTCACAACACAAACAAAAGTTTAACATACCAGTGTATCATGTATTACATGACATGAGAATGTATAAAATAGAGTTCGCTACGTTAGGATCGGGGTTAGCAAATATAGCGGTATGCAAAGAAAGGCAAAAATATGGAGCCCTGAAATTTTATTGTTAAGGTTTGTTTCACAGAATCCTACAGATCGTACAACGCACTTTTTACAGAAGATTATAACGTTTTCATACTTCTAACTGGAGTTAGAAAGAAAAACAGGAAGCGATCAACCAGCAATAGTTTGATACGAAGATTGTAGTTATGGATAGGCAAAACCCAATCGGCTAGTCAGTAGAAAGAAAATTTTCAGATATTCGGGATTTCTAGTTTTCAGAAGCATATTTTCTCTTTGAAAATACAGACAAATATAAAATCAGTTTCGCGAATTATTTGAAAAACTGTATATCTTGAAATTTGTACCAGGTTAAATAATACAGTTATTGTTTCTTGTCGTGTTGCATGTAAACAATTCAACTCTTTCATATTGATGAGCTGAACAAATTGTAAGTAATTGAATTTTGTTCATTGATTATTAAAATCATTTCTTCTCGAAGAATATCCAAGAATGTAGAGTGCCCTTTTGTTTATTACGAGGGGGTACCTACAAGAAACAGAACTGATGTTGTGGTGTCCGGAGTTTTTGTAGTATCGCGTTCTGCTGCCAGGAGCGTATTGAGCTACCATTTCCGAGTGAGTAGCCAAACATTGTCGCTAGAAAAAGGTTTGTTTGGCTTGTGTTAAATTTTTAGTAACAGTTATTTCGTGTGCTCGTCGTTTTTGCAATGGCTGATTCCCGTTAACCGTGCTTCTTGCTCGGAAGAGCTGACATAGAAAGTCTGGAAATGTTACAAACAGCTGACAAGGATGATGCTTCTGGTAAAACGCAAGTGTTTGAGTTTTCTAGTCATCCTTCCATGGCGCGAATCGACTAGAATGTTAAAAAAATTCGTAAAGTCACCCTAAAAGATCGACAACGGAATATTAGCGAAGGTGTGGAGCTGTCTGGAGTAACTTGGAGTTCAGTTCAGCGAATTTTAACGACGGAATTGGAAATGAAAATGGTGGCTGCCAAATTCGTGCCTCGACTGTTGACTGCTGAAAATCACTGGAAGCATCTTGTGCCTTGAAAGAAGACTTCGGAAATGATCCAAGCTTTTTTTAAAGATTATCATAAATGACTAACCGTGGTGCTACGGTTACGACTCTAAAAGAAAGCAACAGTCAAGTCAGTGGAAGACTCCAAATTCGCCTCGCCTCAAAAATGCTCGCCAGACAAATAGGAACCTGCGTGTATCAGTCACAACCTAATAATACTTACATATCTAGAGTGTTGGGGTGTGTTTGTGTGTGTGTGTTTTGTTTCTTTAACGTCGGCCTATTTCCGCGACTATGGCCAATCACCGACGTCAGGGAGCAGTTTCACCTTACTATCCTGGAAATTTTGTCGAACCCCTGTCTTTCTGTAAGGAGGGTAGGGATCGTTAACGTTCCCAACATCGCATGAACACGGGACCGACGGCTTTACGCCCCCTCCGAAGGGCGGAACATGCAGACATTCAACTTGCTCAAATACAATGCCAGAACCTCGGTTGATGTTAATTTTACAGTTTGTACTGAAAAAGTGAAAGGGGTACCCCGGGATCGAACCCAGTACCCTTCGGTTCAGAGGCACACGTTCTTACCCCTGAACCACCGAGGTTCTAGGGTGTTGGGGTAAGATATTCAACTTTTAACAAATTAGTTCGAGTTGTGGCCTTTGTGTTTCGCTTTATTTACAACATTAAGAATTATTTAAACAAAGAAAAGGGATCCTTAACAATAGTGGAATTGGATGAGTCGACGTTAGATATTTTAAAATCGTTACAATCAGACGCTTTCGCCGCCGAGTACAAACAGTTGACTCACAACAATAATGTTGGGAATACCAGTACGCTGAAAGCGCTTTATCCGTTTATCGACGAAATCGGCTTAATTAGAGTCGGAGGACGTATTCAGCATTCTGATTTAAGTTACGATGCACAGTTTCCAATTGTACTTCCTAAAAATAATCATTTAACAGAATTAATAATTCGTTACTACCATGATAAGCAATTACATGCAGGAACTCAAGGTACGCTTGCTGCGGTTCGCCAAAAGTCCTGGATAATCTCTGGGCACAGCGCGGATAGGAGGTTTATTCATCGGTGTATGATCTGCATTAAAAATAAGCCGAAGGTTTATCATCCTATAATGGGTAACTTACCAAGAGATAGATTGCAACCATGTAGACCTTCCTTGAAAGTGGGCATTGATTACGCAGGACCAATTTACATAAAATCAACCCTACAAACTAGGTCAAAAATTAACATTATGGCTTATATATGTGTATTTGTTTGTTTGGTCACGAAAGCAGTTCATTTAGAACTAGTGACTAGTTTGTCCACAGAATCGTTTCTGGATATGTTAAGATGTTTTGTATCGCGCCGAGGAATTGTAAACGATATTTATTCAGACAACGCTTCTAATTTTAAGGGGGCTTATTGGGAATTAAGGAAATTTTACCAGTTATTTCAGTCAAACGAATTTAAACTCAATTTTATAACCAGACTACAACAAGACATAATTGATTGGCATTTTATATCACCCAAAAGTCATCATTTTGAAGGATTATGGGAAGCTACAGATAAGAGTGTAAAATATCATCTTAAGCGCGTAATTGCCGAAAAAGTTTTGAATTATGAAAGTCTATACACACTTTTAACTATGATTGAAGCAGTTCTCAACTCACGTCCTTTACTACCTTTTTTTTTCCCTCAGGGCTCGTCCGCGGCCTTGCCGCCCCGATAGCACCGCAACCCTTGGTTGATTGTGCATACCCTTAGTCTTACTCCACCCATTCCAAAATCACTGTGCCTTGAACTAGTCTGCACAGCGATTGGTAGGGTTAAGTTTTATATTGCTCTGTCTCCGGTCTATAGTGACCGTAGATCAGTTGTCTTTTCCGGTCCAGAGCTATACACTCACACAAGATGTGCTGATCCGAAGATCCCAAAGACCTAGAAACCTCGACCCCGTCTCATTTCCTAATTGGAGAACCACTGACTGCGATACCAGGACCCAACATCAGGGACATCCAATGTAGCCGATTAAGACAATTCCAGTACCTTGAGCGAATGAGGCAACATTTTTGGAAGCGCTTCTCACTCGAATATTTAAATGAGCTACAACAACGCTCAAAATAGCAATACCCTAATGCCAACATCAAACTAAATACCTTAGTTCTACTTAGGGACAAAAACCTAACTCCTTTACAATGGATCAAGGGACGCATCGTAGAGCTGCATCCAGGAAGTGATGGTGTAGTGCGCGTTGTTTCTGTGGTGTTGGCCAACGGTAATGTGATGAAAAGAGCGGTTTCAAGTGTTTACCCATTACCAATGACTGAATGATTTATATTACTGTTTTTGTATTTAAGTTACTTTGGACCCTTGGGTGGTCCAAGGCGGGCGGCTATGTCGGTTTCCGCCAGAATTGTATATAATATTTTTAGTTTGTAGTTACTAGATAGTTTAACCAGAGGCACCCCAGTCGTATATAACTACCAATATTGTACTAAAAATACCCTATATTATCTAACGGTGGCACTCCTGAGATTAAATTGTAACCGAAAGATGTGAGGGGTTGTCTCTGCCTATTTGTATATCGATCTCGAAGCGACCAGACCCTTCCGTCGGTCTATTGTATAGTCTCCTTTGTGTATATAATAAAGAGAGTGTTTTTTAACGACGGATTTGGAAATGAAAATGGTGGCTGCCAAATTCGTGCCTCGACTGTTGACTGCTGAAAATCACTGGAAGCATCTTGTGCCTTGAAAGAAGACTTCGGAAATGATCCAAGCTTTTTTAAAGATTATCATAAATGACTAACCGTGGTGCTACGGTTACGACTCTAAAAGAAAGCAACAGTCAAGTAAGTAGAAGACTCCAAATTCGCCTCGCCTCAAAAATGCTCGCCAAACAAATAAGAACCTGCGTGTATCAGTCACAAACTAATAATACTTACATATCTAGAGTGTCGGTGTGTGTGTGTGTGTGTGTGTGTGTTTTGTTTCTTTAACGTCGGCCTATTTCCGCGACTATGGCCAATCACCGACGTCAGCGAGCAGTTTCACCTTACTATCCTGGAAATTTTGTCAAACCCCCGTCTTTCTGTAAGGAGGTAGGGATCTTTAACGTGCCCAACATCGCATGAACACGGGACCGACGGCTTTACGCCCCCTCTGAAGGGCGGAACGTGCAGACATTCAACTTGCTCAAATACAATGTCAGAACCTCGGTTGATGTTAATTTTACAGTTTGTACTGAAAAAGTGAAGGGGGTACCCCGGGATCGAACCCAGTATCCAGCTGCATGCAGGAAGTGATGATTTAGTGCGCGTTGTTTCTGTGGTGTTGGCCAACGGTAATGTGATGAAAAGAGCGGTTTCAAGTGTTTGTCCATTACCAATGATTGAATGAATTATATTACTGTTTTTGTATTTAAGTTACTTTGGACCCTTGGGTGGTCCAAGGCGGGCGGCTATGTCGGTTCCCGCCAGAATTGTATATAATATTTTCAGTTTGTAGTTACTAGATAGATCAACCAGAGGCACCCCGGTCGTATATAGCTACCAATATTGTACTAAAAATACCCTATATTATCTAACGGTGGCACTCCTGAGATTAAATTGTAACCGAAAGATGTGTGGGGTTGTCTCTGCCTATTTGTATATCGATCTCGAAGCGACTAGACCCTTCCGTCGGTCCATTGTATAATCTCCTTTGTGTATATAATAAAGATAGTGTTGTTAAGTTTAACATTCTCTGTTTTCAACTTCAAATAACCACCATTAAAATACAGTCCACTAGTAAACAATAATCAACACACACCTTGATTCTAATTTAACATATAAAGACCGTGATAATGATGCTTTGATTTCACATAAAAATATCAAAATGTTTATATTATTATTATTTTGTGTATCAAATATGGGATTTGGTATTGGGTTTCAGAGCTACAAAAAATCTATAAATTCCAAACTTGACAATTCTTTTGGTCTAGTTTTATTTAAACGTTTAAAAGTTTCATCACGAATGGAAAAGGACTCTATTTAATTATTTTTAATATGATCCAGTTGAAGCAAATATGCAACACTAAACTAGCGGATCTGAAAGTCAGAATTTGTTTTATTATGTACACTACACCGTGTAACAAATTGTGCTAATTCAAAGAAAATTTCTATATAGATCCAGAGCAATTACTAAACACAACGAATACGTTATAAATCACGCACCAAATTCAGTTTGTGTTCGAGTACACACTGTATAATTAGGTACAGTAGACTGGAAACGGTATTCCGAATAAATTCAATTATGAGATTTATTATTCAGACGGTTCCGTAAATCGTGTGTGTCACATCTCGTGTGTAGGGTAAAGGTGGCCATCCTACTTGGATTCCAACCCTTCCTAATTTACAAAGAGCTTTCCAGGGTTTCTCTGGCCGCTTCCACGATCTTGCTCAACCTTTGGGATCTAGTTACGCATTTATTAGGGCTTGACATTGGATTTTAATTGAGACTAAACGGCAGGCTGTAGATTACAGAAGAGAACAGAAATAAAAATATGGAGAAAACCGACATTTGTTGGTTTAACTAGAATGGTTCTATAAAAATCAAGGCTGCGATTAGAGCCGTCTCTGCCGATTGCACGTCAGTTAGAGCCTGACAATGCCAAAGTGCACGAGGCTGAGATAGCGATCGAGAAACTAAAAGACGTAAAAGCACTTAATATTAATAAATTTCAGTAGTGTTACATTATAAATGCTTGGATATGGCTGTGCTTTTAGGTGAATTGTTTAGCGAGTGCATGAAAGGAGTTCAAGTACCAAAGGAGTACAAGGATCTCTTATGCATCGATGTATAAAGAAAAAAGACGCAAGAGAGAATGCAAAAATTCAGAAACAATAAAGTTTTGCAATATATATATATATATATATATATATATATATATATATATATATATATATATATATATATATATATATATATATATATATATATATATATTTATATAGGGTGTCTTGGAGATACCGTTCGTTAAAAGTTTATGGATTTCTGGCCAGAATACAAATTTTAAAATTTAGAACAAAATATAACTTAATACATTCTCTAAAATGTTTTCAGAATTCTAGCACTTGCGGTTTGATCGGAAGTCGGAAACAATTTTGTTATTTTAAATGTATATTTTTGAATCTTTTTTATTTAGACCATACCATGTCCATCTATTACGGTTTTTGAGAAAAAAATTATTTTTTCCAACAATTTTTGCCGTTTTTGTTTTTTTAGCAATATTTCATTAGGAAAAACTCGCGAGTAGAGAGGTCAGGATAAAAAGTTTTTGAAAAAATTTCTTCAGATGAGCGCGAATTTGGGTCCCTAGAACCCAAAACCAAGGTCCGTTAAAAGATATATATATATATATATATATATATATATATATATATATATATATATATATATATATATATATATATATATATATATATATATATATATATATATATATATATATCTGTGTGTTACTGTGTGTGTGTATACGAGCGATAACTCAAAAAATATTAAACTGATTTCAATCGAACTTGGCAAGAATCTTGTTTGGGCAAAAACCGAGGTCGAGTTCGTTAATCAGCCTATATGCTCAAGTTTTTCCGGTGGAAAAACGGGGAAAACTTTTTGAAAGCTCTATAATTTTGTAAATATCAGAGTAACTGGAATGAGACTTTACATTTGGTTAGAAAGGGTGTAAATAAACCTACCTTGTAAATTCTAAGTAATTTGGAACGCAATGTGCAGAGTTTCTTCCAAATTAAAAATAAAATTCCAAAGACATGCGTTGAAACGACTTAGTGGTTAAAGTCCAGAGCCTGACAGACATTAATTGCCCAGCGTAGACTGATTCATACAACAGGTATAAACCACACATCAACGGTAACCAAATTAATGTATACCAGATATAACACATACTACCTGAACCAACAATCGTTAAATCTCGGCCGCAGTTATGGAAAATGACAGACGACATGACATTAACAATTTGCCAAGTAATTGTTATTTAACTAGGGATTCAAGCAATTATTTAAAAACATTATAATTGTAGCTTTGCGAACGGCCTCAAAAACAGTCTTAGCGCAGCACAGATATATTACACTGTCGCATAATATAGTCCGAATGTAAAAAAAACTGGCCAAATTTGTATAAAAATTACTCTACAATAGTTTCTTTTCTCTTTACTTTCAATGGTAATTCTACTAATTGTTACGTATACTTTTAATATAATATCTAAGCCATTAAGCCGATCTAATGTATCACCTAAACAAAACGTTTTTTGACGTATACCCTGTTAGCTCAAAGACTTTGCCTCATAAGCAGAAGGTTACGCGATCGAATCCAGTTCGATGAATGTATGTTTTTTTATATTTTATTTTGGCGTTTGGAGAAACAATAGGACACAGATTTCATACATTTTGAAAAAGATCTCTTTTTTGTTTAAAACGCCTAAATAAGTTTGTCACCTTTGAGTTTGAGATTATAATTTTGTTATTGTTGATATTGAAAAACCGGTTTGATTAGGCTGACGATTAATAAGGCGATCAATAAGGAAAAATAACCGCGGCGTTTATAATTTGGCAAATATTTTACTTTTCTAAATATGAATAAAGTTTCCTTCTGGAAATCTTCTGTATGACTTAAATGAAATTTATAATACAAGTTTCTTTTAAGGAGACTTACACTATTTACAAATATAGCAATATTTAATGCTTCAGCTTCTTAGAAAATTGAGTTTAGGGCATTTTTCTCAAAAGGAGTTAGAATGCAAGATTTTCTTGATATGGATGGTAACACTTTCGAAAGAATTCTTGAAATGTGCGCATACTAGGATCTCTAAAATTGATCTGCAAGGTCTATGTAAGTTTAAAGTATTCACTTTACTAATATGCCGTATAATAATAGTGTACAATTCTTATAAAAATTCGCTACAATAGTGCACTTGCTGCGTCCCGAAATTTTCTTCAATATAGTTTTTTTTTTCCTGCTTCAGGGCTTGTCTGCGTCTTCGCCGCGCCGATAGCACTGCAGTGTTTGGCTTATTGTGCATGCCCTTAGTTTTTCTACTCCACCCATTCCAAAATCACTGTGCCTTGATCTAGTCTGCACAGCGATTGGTAGGGTGAAGGTTTATATTGCTCTGTCTCCAGTCTAGACTGACCGTAGATCAGTTGTCTTTTGCGGTCCAGAGTTTTACACTCGCACAAAATGTGCTGGGCTGATTTCTCCCCCTCGCCGCAAAGTCTACATGCGAGGTCACCCTCAAACCGCCCCATTTTGTGCAGGTGTTTCTTGACGGCCATGTGTCCCATCAAAAGACCTGCTATATTTCTGAGCTGTCCTCTGCTAAGATTTAGCAGCTCCACAGCTCTCTGTGAACTGGGTTCGTCAGTTACTGGCTTCCCATGTCTGAGCCCTGAACAGTCTGCCCAGCACACCTTGTGTTCGTTTCTACCCCAGGACTTAGTGGCTCCCCTGACAGTGCTCTTTGTCACGCCCAGAACTAGTTCTGGTCCAATAAATGGTTCTGCTGATCCTCTCTTCGCGAGACTGTCAGTTTCTTCATTGCCTTTGACCCCCGAGTAACCCGGCACCCAGATTGGGGTGACCTCATTCTGCCCAGCCAGGTCGCTCGTCTCGCCTCGGCACTCACTTACTAGCCTGGAGATTACCCGTGGGCTACTTAGTACCTTCAGGGCTGCCTGGCAGTCTGTGGCTACGAGAATCCTCTTGTTGTAGCCCCTCCTCTTGTTCTCCCGCACACAGTGCAGGATGGCGTACATTTTGGCCTGAAAGACCGTTGAATGGGCTAAGCGATAATATTATGACTTACCCTAGGCCCTTTTGAATGACACCGGCCTCCATCTCACGCTCCCCGCCGGATCCTTCCGTGAACCAGACGAGCTCGTCCCGTGGTAAGCCCGGTGTCTCCTCCCGCCATGCCTAGCGGTCGGGTATTTCCACTGTAAAATTGTTTTTGCAGCAGATTCGCGGGTTTGCGAAGTCTGACCTCATTTCTAGCATGGGATCTTTCACGATCTCCTGAATTTTGCAGTGGCCGCTGAAGCCTGAGTTGATCTTCAGTCTACCATTGCAGGCCACGCTTTTCCATATAGCCGCCTAGTGACGGCTGGAGTAATAACGGCCTTACGCAGTATTTCTTAACGTGACCATTCCAGGTTGGCTTAGAGTCCAACACGACCCCAAGATATTTTACCTCCCTGGCCATTGAGATGTTTTTACCGTATAGAGTGAGAGTTATGTGGTTCTCCCACTTCCTTCTCCTCGTAAACGTTATGACGGTTGCTTTCTCGGGAATCGACCCGAGCACTTGGCCAACCCTCCACCTTTCCACCACTTTCAGTGCTGTCTGCATGCGCTCTCACACTGACTGTGTAATCTTTACTATATAGGACATTATCAGAGTTGAAATTTTATTTACTCTGTTCATCTTTTAGACAATAACAACAGAAAATATCAAAGTTTAAACATCTCCAGACTTGAGACAATAATTTTAAAAAACGATATTTAAAATTGGGGTATTTTAACAGCCTACAAGCAAAAATTTTCGAATAGGATAATGAACAAACTAAGCTTATCAGAGTAGCAAAAATAACAACTTACATAATATAAGAGACAAGGAAACCAATGACTTTGTCTCCTTCATAAGGCTCAAAACACTATACTATTAACTGGCTGTATAGCGAAGGAAAGTTCAATTCAGTCGTACTGGGTGTTTATAAGTAAACAATAACGAAGTTAGCAAGAGTGTTGTAAAAATGGGTGGAGTTTTTGACAGGAGTTTTTGACATGTCGAAAACCATATCATACATTAAACATGGTATCTTAAAGATAATCAAAAAGATGTGGATTTTCAGATGTCAAAAGCCATACCACATATTGAAGGTACCATCGGCGAAATTAGCATGAAACTTTAGAACACATAACATCAAAAACATCTTTACAACCGAGCCAAATCTGCCAAGTCTAATAAACACTCCAAAGAATATGACTCCAAACGAATCTCAGGGAGCCCACGAAAGTATTTGTTTAGGCTGGTCCCTTACGTATATGGGACCAACACATAATAATATTCACAATAAAATATATGAACATACCCTTGGAGTTACCTATATCATACTCTAGAGCATCATTTTCACACACAACGCAACATAGACTTCGACACTTCCAAAACAGTAACCCCAGTCTACAGCTTCAAAACCAGAATTATCCGCGAAGCGATCGAGAGCGACCAACTGCATAAACATGAGAGATCATGACCTTTGACTTCGGATTAGCTGGAAACCTGTTATATCCTTGTAACAAACACACAAAATGACAAGAAAATCAATAGGCAATATAACTGCTCCTTTACTTGGCTCAACAGTTACGTAGTTCTAACCCGCTTAATATAGTTACTTAAGTACCTAACTTAAGAAACCTTACCGACCATACTATAGACACTGAGAAGAAAAGAGATACAATATGCCATATAAATAATACAATACTTCCGACGAGCGGTCAGAGCTCTTTCGGGCCTAGGGTTAAACACACTGGGACCTTGGAGACGATGCCCAGTGAGATTTTACCAGTAGTCAGAGTGAGGCCGATAAGTGAACTGCAACAGCTAAACCTGCCATTGTCTCACAGATCTTAAAAATAACTTTGAAATAGGATCTGAAACGTTAAGCTTTAGAAAATTATAAAGGTTGTGTTACCAGAGAAGCAGGTACTTCTGACACACTCCTACATTATACACGCACAAACACATACATCTATACGTATATATATATATATATATATATATATATATATATATATATATATATATATATATATATATATATATATATATATATATATATATATATATATATATGCTGTGGAAGCCTACAACCGTCACAACCAGAGATGACGCTATTCTACATTGCATTTTATGGCAATGCCTTCCCTGAGGCGGTTTAGTTGACGCGCAGGTATGGTGTATTGAGGAGCCCTACGACGGATGTGTCTCCTACTATATATCTTACCGCAAGCCCCGGCAAGACTGAAGTGATGGTCGCTGCTAGCAGGTGATGTAAGTCGATGTTCGTCGTGGTATTAGACAGTGGTGTAGTTGTATCCGCTATATATATATATATATATATATATATATATATATATATATATATATATATATATATATATATATATATATATATATAGTGACAGCGATTTTAAGTATTGTAACTTCAAAACGGCGTTTAATGTTAACATTTCGACCAAATAGAATCAGCGTGCGGTCATTCAATTTTTTTTGTGGGTGTGTTGAAGGTTTGCAACCATTTAAAATTCATACTCCAATGCAAGCAGTGTATGGAAACGCATGTTTTGCGTATCCAACTGTCAAGGAATGGTGTCGAAAATTTAAGAGTGGAAGAAAGGAGACAAATGATAAGCCGCAGGTGAATTGAGTACTGCATCAACAGACAGGAATGTGGCATGTGTAAAACTCCTGATTGGAGAAAATCGTCGAATGTCAATCAGAGCAGTTTCGGAACATGTTCGTGTGAGTATAGGATCTGTCCATAGTATTGTACACAAACTGGGTAACAGCAAAAGGCGTTAAAAGGTAATAGTTTTCAGTCGGAGGAAGAAGTACAAAATGCCGTAAAAGAATTCTTCGAGCAGCAGCCACAAGAATTCCTTAAGCAGGGTATACATCGGTTGATGAAACAATGAGATATATGCCTTAATAATAGTGGTAATTATTTGTAAATATATTAGCCAATATTTTTTCTGAACCAAAGAAGGGTGTCAATTGAACAAGCCTCGTGTATATATATATATATATATATATATATATATATATTAGAAATTTTATTTGTAACTTAAGAATTGTATTATTATTGTACCATTACTGTTTTTCTGTGCTGCAAGATTGTGACCATAGGTGGCCGTTAATAAATTTGAGGTCCTTGCTCATGCACAAGTGGTATCACTATGTTTGTGGTGGTGGTGGTGTTTGTGGTTGTAAGCTAGTCTCGAAAGTTTTCGTTAGCCACTGATTTTTTTACTAAAAAGTCCTTAACAGCCACAATACTTGTCTCGCCCCCCATTCCAATACTTTTGTTTCTTTTTTTTAACTTTGTTACATAATACATTCTGTTTTTCGTGGATAAATATTGCAGGTGTAACTGAATGGTGAGCAATTAATATATTATTAGTTTGTTTAGCACAGTATTTTAGATTTCGTATTATCAAATGCTCTTTCCAGGTCGACAGGCTCAATAAAGTTATATTTACTTTTACCAAGCGTCCATGACAAAAACAGCAGTGTTTAACAAAGTTTGCAAATTTTGCTAAAAATAAAGTATACTTTTATTTAATAAATGTAGAATTTTTACAATTTACACTGGAAGGGTGTTTCCGTAAATGAAATACCAACAAACAGCAAACAGCTGAAAAATATATAATGGAGGTACAAGAATGGAAATCAGTATTTTATGAAAATGACAACTTAATTTTATACAACGAAAACCACGATAAACAGAGTGTTCCGCTTCCAGATTTAGGAAGGGAGGTTAGACCTCAAATTCGTAAACACAATTTGATTGTGTCCAGATTAATTCCGCCACCCGTACCTCATTGAGATATTATTCCCGAATTACAAATTTTCATTTATTTCCAATTTAGAATCTTCACCCTAGGATAATTTTATACTCGCCTGAGAAAATCACATTGACCCGGATTAAATAACTGATTCGTTTCCTTTCGCCAGTTCTTTCGTCAGTGTGTACCTCGAATACGCGGAAAGTTGCTGCCTTGTCATAAATTTATAATTTATTTTTACTTAAAATGTCATCAGTGTTTCCATTGTCAGAAATTATATTAGTCAGCCTTGGTTTGCAGCTTTTTCTCATATCGTAGGTAAAACGTTATTTTCGTATACAAGGCCTTTATAACAAGATCTTATTGTTTTATAAGTTAACTGGATGAACGACTGCAACGGATTATTCATCTTATTTGAAATTTAATTGAATTGAAATCGTTTCGTTGCGTTGCTAACTCACAGAATGTTATGATGCAGTAAATGCGCCAGGGTAGTCAATATTTAAAGATATTTTTACATATAATTATACAGCCACAATTCAAGAAACAGCATAGATATATTTCTTTAAATATAAAAGTAATTATTTACTTTTTACAAATACTCACCATACCAAAACAACCAGGTAACAAATTTTGATACTGTTTATAATTTTGAGGACCTAAGGTCAGTTCTGTAAACGCATAAATTAAATTAACACTATAATACTGATATATATATATATATATATATATATATATATATATATATATATATATATATATATATATATATATATATATATATATATATATATATATATATATATATATGTTATGTAAATATGTTCAATTTAATGCGCAATTCAAACTTCTTTATTGACACGGTGATGAACTATTTTGCCTGCCTTAAGTCCGGTGTTTTCGTACAGTATAAAAGCATTTGGTATTCCTTCCAAATATTAGGATCATTCCTTACATGGCTTTTTGTTAAGCTGCCGAAATAGGGCTTTAGTCCATAAAATGGTGTTATTGAGGCTCATTTCCGTCAATATTGATGCACTTGTGCCCACATCAAGGTTACTATGTTGTTTGTATTCAGTTGGTTATAAGATTTTTTGGCAACTTTAGGTCAGTTTGGACTTGGTTTTAAATGATTTCGGAGTCTGTAGTACTTTTGACTGCCTGAAAGGAGATAAATCTTTGTACTTATGAGTCCTTTTTGTATGTACTCTTGTACAAAAAGATTAGTAGCAGGCATTTTTGCTTGGAAAATGACTGAAATTTTTCCTAAGGACTTACTAAGTCTAAAGTTAGGTCTTCTTATTAGCAGTCCTGCTCCCCCATTTGTTTAGAGCCGTCTGCATACCATAAGGATGAGTTTTTTGTCAACCCTTCACTTTTTCTGTCTTATGCCTAGCAGTCACAGTCATGTCAAATAGAACTATGAAGTCCAGTTCAGCTGCAATTACATCTGTTGGTGTGGCGAGTGACTCCAATGGAATATTTTTCAGGATTTTCAAGTGACCAACCAAGTCTCCTGGTTTGAATTTGTCATCTTGAAATAGTGTCGAGTCACTTGGTGCTCTTTTCTTCTTCACGAATATCTATTTCAACTTTAGGGCATGATACCATAGCTCTAGTTATTCCAAGGCAGATCAGCGTCTGTATTTGTTGCAGATTGCTTTGTGTTGAGGTTTGTTTCGTTTTGGACCACCATACTATACATGCATCCGTGATCATGGGTTTAACCACAGTTTAGTATATCCAATATACCAATGCGGTTTAACCCTCATGTATTTTATGCTAGTCTACAGCAAACCCAGATTGCCCCTCTTGTTATAGCAAGAGTTTTCTACAAGTGCGTGTTGAAATTTAGTTTCTAATCTAAGAAGATCCCCGAATATTTTACTATTAATTATGTATGTAATCCATTAAGTGTGTGAACTTTTAAATCCAGTTTATTTCTGTTGGTGAATGGGACAACACTACAATGCCACATTTAGGGCTGTTTGAATAAGACTGTAGATTAAAGCAACATGCTTGCCCTTTACTATAATGAGAATATTATCTGCGTACGCTTGCACTATGAATAGTGCTTCCCTCAATGTGGTCATAAGTTTATTAAGAACGAGCGACCACAGCAGAAGCGATAGCATTCCTTTCTAGGGACTACCTTTTGCCATCGTTGGTTTCATTTATAGTGGCTGCGATAAGACGACTTTTTGTCACGGATTTAATCCATCTGATTTTCCTGTAGCGCCCGTGTAATGGATTGATATAGGATGTTGGCACCCTCTATGTCAATAAATGCGCTGAGCACAGAATATAAGATTACGTATGTAGATGAGCACAATCTTTTTTAAGTAGAATTTTAGCTAAACATTTTTTTTTCATGTTTTACAGAAACCAGTGGACCAACACTAAAAATTGCGTATAGCAAAGAGATACAGTAGGTCAGGCGTGTCACTGACCGTTTGGGTGTTGAATTGTTTTGGTAGATTAGCTGCCAAATTTGCAGCCGGCGTAACGCCGGTTACTTCTTTGGTCACAAAAGTTTTTCCTATACCATTTGTGAATGGTAGTGAAATTGTTTAGTGAAATAGCGTAGAAGATCTAATGTGTAATTTCTCCCGATAGGCAAATTGTTATACGTACAGCGGTTTTCTTGTGAGGGTTTCCAATTCATCTAGTGCCTTCTCTATGGTATTAAGATAAAATGATGTGGGGCTAATGGAGCGGCAGGACCTTGGTGCGTCTAGGGGCGACGTCCTGTTTTTGGTATAACCTCTACATTTGCTTCTCTTTATGGATGCGAAATATAGCCTAGAATTAAACTAGCTCTAAATACTCGCCGCAAGTGGGGTTTTAATATGTCAAAACCCGGCTATAGCAAAGCTAGAAATATGCCGTCGTTACCAGAATATTAATAAGGTTCAAAACTATATATCGCCCATTTCATTCTGTTAATGTCAAAGATTTTATTTGTTAATCCCTTCCTAACTCTCACTGGGTTTCTCAAGCGTTGGTCAGCTGAGCTGCTCTAGTGCATATCATCTTCTTTGTTTCGTCAGCCTGGACATGAGTTTATAGGAAAACTTTAGTGCTTTCCCCTGGGCTCTTTGGCTTTTTAAGTCAATACCGTTTAAGTGATTTTTTGTAAGATTATCTGTAGTCGCTGTGCGACGACCAGTTTGTTCATACCTTCGCAAACTGCCTATAAGTGCTTCTTTTGAATCGTCTAAGTTCCTAGTTATATGAATTTAGGGCTTGTCGGTCATCATCGCAGTTCGCACTCCTTTTTGACCTATTAAAAAGCCATCTGTCATACGCTTTTCACCAAAGGACGCTCATTGGGGTTGCCTTTTGCTTAGCAGGACAGCTAATCTTATAGGAAAACTTTATATAATTTGATTAAGGAGACTTGAGGCTTATTAAAGCTGCTCCGGTATGAAGATCACAGTTCAGCCCCTGAACTCCTGACCAAAGCCATTGTATCCCTAGCTGACCTATTAAAAAGCCATCTGTCATACGCTTTTCACCAAAGGACGCTCATTGGGGTTCCCTTTTGCTTAGCAGGACAAATGGTAGGTGTATGCATACACTTGATGTGTGCACAGGTAGCTGTGGAACGAAAAAAATCATTTCGGGAATTCCAGTTTTTTCCAGATTTTCTGGATATCTCAGGTAGCTCATTGGAGGAGACCTAGATCCGTTTTTTCTAAAACCGTCGATAGGTCTTAGGTTACACTGGAATTGGTTCAGTTTGCTAATTATAAACCTTCGCGTAAAAACGTTAACCGAACTACACGTGTTAGATCCAATTAAATTGTAGTGCTATTATATAAAGAAATAAACTGCACCTTTTCGAAAATGAGTAAAGCAATTGATTACTGGATATTGACTAAAGCATAAGCTTTATCACACACATTTTTAAGGACCTAACAACAAAGAACAGAAGCTTTCTTAGGTACCTATATATTAAGAAATTAAGCTGAAGTGGAGCTTACAATAATGAAATGGTTGAAGAGCCATAACAAAAGTAACATCAATTTAAGTGAAAACTTTAGTGCTTTCCCCTGGGCTCTTTGGCTTTTTAAGTCAATACCGTTTAAGTGATTTTTTGTAAGATTATCTGTAGTCGCTGTGCGACGACCAGTTTGTTCATACCTTCGCAAACTGCCTATAAGTGCTTCTTTTGAATCGTCTAAGTTCCTAGTTATATGAATTTAGGGCTTGTCGGTCATCATCGCAGTTCGCACTCCTTTTTGACCTATTAAAAAGCCATCTGTCATACGCTTTTCACCAAAGGACGCTCATTGGGGTTGCCTTTTGCTTAGCAGGACAGCTAATCTTATAGGAAAACTTTATATAATTTGATTAAGGAGACTTGAGGCTTATTAAAGCTGCTCCGGTATGAAGATCACAGTTCAGCCCCTGAACTCCTGACCAAAGCCATTGTATCCCTAGCTGACCTATTAAAAAGCCATCTGTCATACGCTTTTCACCAAAGGACGCTCATTGGGGTTGCCTTTTGCTTAGCAGGACAGCTGACCTTATAGGAAAACTTTATATAATTTGACTAAGGAGACTTGAGGCTTATTAAAGCTGCTCCGGTATGAAGATCACAGTTCAACCCCTGAACTCCTGACCAAAGCCATTGTATCCCTAGCTGAAAAAGCATTCTGTATGCATGTTAGCCGGTGAGTCTGGGCACTTTGCGCTCCACCACACACCTAGTGGATGCCTCTATGTCGAATTTTAGGGGTTGGTGTTGCACATAGAGCGTCCGCTAAAATTTTATAATTTGATTCCGTTGCTTGAGGCTTCTTCAAGCTGATTTACAGTGTTTAATGTCTAGATCACGGGCCGGCCATTGCACGCGCTACTGAAGATGCATTTTTTCAATGAGCCTGGGCGCCCTGCACTCCCCCACACACATAATTGCTGCCTATATGTTGAACATTATGGTTGGATGGTCGGAACTAGGGTTCATCTGATACAAACGGGTTTGCCATTGTACGTGGTATAAACAAGTCAGCAAGGGTTACACTTAATACCTCTTTTCTGTACGCGTTTATAAATGTTAGCTTACTACCTTTGTTGACAATGTCTATATTATTGGCAGACAAGTAGTCAAATAGGTGTTCGCCTCCCCTATTACTGTACTTCCCCATCCTAAATGAGCATTGGCGTCACATGCAAGCCAATTTCTTTGCTCGCACCAGAGAATGAGGCGTTGAATTCACTCCAAAGCATCTGGATTGTTTTAATAACTCGATATAAAAAACCACACAAATCGTGTAAAATTATGTTAATCAGAAACAGCACTGACAAGGACTAAATCGTTTAATATATCTATCTTTGTTTATTTTATTTAACTTTATACAGCACAGCAATGTCCTTTTCCAACAAAGATTCTGTTAGATTTAATTCCTGGAAAACTTGTATAACTTCTATTTAATAAAACTGATTTGTGGCGCATGCATATGTAGTGTGATTGCATCACATTAGTGAAATTTTGTAGAAACAAACTAACGAGTTTCATAGACAAATGTGTAATGTAGGCGTTTAGAAGGCTACAAAAGTATCTACAAAGCTACAAACAAAAAACCCGCAAAGAACTTAAGTTATGAAATAAAGTACATATTTTTTAAACGAGAGAGTACACTAAGAACAAAAATGTATGAAAATGCATATCTATAAGGCCCAAATCAGGAAAAGCTCTTATTTTGCTTACAGCAAACTAGCACACAAAGTAAGTAATCTAAAATTATAGAAGAAAGAGCTTTGAAAATATGAATTGACTGGCTAACCCAAAGAAAAAGCAGAAGTCGGAATAAACAAACAACAGTTTAATTGCAGAGGGTAAGCTCATTGGAAAGAGCTTATAAACGCAATAGAAAAATTTCTGGACCCAGCAAGTGCGTTATGGTAGTTTTTCATAAAAATGGTTTTAATAGAAAATATGTCTTTTTTAAGAAAGCAGGCATCAAATTTGGTTACTAGTATAACCTATATAGTAGAAACAATGTGCCATATTTCATCAAAATAACTTTATTATATGAAAATGTACAAAAATTTCCAAAAGCAAACTTAGAGTGTTCCCAAAAAACTGGTTTTTTGGTCAAGCTTATAGGTTAATAGCAAATTGAGCTATTCAAATCTAAAAGAATTAATGAGAATTAGCTACCATAACGCGCTTGCTGCGTCCCGAATTTCTTTTCCTAAAACATGCATTATATTTCGATGGAAAATGCAAAAATGCAATAACATAACGCGTGTTCGATTAAGAAAAAAGAAAATTTGTATCACCAACGACTTATGGACCATCCTGTGATTGTAGAAATATTTTTTAAGATGTATCTGAACACACCCTATAATTAATATATACATTTTTTTTTCGTATCATGTATAATAACGGATATATTGAGCTTTATTGATATTTTACAAAAATTCGACAAAAATTATGTACCGTTAAACGATAATGCAACTCTTTACGGCTGTTTATCTAATCTTATTCAGCCATTACTTGAACAACGTAAATAATTTAACATTTATTTTGAAATAAACTCGCACTGATGCTCCTGTAGACACTGGCCATCCAACTGTTGCTATTTTCTATTATATAATTTAAGTTTAAACTGTTCTTTTGTATTTTTGTTTAAGAAGACTCTCAAAATATCCTGCTTCTGATTTTCCCAAAATTTTCTTCCTTCTTGTTTATTTATTATTTTCCTCTTTCAATCTACCGTTGCCAGAGATTACTTTCTCTAGCTCTCTGTTTTCTGCTATATTATATCTTCTGTCTCAACAACAATCCTTTCATTTCCTTATCACATTGGATACGTTCCAGGCATTGTTGTTGAGATTTAATTTTTGACATATTTACTTAATCTATCAGACATCAACATCAAATTTTCTTAACCTAAATATTTACATTGGTCAGATTGACAGTTCCCATAATCATATGTTTAGACAACTTATCAAACATCAAATTATCTTAACCTAAATATTTACATTTGTCAGATTGGCAGTACCCATAATCACATGTTTCCACTTTCTACAACTATTTAAACTATGAAAAATTTTTAATATTATTTCACTATCGTCCTTTTCGAGTCTTGTTTAACGGGCACCTTATTTTATACACATGTTTATTTAAAACTACACTCATCTACATTACATCAGTTTTTGCTTATTTTATTATATACACTTGGGTCAAATGGTTTCAACTTTTTGAGTTCTTATAATTTTTCTAATATACCAAGGTATTTTTTCCTTAGGTGATCGAATTTGTGTGGTCCGTATGAGTGTATTTATGTTTTCTTTATGGATTTTACTTGTATAATGGTGTAAGTATATATGTATATGGGTGTGTATTTCAACCTCCGCTCTTATAAACCATATCAATATATATATATATATATATATATATATATATATATATATATATATATATATATATATATATATATATATATATATATATATATATATATATATATATATATATATATATATATATACAAATTGAAACTGACCTCGCATATGTGTTCTAGGGGGCTCTCAATTGAAGAAATTTTTTAAAAATTCAAAAGTCGGGATCTCCTCATTAGTAATTTTTTCTAAGAAAATTCACAAAAAAACTATATGGACGTTTAGTATTCTAGTTGGTCTTTTTGGAAAATCCAAAGTAAAATCTGATATGGCAAAAACATGTGGTGAAATTAAATTCAAAAGGGATGAAAAAATGTATGAAACTGAACTACACAAAGATAAATATTTACATGTCTTGGATGTATTACTAGGAATGGCGGTAAATGTAACACATTTGAGTGTGTATTTAAAAAAATTTATAAATTATGTCTTACTATAGCCTATCAGTTATCCATGAAAGCTGCACGAACTTACAAACAAATGACTTGTGGCCAAGAGAAATATATTTAAGGCCAGAGAGGTGCTTTCGCAAATTTCGTGCTACATATATACACACACACGCAAGCTTTTGAGGTATAGACATGCCAAAACAAATTGTAACATAGTAAGACAAATGGTAGGTGTATGCATACACTTGATGTGTGCACAGGTAGCTGTGGAACGAAAAAAATCATTTCGGGAATTCCAGTTTTTTCCAGATTTTCTGGATATCTCAGGTAGCTCATTGGGGGAGACCTAGATCCGTTTTTTCTAAAACCGTCGATAGGTCTTAGGTTACACTGGAATTGGTTCAGTTTGCTAATTATAAACCTTCGCGTAAAAACGTTAACCGAACTACACGTGTTAGATCCAATTAAATTGTAGTGCTATTATATAAAGAAATAAACTGCACCTTTTCGAAAATGAGTAAAGCAATTGATTACTGGATATTGACTAAAGCATAAGCTTTATCACACACATTTTTAAGGACCTAACAACAAAGAACAGAAGCTTTCTTAGGTACCTATATATTAAGAAATTAAGCTGAAGTGGAGCTTACAATAATGAAATGGTTGAAGAGCCATAACAAAAGTAACATCAATTTAAGTGAAAACGATACCCTTGACTGATATATAGTGATTGGTTAATGTTGTAGAAAAACGACCGAACATAAAACTGTAAGCACTACTTTCGCTAATTTATTTCTCTATGTTTCAAGCATCTTACGACTCAAGTGGATCCAAAGTATGGATACAATTAGGTTACTAACATTTTAAGTAAATTCATTTAAGATAACAAAGTGCATTTGTCGAGAAGCCTAAGAACTCATATTTAAGGTCCAGCGCTGTTCTATTTTTACAAAAATGTTCGGAACGCAGCAAGTGCATGTTAGTAGTGAATTTTCATAATAATTATGTATTATTAGTAAGGTATATTATTAAAACTAATACCTTTAATTTAAATGAACCTCGGCGATTGATTTTAGAGGCCCCAGTTTGCAATAGCTCAAAGAAATTTCTATTTTTTATGGAGCTAGACAATCATCATTTGGCAGAGATATATGTAGGTACTGCAAGTCTTAAAAAATTGTGTTACAAATTTTGTTGAAGTTGGAAAAGTTTTGCAGAAGAAAATTAATTATTCACAAAAGGAATTTACCTGCCAAACTATAAATATGACAGGTATTTTCCTTATTAATTGCTTGGATGGTTTAGTTTTAGTGGACACAATCGAACCAGTTGTAGTAAACAAAACAACAAAAGTTTGTTGAAAACCAATTTGTAATTATTTGCGAAACTCATCAGTTTATTTTTCTTTAATTTGGTACCCACGCTGCGTATACATGGGTTTTAATATGGTTTAAGACTGAAGATTCTAGCATAATGGTAAATTGAGTTATCGAGTTTAAAAAATTTTACGAAAATTGTTTACCATAACGTACTTGCTACACCCAGACCCTTATTTACTGTAGCTGTATCCATACTTTTTTAAAATGATAACATATTGTAGCTCTCCACGAGACTGGCAAAAGAGGCAACCTTAAATTCATTTTTGGAAAAATATTTTAAACAAATAAGATGGGGTAAGAATTTAAACATAAGTTGAAAACCTTGGTTCGCTGCTTTGTCGCAGGGGTTCTGCTTCCCCTTCTGCATGCCTACAACATCCTCAATGCATAAACAAGAACAATGTCAACAAGAAAATTTTTTTGGGAACAACCCCCAAGAAAGTTACGGTACTTGCGGTGAATAGGGGTTCTGGGCGGGGTAAACAGGATTTTAAGGAAGTATAGATGTAAAATGGTATAAAGGCGCTTATAAAAGTCCAACTGAGCTGTTTTTCGCACTTTCAGCTCTTAGTTCTTTTATATCTTCTTCCCCGCCTAGCACCCCTATTCACTCCTGGTCTCGTAACTTTCTTCGGGGCCATTTTCAAGAAATTTTTGTTGTGGTTTGTACATCCAGAATGGGTTCCAAGCATATTTAATAGACATTTTTTATATAAAGCCCCCGTGTGCTAATCCGCAAATTTACCTTCCAATTTATAAATGTGACAATTATTTTTTTATTAGTCGCTTAGAATATCCGTTTTCATCAACTCAATCGAACCATAAAATCAATATGGCAAATCCAGAGCGCTCTCAAATAGTGACTGAGTTAAAAAAATTCAAACTGCCGTAGCTCAATTTTTTCAAATTGAGCAGTTTCATATACCTACAGATTTTTGAAAATAAGGTTTGCATTTTCTTTTCTTAAATTTTAATTACACATTACGTACCTATATAGATTAAATTTTATGTACTCTTTAAGCAAAGTTTTCGTGAAAAATAGACAATTCTCAGAGAAATCTTTTTGTGCTATTTCCGTAAAAATCATTGTTCGTAAGACATCTGTGACATATTGGTTATTGATAATTAATGTTTAATGAGTTATTGTGAAGAAAATGTTTGAATTTACGTGAAAAAATTGTTTGCAAGTTTTCACGGAAACATTTTTTGAGAGTTTCGTCGAAAATGTTTTATCTCTTGGTAGGTAAGTAAATAGCTTGAAGAGGTTCGTTGGCCAGGAAGACCGGACCAGTTTTTTCGGAAGCTTTACTTAAGCTTATTTTCGGATTTTTTTAATACTTTAAACCACTTAAAATAAAGTTATTTTGATGAAATATAAAACATTGCTTCCACTATAGATATAGGTTATACTGGTAAAATCTGATGCATGCTTTTATTTTTAAAAAACTCTAGACGCAGCAAGTACGTTATGGTAGTGAATTTTCATAAAAATTGTACACTATTAATAAGATATATTATTAAAACTGAATCTTTAAATTTAAATGGACCATGGAGATCGGTTTTAGAGTCCCAGTTAGCGATTTACTTGAAAAAATTTATATTTTATATGGAGCTACTAAATTAAAATTTGGTCTTAGATATAATATGTAGGTAATGCAAGTGCCTTTAAAAAAATTGTGTTACAAATTTCATTAAAGTTGCAAACGTTTTTCAGAAAAAATAAATGATTTACAAAGGGAATGTACCTGTCGAATTATAAAAATATGTAAGTACTGCAAGCATCTTAAAAAAATTGGGTTACCAATTTCATTAAAGTTAAAAACGTTTTTCAGAAAAAAATAATTATTTACAAAGGGAATGTACCTGTCGAATTATAAATATGACAGGTATTTTAGCATATTAATTGCTTGGATGGTTTTGTTTTAGCCAAACCATATAGTTTTTGCAAACAATAAACAACAAAAAAGGTTTTTTATCTTATCAATTTTCGTAAAGATATTTCAAATCCGATAGCACAATAAAATTTCCATTAAGCCAGAATCTTGAATCTTAGGTACACCTATGTAAACGCATGTGGGTAATAAATTAAAGAAAAATTACATATTGACCTTGGTTTTGTTTTAAAAACCTTTTTTGTTGTTTATTGTGGATGGGTTAGCTAAAACAGAACCATCCAAACAATTAATAAAAAAAAATACCTGTCATAATTTAACAGGTACATTACCTTTGTAACTAATTAATTGTTTTCTGAAAAACTTTTGTAACTTTAATGAAATTTGTAACACATTTTTTCAAAGACACTTGCTGTATTTACATATATCTAAGACCTAACTTGGATTCAGTAGCTCAATATAAAACATTTTTTTTTTCAAATAATCGCTTAATAGGACTCTAAAACTGATCTCAAAGGTCCATTTAAATTTAAAGAATTAGTTTTAATAGTATATCTTACTAACAGTGTACAATTCTTATGAAAATTCACTACTATAACGCACTTGCTGCGTCCCGAAATTTTGGTGATACTGGAACCAATAAGTATAAGTTAGTATTTGTTTCACTTACCAGGTTATTAAAAATATTAAGGAACGCAAATAACGACAAGCATGTGCTACTTACCTTTGAACAACAATTGTGTCAGAAAATTTAGGACCAGATCAAAACAACACTTTTTAATAACAACTCTAACATAATATATAAAGATACAATAATAAAGAGCTTTATAACAACAAACGTGGCTGGTCGCTAACACTTCATGTTCGGATACTTTGCTAAATAAAACCATAAACAATAATAACGAATCTTCGAATGTTTTGAGGTTAGATTGATATTTAAAAGTGAATATATTCCTGGATTATAATGCTACTGGCGCTGAAGCGTCGGAAATGAGTACTGAACATATAGTTTTAAACCATTTCATTGAAATGAAACTTCTATTTGGTATATTCTGTGATATAACTATATAACAAGACATTTTAGTTTTAATAAATGTAAATAACACGTCGCGTTTCGGCATCGGCTGTCGGCGAGTCCCGTTTCACGATGACAGTTGGCCTACCATGCAGCTATATCAGATTGAGTAAATTAGAATTTATGATAAATCAAATGAGCAATTATTGGTAACTCAACATTTATTAATATTAAGCCTCATTTATTGGATAGAAAATTTTTTTTGACGAACTTTGATTTGTCATGAATAAGTACCAATATGTGTGATTAGTATATGTTTTAGATTTTAAGATTCTAATGAAATTTTATTAAATCTGACAACCCGGCTCCTTTATATTTAATTGTGCGGTGACTGGTTCTATTTGAATAATATATTTAAAATGACGCATTCACAGTCTAATCATCCTTATCAACATTGAACCTGGGAAATGCTGTATCAAATTTGAACTGATATCTTAGACTGTTTACTCATTTATAATTTTGATTTTGTAATAACTCCTGTTATCGTATGACATTTAATTTGCAATTTGGTTAACAGATATATTGTAAGGTCTCCTATATATGCAAATTTTTATTAGAAACATTTTAACATTTCAAAAAATATTGCGTATATTGCGTTTTCAAAATTTTCTTTACATTTATTTTTAAGAAAAATTAGACGCACGGCGCGCATCTACGAACTCATCCAAGCCATTAACAAAATCAAGGTAATCCCCAAATTTGGTCGAAATCGGTACAGTATTTTTTGAGTTAGCGGTTGGATACACACACACACACATATACACGTATTTCTATCATTGTGACATCACATACATAAGGCACTATTGTGGCCACATTGAAGATATTACGTTTACGAATGTGAATTTGAACCTAATATTAGCAGCTCTTGTCAGAATTCTGATACCCTCCGTAGAAACAGAGAAATTGCTCTGACATCGCGTGATGTCACAGGCAAAAACTGTGTATACGATGTCATAAGTAAGTGTGTGAACTTGGGATGTCACAACAACTGTGTGTAAAGAATATTTAAATATGACGTCACTCGATGCCACAAGAAAAATGTGTGTTTCATATTGGTATAATTTAAGATGAGTAAAACTAATTTACAAATGTTAGTAATAGACATTTTGCACGGTGTAGGAATTTCGAGTCATACTGGCCAATACGTTTATTTGCGCCACTTCACTAACGGTATTTATCCTGTCTCTTGGCCTAGTGAAGGAACCACATGTCCCTAAATTATAATAACGCCTTTTAAATGTAGGCAAACTGGGCTCGCGACGATCAAAATATTGTTCAAAATATTGCTCTTTAGCATTTTTATTAGTTAAAATGCAGCACTCAAACATATCCCGTTTCTCTTGATTTGAAAAATGCATAATTAATTAGCTACAAACTTTTTCCAAAAAAAGCGTCACAGTAATATTTGCAAGTGTCAAAAATAGTTGTTTCCATAGTTACCTGTTAGATTTGACAAAAAAATGAACACCTCTAATTAAAAATGTTATGTAAACTATGTGCGAAAACATAGATTCAGGTTTTCGCTATTTGAAATAAACAACCGTTTCCGTGGTAACCAATGTAATTTAAAAAAAGAGAGAACACCACTGTAAAATTTTTATTTCTTAGAATAATCATATCGCGTTTCATATCAATGTAAAGAGGAAATCAGACCTCTTTAATGAAGCCACAGCCAACCATGGTTTCCATTTTTTTTAAACACAAGTTTATGTCATAACTCAAAAGTTACCGATCTTTTTGAAAATTGTTTATTTTGGCTTTATTTAGAACATATTTATCTACAACTTTCTCCTTTACACCTTTTCAGTAAACCCAATACTAACGCAGCTAAATGCATTTAAAGAAATCGGCAAATATTAGTTTTTTCAAAATATCTAGTAATCCGTGACATTTTTTATGGAAACAAAAACAGTTCTGAATTACACTCATCTCTGTACTAAACATGGAAAAAAACTCACCCTATATATATATATATATATATATATATATATATATATATATATATATATATATATATATATATATATATATATATATATATATATATATATATAATTGTCACCATCTCTTCAGCTAATATGGCTGACATTAGGGTATTTCATAATGACCTGATAATCCGGAAGGGGCATCGACCAGACTTTGCTGTTTCTTAATAATTATTAAATTACATTAGTTTGGGTGATCGTGTGACTGATACACTGTTGAATACTCACTTCTTTTGTTATGCATAAACTGCCTGTTAGAATATAATCAAAAGACATTTCGCTATCCGTTGGTTAATTGTAATGCTCGTATTCACAATTTATTTCGCTGTTCAAAATAATTATATTTTATAATTTAGATATTAATATAAGTAACACTTTGTAGTTTTTCCTGAAATAAGATTTTAACTTTTTGGGAACTTAAGTACCGGGTTACATAATTTCATTGTAGCTTCCGCAATTCATAAGGTGTTTCCCTTGGTTCACCACTACCATTTCTCAAAGTATGTGTCCTTCAAATAATGTTATCTAAAAGTTATTAGGTGCCATATGTGCAATAAATTTAGGATAACTTCTTTCAGCAAGCACCTTTCTTCTCTTACCTCTTCTAGCACACTTTTATGCGTCTATTGGGTATACCTTGCCTTTGTCGATTCTCTTTATGAACAGTTTATATTCTCTTTATGTTGTGCTTAGCCAATATCCAGATTTCCGTCTCATAAAATACAAAAGTCCATACTTATGACATGACGAACCTCTTCCCCAGGTTCTGGTAAAATCTTTATTAGTAAGAACGTACTTTGTCTACTAAATGTTTGGTTTGTAATTGCAATCCTCCTTTTTGGTAAATTTTCATAAAGAAATTCACTAATTAGGTAATAGCGACTTTTGAATTTGAAAAAATTCTTCAAATGAGCGCTAAATATATATATATATATATATATATATATATATATATATATATATATATATATATATATATATATATATATATATATAATATATATGTTACACCCATAACTCAAAAAGTAACCAACCGATTTTGATTAAATTTGGTGAGTACATTCCATTTGTGAGTCACTTGGATAAGTTCGTTATCCAGGACAATAGGCCTGGGTTATCAGGAAAATTTTGTGTTTTCTTTTCAAAAATTGTCATATCTCCTGAATTAAGAAAGTTATGGCAACCAAATTGAGTACGCGGACGGCGTACCAAAATTTGGATCTGCAAGTTAAAAGACAAAAAGTCTGGACTCAGCAAGTGCGTTATGGTAGCGAATTCTCGTAAAAATGTTTTTAAAGCCAGATATGCCTTGTTTTTAAAAGGACATTTGGTTGGCTGTATAACCTATATAGTAGTAACAATGTACCACATTTCATTAAAATTATTTGTTACTTGAAAAAGTACAAACATTATCCGAACATAAATTAAAAAGTTCCAAAAAAAAAACTGTTACTATTACCCTGGCCAAACCTCTTCAAGCTATTTACACACCTGCCAAGATATGATTATTGACAAATATATTTATGAACCAAGTTGGGAAAACATTTTTATGAAAATTTGCAAATTTTCTTTTACAAATTTTTTTGTGCCGAAGTTGCCTTCAGTACTTGCTACACCAAATTATATTTTTTACAAAAATTTGACAGATTTCTTTACAATAACTTACTAAACATTTAGTATTAATTACCAAAATTTCCTAAAAATGTTACAACAAATGATTTCTATGGAAACACTAAAAACATTTCTGCGAAAACTTTTCAAATTCAACCACCATTTAAGAGTGCCTGTATACGGCAGCTTTTTTTTTCCACGAGTAATACAAACAAAAAGCTCTCTGAATGCGTCATTTCCATGGGGCTCCGCTATCTACTGGTAAAAACGCCGTTTCACAATTTGTGATATGTGTTTGTGCAATGTGCCAAAAACGCGAAAAGTTGTAAAACAATTGAAATACCTAAAAAACGATGACCGATATCAATTTATTTTCCTTACAAACATGCATTATAATTCAATAGAAAATACAAAAAATGCAATAACATAAGGGTGTTCTATTAAAACAAGAAACTGTGTATCACCAACGACTTTTGGGCAATCCTGTGATTATCAAAATAGTTTTATAAGATGCAGCTCAAAACACCCTATAATTAACGTATACAACTTTTGCTCGTATCTTGTATATAAACGAAAATATTTAGTGTTTCCGTAGAAATGCGTCTTCCTCTATATGTGTAAACAGACAAAAACTGAAACTGAAAGGGGTGTTTTATAAAATAAAAAAACTGTGTATCACCAACGACTTATGGGCCACCCTGCGATTATCAAAATAATTTTATAAGATGCAGCTCAAAAAACTCTATAATTAATTAACACACACAATGTTTGCTCGTATCTTGTACCTATATAAACGAAATTATTGAGTTTTACCATAGAAATGCATCACCCTGTATATGTGTAAACAGGGAAAACTGAAACTTACCCCGTATATGAGTTTTAGGGGCTCTAGTTCGCGATCAATTTGAATAAATCTTTTCAAAATTCACAAGTCGCTGCCTTCTCAATAACGAATTTTTCCTACAAAAATTAGCTGAAATATAGACTATTAAACCATAAACTCTAGCTGAAACTAGCGCCAAAGTATCAAAAAGAAGGTCATTGGAAATGGATTTTCCGAAAATATTTTTCTAAAATGAAGGACAATGATGGTTTAAGCTGAAACTTAAGGCTTTGTAAAACACACTTGTTAAGACATTTATTCTACACAATCTTCATTTGTTTTAGATTATATGTCTGAAAATTGCAAATTTTGACGTTTCAAATCGCGAATTTGACGTTTTAGAAAAATTTAAAAATTTTCAAAATACTTTTTCTGCTACTTCTTTGCCTTTTTGCGTCAAGAAAACTTAACCGTTTTATGTAATGTTCAATTGGTTTTGTAACCCACACAAAATATTTTATTCTTGTGCTTTCCTGTGATTACCAGTGGCACCCAGAAATTTTTCCTTTAAATGGCTATAACTCTTTGTTCTTTTAACATAGAGATCTAAATTTCGGCAAGTAGGGTAAGTTTGACAATAGAAACGTCTACACCAAATTTGGTTGTCATAGCTTTGTTATATACAAAAATTTTCCGAAAAAAATGAAAAATTTGTCCCAAAAGAGTAATCCGATTTCCTTGGGTAACGGACTTATCCAAGTCACTGACAAAAGGAAGGTACCCACCAAATTTCATCAAAATCGGCCCATTATTTTTCGAGTTATCAGTGTGATATATATATATATATATATATATATATATATATATATATATATATATATATATATATATATATATATATATATATATATATATATATATATATATATATATATATACATAACACAGATATCCTCATTAGTGAATTTTTCGTTTTACGATAAATTCGCTAAAAAGTTAAATAACAGTTAAATAAAAAAAATGCGATTTTCCTCTTAAGCGTCAAAGTCGCAATTTGGAACGTAAAAATTGGCAAAATCTAGACAAAAACCTGAAACGAATACGGGTTAGGCAGAGACAATGTAGCAAGAAGAGTGTTTTACAAACCCTTCAGTTTGAGCTTCAACCACCATCGTCCTTCATTTTCCTAAAATATTTCCAGAAAATTCATTTCAAATAGACCCTTTCTCTGTGGCTTTGCTAGTAGTTGTAGTTATAGAGTTTATCGTTTAATGGTCTATAAGTTTTAGCAAATTTTCGCACGGTAAAGAAACGAGAAAAAGTTGTCGGTATACATTAATTATAGGTGTCTTGAGCTGCATCTTATAAAATTATCTTTACAATCACATCGTGGCCTATAATTCTCTTTTTTCGTAATCGTACATGCCTTATATTTTTGCATTTTTAATCTAAATATAATGCATGTTTGTAAGAAAATCGGGACGCTGCAAGAGCGTTATGGTAGCGAATTTTCATTAAACGCTTTATATTTCAATAGTTTAATTTGTATATAACCTAAGCTTCGTTGGCCAGGAAACCAGTTTTTTCGGGAACATTTAAAGTTTATTTTCGGAAAATTTTTGTAAATTTTGACACAATAAAATTATTTTGAAATATGGTACATTGTTTCTACTATATAGGTTATACTGATAACCAACTTGCTACATTTACCAACATTCGTAATAATACTGCCAGAAGACGTAAACATGCTTTCTTGATCAAGTTGTTGGCCGTTTAGCTTTGAATTTACTTACCTTTATTATTACTTCTGTGTATGTACAGGGTTAGGGAAAAGCCCGACAACGCCGTGTTTTCTTCAAAACAAATGAAGGTATCATGAAACTTTAGGGTGATAAGTTGGCGTGGGCTTTGCATTTTTTAGGAAACCTATCATATTTATATTTTATTTAAATGGCAACATAGATCGAGTGATATACCAAAAGAAAGCTGATTTCTTCCTCTTTTCAAACATACTAATGACGTATGACATTACCAAGAAAATACCCTAAAAAACTGCCGTTTTTAATTTTATATCAATTTGCATTATTATTTGTTCAGACTTGGTAGCTGATTATTCAAAAGAAAAAACAGTAGTGGGTACTTGTGAAATGTTAAACACATAGCGTTGCTTTAGTAAAAAATGTCAGAGTTGATCAACTCAGTTGTATTTGTAATTGATACACATTTAAACTAGGTACAGTTTATAGAATTAAATTACAACTAATAATGACAAACTTATTAGAAAGAGAACGCACCCAGATACTGATGATGGTCAGATATGGTGACCGAAAGCGTTCCTATGAAGAAACAAGTCATCTTGTTAACAATCTAAATCCTCAGCGCCCTCCTATAAGCAAATCGACGGTGATGAGATAATGAATACATTTCTTCTTCTTTGGCGCGAAGAAGTTAAAAATATAATTGAAATTTTATTGGTATTTCTTCTGAACACCTCAGTGGTCAATTGAAAGGTTTAAATGGGTGATTTCTAAACAAAAATTCTGAAACTTATGAGAGTTGTCAAGAACAAATATCGGAAGAGGTGTATCTTACAAGGTTTTAAATTGCTGTTCCAATAACTATCTCTAAATTTGACTAAAATGTATGTAAAAAATTCATTTGAAGTAAACCCTTTCTCTGAATATTGGGCAGCAGCATAAATATATAATTTGCGATTTAACGTTATTATATATTTTTTAAAACATTTTTTCTTTATAGTCATAAGTTGATAATTGGAAAATCATATACCTATATCCAGTTGTAAAATTCCGTACGTAGCAAAAATGTGTAACGGTAACGCATTTATAAAAAAATCTCGGGACGCAGAAACTGCGTTATGGTAGTGAATTTTTATCAAATGCTTCAAATTTGAATAACTCAATTTTCTATAAACCTAGAGAGTTTAATTTTGGTATGTAGTAAGGTATTTCCTAAGGCAAGATATATACCAAATTTCATTTAAATAACTTTGTAATTTTCGTAAAAAATTTTTTTTTCGAAAGCAAATTTAAAATTTAAATAACTCAATTTTCTATAAACTTAAAAAGTTGAATTTTGGTACGTAGTAAGATCCCCCCCGAGGCAATATATATAGTAAATTTCATTAAAACAGCTTTGTTACTTTCGGAGAAAAATTTTTTTTTCGAAATAAAACTCAAATTTTTCCCGGAAAACCCCGTCCGATTTTTCTAGTTAACGAACTCATCCAAGCCATTAATAAAAGAAAGGTACTTGCTAAGTTTCATCGAAATCGGTTAATTATTTTTTGAGTTATCAGACGGATACATATACATACATATATATATATATATATATATATATATATATATATATATATATATATATATATATATATATATATATATATATATATATATATATATATATATATATATATATAAACATATAAAAATTGAAACTGACCCCGGATATGGGTTCTAGGAGTCCTAGTTCGCGCTCATTAGAAAACATTTTTGCAAAGTCTCACCATCGATACCTCGCTAATAGTAAATTTTTTTAAATAAAAATTCACTAAAATAAAATCTTAATTTGCTATCAACCTAGAAACTTTAACTTTGGTACGTAACGCCGAAACAAGAAACAAGGGCTCCAGTTATGAGAAGCTATAAGTTATAAATTCGGGTTTCCTTATATCCTAAAAGATGTAGGTATCTATTTATAGAACACCGAAAACATACAAGGAAAATACACCAGTAAAAACAATAACCTTGACGCAAACGGTGTAACAGGCATGGGATAGTGTTATATTGTGGCCATTTATTTACAACTAAAAAAGTCTGGACGCAGCAAGAGCGTTATGGTAGTGAATTTGCATAGAAACGATCTGGCACCAAATATTTTATATAACTTTTTTTCTTGTAACATAGAAATCTAAATTTTGGTGTATCGTTTCTTTTTATATCGTAAACATAGCAAACAAATTTGGTTACCATAGCTTTTTATTTTTTAAGATAAAATTTTTTCGAAAGGAAACTGAATTTTTTTCCGGAAAACCTGGTATATATATATATATATATATATATATATATATATATATATATATATATATATATATATATATATATATATATATTCGGTATAAAAGAAATATTAATAACTATTTTAATCGAATTGCAAACTTCTCAAATTTAAAATAATAATAACTTTATAAAATTTTATATTATAATTTATGTAGAATTTGGTATCTTAGTGAATTTTCGTAGAAAACATTCACTAATGAGGAGACCGCGAAATTTTATATCTCCGGAAATAAGAAAGTAAGGACAACCAGATTCGGTGCGCGTGTTTGTATTAGAAAGAGTGAACCATGTACCAAAATTCAGCTTGCAAGTTTAAAGACAAAAAAGTTATGGGCATTTAAAGGAAAAAAATGGGTTTTCCCCAACACGTGTCGCGATTTAAAACGTCAAAGTTGGCAACATTTAGGCAAAGTACCTGAAACAACTACGGATTATGTAAAGAAAATGTTGCAACAAGAGTGTTCTGCGAACCCTTAAGTTCCAGTTTCAACCGCCGTTGTCCTTCATTTTACTAAAATATTTTGACAAATTTCATTTCAGATAGACTCTTTCTCTGATGCTTAGGCGGTAGTTTTAGTTTATGGTTTAACGGTCTATATTTTTTAGCTTATTTTTGTAAAAAAAAATTGTTAATGAGGAAACCGCGACGTTTGTATTTTAAAGTGATTTCTTCAAATGAGCGCAATTTTTTTTTAATCGAACACCCCTTATATTATTGCCTTTTTGCATTTGTGGTTGAAATGTGATGCATGTTTGTAAGAAAAAAAATCGAGACGCAGTAAGTGCGTTTTGGTAGCGAATTTGCTATTGACCTAAGCTTTGTTGGCTAGGAAACCAGTTTCCTCGGAAACATTTAAAGTTTATTTGCGGAAAATTTGTGTACATTTTCAAACAATAAGTTATTTTGATAAAATATGGTACATACATTGTTTCTACTGTATAGGTTATACCGGTAACCAGATTGATGCCTACTTGCATTAGAACGACATATTTGATATAAAAAACATTTTTATGAAAATTCGCTTCCATAACGCACTTGCTGCGTCCAGACTTTTAGTTTGTGGTTTAGTTGGTGTTTGGTTGTCTATCATTTTTAACAAATTTATGTAGATGAAATTCGCTAACGAGCAGACCACGACTTTTGAATTTTAAAGAGATTTTTCAAATGAGCGCAAGCTAGGTTCCCTAAGACCCATATCCGGGGTTAGTTTTAGTTTTTATCTGTTTACATATATACAACGTGACGCATTTCAACGGTAAAGCTCAATATTACTATTATTCTACAAAATACGAGAAACAATTGTATATGTTAATTATAGGTTATCTTGACCTGTATCTTATAAAAATTATTTCGACAATTACAAATAGATAAGTCATTGCGATACAAATTTTCTTTTTTTAAATCAAACCCCTTATATTTTTGCATTTTCCATCTAATTGTAATGCATGCTTGTTTTCGAGTTATTTCAATTGTTTTGCAACTTTTAACATTTTTGGCACAGATCAAAAATTGTGATACGGCGTTTTTACCAATAGAAATCGGAGACCCATGCAAATGACGCATTCAAAGAGGTTTTGGTTTATATTATTTCAAGAAAAAATCGATATTCCGTATACAGGGCGCTCTGAAATAGTGACTGAAAAAAAAATTAAACTGTACTAACTCAATTGTTGCAAATAGAACAGCCTGTATTTTGTGTTTCAAAGAAAGGTTTAATAAGTTGTATATATATATATATATATATATATATATATATATATATATATATATATATATATATATATATATATATATATATATATATATATATATATATAATTTGTGTATGTATGTATCACACCGATAACTCAAAAAATACTTGGTGAGTGAGTACCTTCCTTTGGCAAGTGACTTGGAAGTTCGTTAGCCAGGAAAAATTGACCAGTTTTTCCGGAAAAATTTAAGTTTTATTTTGAAAAAAATTCATATCTCCTGAAATGACAAAGCTATGGCAACCAAATTTGGTAACCAGGTTTACATTGTAATAATTAAACTATATATCTAAATTTAGATTTCTAAGTTAAAAGAAAAAAAAATCATAGGCGTTTAATGTAGCAAAATTTTAATCCCACTAAAAATCAGAGAAGACGCAATAACAAGATATTGTATGTGCTAAACAAAATCTATGAAACGTTACAGCCAGCGTATATTTTTTCTTCGCGCAAAAAGGCAAAGTACAAGAAAAATTACTTTGAAAATTTCGTCTGTAAATATCAAAGTGGAGATTTGACACGTGAAAATTAGTGATCTTTAAATAAAGCTTATATAACTAATATGGTTTACAAATGATAAAAATTGCAAGAAATATATATATATGTATATATATATATATATATATATATATATATATATATATATATATATATATATATAAGTAGGTCCTAGGTTTAACTTATTCTTCTCATTAAGACATTTGCAAAAAATGCATCTAGAGTAGACATATTACAAATAAATAACTAAAGACCATTATATTCATCTACCTTTTATTATACTTTACTTTCCATGTTACGGTAGTTTAGGGGTTAAAGGACCGACATCATATGTGATTCACGGGTATTGTGACTAATCGTTGGAAATACAACATGATGCTTTCACTGCACATACAATCTAAAGATAGGTTTTTACCTATCATATTTAAGGACAAAATTACCCCAAATAAATACTAAAAACATAATCCTACAGTAATTATCTTAATAACATTAAATATTTGAATACAAATTTAAGAATTAGAGGTCACATTTCTGACAGGAACTCTAAAATAGCGTAAGTTAATTTAAGTTAACTGTATGTATACTTTTTTATTTTTTATTTTTGTTAATATGTATACAGAACCAATGTAAATGCTTTTGATAAAAAAATGTTGAATTGTTAAAAAAAATACTGGCTTATTACCCAAAGAACATGGGTTCAAATCTCAGTCATGAATGAACTTTTTTTGTCTTTGATTCAACTTTAACGTTATTTGATTAGATTACGATTTTAAATAATATTTTGGCGAATTTTTGTTGAAAAATGCATCAATGAAGAGATAAGGACTTTTAAGACTTTTAGTTCATGTTTAATAGCAGCTGTTGTTACTCTTAGTTGATAAAACCGTTCCACGGTTAACACAGATATGCAGGTTTTTTATGTGACTTCAGAAGACTTTGTTTCCTTTCTTCCTTCTCTGCAACCGGTTTCCATACAGCATCGCCAGGCAAAAGAATGCTCTCTGTGAAGCCATATCAAAAGTATATACATCTGTATTTAGATTAGATTCTGAATATTTTTTAAATTATTTTTATTTTTATTAGCAAATTTTCTTGTACAAAATGTTCCTTTAATAGCGAATTTTCTTAAAAATAATATTCATGAATTTTCTTTGAAGAAACGTTTGTTGCGAATTTTTGTGTGACAAATTATTCAAGGAAGTTTTGATTTTTTTAACCAAATTCGTCGAAAATATGGGTTGATTTTTAATATTAATTACAGATTAGATATATCATTTGAATTTTATATATTCTTTTAGCAAAATTTTGTGTAAAAAAATATTTTGTCTTTCCCACAAATTTCTTCGCGTTCCCGTAGAAATAATTTTTTGTAATTTTTTTGTAAAATTTTGGTAATTAATAATAAATGTTTAATGAGTTATTGTAAAAAAAATTTCGTGAGAAAAATTATTTGCAAATCATCCAATTCGTTTTGGAAGTTTCATCGAAAAGTTTTTTATGAATAATATATCTTGACAGGTGGGTAAATAGCTTAAAGAGGTTCGTTGGCCAGGCAAATCATACCAGTATTTTCAGGAACAAGTTTATTGCTTTTGACTTTTTCAAACAATAGAGTTATTTTGATTAAACATGGTACATTGTTTCTACTATGTAGGTTATACTGGTAACCAAATTAGATGCACGCTTTTATTAAGAAAAAACATATTTGCTATTAAAAAGATATTTATGAAAATTCACTATCATAGCGCACTTGCTAGGTCCAGACTTTTTTCATAATTATTTAATTTTTACGTAATTTTGAAATATGAAAGACGTACAAATGTTCAATAATGCAGTTTCATTATGATCATGTTTAAAAACTTCTAAAATATTTCTTATATAAAAACAGTTCCTGCTAGATATGTAGATTTCTAGCTCAGCAGATGGAACGGTAGCTTGCTGTGCGAAGGTTTCAAGTTTAGATCTTGCCTTAGGTCGTTGACCATTTTTTCAAAATTATTATTAATATTTGACGAATCAATGACATACTGAAAAACGTAAACTACTAGAGCCGTAACATTTTTCCACAATAAATTAAATGCGTGCATCCCCCGCTCTCCAAATGTAGCCTAGTAAAGCCGTCGATCTTGTGTACCATGGGATGTTTGCCATGTTCTGTACCATGCTTACAAAAAAAAAAAAGAAACAGTTGGTTCGGCAAAATTACCAAGTTGGTGAGGTAAAACTACACACTGGGCATAGTCGTGGAAATAGCATACATTAAAAACACCATAGATTAAAAACATTGTTGTGTCTTTTCCTACAGTCGTCCTAAAAAGGGCCGTTTTATGTTTATCTTCTTTGGATGTTGCGAGGGTATCTGTTCAATTAGCGTAGTAGTAATCAATTATTATACTTATGAATTGGACATCAGAATATTGTCAGACTTTGGATTAATAATAAAACTACTGTTGTAGGTATCTATAAAACAAGCATTTCAACTATGAAATGTAAACTTAATTATTATTCTATGCATTTTTTTATTTATTTTTGGATACGTTAATATCAAAAAAGCTCAAATATCTCGAAAACGGTTGAAGTTATGTAGATATTATCCTTATACCAATTCAAATGCAACTATATAAAAAATTAAAAAATCTCATACAAAACAGGTGTTCTATTTAAAACTTTTTCCTTAATAAATTTTATAAAATGTTCTAAGAAATGTGTCCTAGCCAAAAAGGGTAGGTATAAATACACTACATTATTATCTGTTCTTATCAATTATAGTAGCAAATGTGATAAAAATCTTTCTAATATTATGAAAGATCCGTGAGAGGCAAAAAAATTCTCCGAAAACAATAGAGTTGTTTTGATATGATTCCGTACACATGTTGCCTTTTTAAAGTTTTTGTTGCATACCAAAGTTGGATCCTATTGTTTGAGAGAAAATTTGTTTGTTAAATTTTTTTTAAATGTTGATGAAACTGCGCTATCAAAAGGCACTTGCTGAATCCGAACTATTACTAATAGTTGTATACAGTTTGTCCATTTATCTATTTATTGATTAAACAGGGGAATTGTTCTACATTTATTTATTTGTTAAATAAAAAAATATAACCCATTTAAATTACAAGCAAACTCTGTAATTTAAACGGCTGCTATAAAATCACATTAAGAGTCTATTTGTCTGAAATAAATTTTCTGCAAATATTTTAGTCAAATGAAGAAAAATTGAAACAAAATGTAAGCCCCTGTTGAGCACACTTTGTGCAATGTTTATTGTCCAAAGCCGCCTTCGTTTTAGAATGTTTTTATTAAAAATGATCAATTTTGACATTTTAAATCGCAAGTTTGACGTTTCTAAAAGAAAAATCATAACATTTTGAAAGCTTTTTTTTGTACTTTTTGACCTTTCTGCACAAAAAACTTAATCTTTGTCTGTAATATGCAATACATTTTGTTACTAACATATACTGTTTTCAGTGGGACACAATCCCTTTTTATGCTGAACATTTTTTTCATCAATGCTAGAGACCTAAATTTTGATATGTAGTATACGCTATATATTAGCATCTCGCGCACCGAATTTGCTTAAAATATCTTGGCTATTTTTGAAGGTACAAAAATTCTCCAGAAGAAAACAGAAAATTGTTTCGGAAATGTAGTCGGATTTTTTAACGAACCTGCCCAACCCATTTACGAAAGGACACGCGTGCCAAAGTTTCATCAAAATCGGTTCATTATTTTTTTGAATTATTATGGTTTCTCGTAGTCGCCTTGCCAACTTTCTAAGTTTATAGCAAATTGAGTTATTCACATTTGAAGCATTTAACGAAAATCAGTACCATGATGAACTTGCTGCGTCCCGAACTTTCAATATATAGTTTCCGAAGATTCTTATTTTTGCATTTTCAGTAGACCTTAGTTAAGAAGTTTTTGCAAAAAAATCGTTTTTTTGATTTTTGATTTTCAGTTACGCCCTCTGGCAGTCCGCCTACAACCCTGCAAACAATTTTCAGGCTTTTTGCCTGGCCACTTTCGTTACTAAATTTTTATACGGTTTCTGAGATACAGCCGGTCGCCACCCTTAATGAATCAGCCTGTATATATAAATATATTACTTTTAATTTATTTACAATAATCCTTTTAGTAAAAAAATGTTCAAGTTTCAAGTGGTTCCACATTTTTTTCTCTAAGGTCTCAAACTATTATTTTATTAACAATTGCATTTCAATAAAAAAAGACAGGTATTTCTCATATTTTTTAGTATAGTCGGGACAAACTTATATAAAATGTCTCATTTAAAAATATTTATTCTGTGAATTTTACCAATCCTTTTTGTTGTTTTATATAAACAAATAATGCGTTTCCATCCAGTTTATTTTTTTTTGCAAAATATTTATTTAATGTGGAAGTGAATTACATTGTCACATTTTCTCATTTATTAAATAACTAAAAAAATAGATTATACGTTTAACAAAATATTGATCGCAAGTACACCATGATATTTGTCGTAATATTTTCGTTCATTATGTTTGAACGTATGTATGTAAACTAAATTTTATGAAGACAGTAGATGTCACAGCGTATTCTTTATTTTACACATAAATAGGGAACTCAACATTTCAACTTATGGTCTATAATATTCAAAACAAATATTATAACATGTATCAGCAAAGGTATACGCATAAACAGGTTCTAGTATGACCTTGACGCAGCGGCAAGCGACTCCTATATAACCGAAGATAAATTATATGTAGAGGGCGCCACCTCACATAGAAGACTGAAGAGGTCATTACAACAGGACTGTGAATTACAAATTAGTATAACCTCTTACACACGAAAATTAGAGATTTGCTTTATAAGTGATATTTTGATCAGAGAAGACGATTTACAGCAGAATTAGATGAGACATCGTGTGTATGAGGTCATTACTTGAGAAGATGTTATACTACACGCTCATGTTCGCACATGAGGTCGTTTTAAATGCAATGCAAACACACCCACACACCCACACACACACACACACACACACACACACACACACACACACACACACACACACACACACACACACACACACACACACACACACACACACACACACACAAATATATATATATATATATATATATATATATATATATATATATATATATATATATATAAACATATAAAAATTGAAAATGACCCCGCATATGGGTTCTAGAGGTCCTAATTCGCGCTCATTTGAAAATTTTTTCCAAAAGTCTTACCACCGATACCTCTCTATTAGTGAATTTTCTTAATGAAAATTTACTAAAAACATAATTGCTATTGAAAACATTTCTATTAAAACGCATTATTATAACGCACTTGCCGCAACCAGCACATTTTTAATTTATTTTTTTTTATTAAAAAAAGGGGGGAAGGTAAAAAAAGTTCGGGACGCAGCAAGTGCGTTATGGTAGTCAACTGTCATTTAATGCTTCAAATTTGAATAGCTCAGTTTTATAGAAATCTAAAAAGTTTTAGTGTGTAGTAAGGTATTTCCCATGGCAACATATCCACCAAATTTTATTAAAATAGCTTTGTAATTTTCTGAGATGAAATTTTTTTTTGAAAGAAAACTGCAAATTTTCCCTGAAAATCTTGTCCGATTTTCCCTCATTCAAGCTATTAATGAAAGGAAGATTCTTTCCGAGTTATCAGGATCGGTTAAGAAGTTTTTAAGTTATCGCTATATATATATATATATATATATATATATATATATATATATATATATATATATATATATATATATATATATATATATATATATATACATTTACATATGAAAATTCAAACTGACCACGGATATGGGTTCTAGGGGTCCTAGTTCGCGCTTATTTGAAAAAAATTGTAGCAAAGTCTCACCATCGATACCTCTCTATTGTGATTTTTTTTTTTAATAAAAATTTATATAAAACTGGTAGGATACATAATGTGGATTAATAAAATTGTGAGCCCTGTATCTGAGAGCCTGAACAAATATGTGCCTTGTTGTGTATATTATGTATAATTATATTATAAAGTTTAAAGTTTGTTATATATATATATATATATATATATATATATATATATATATATATATATATATATATATATATATATGTGTGTGTGTGTGTGTGTGTGTGTGTGTGTGTGTGACTGTGTTTGCGCGTGCGCGCTTGTATCTAAACCTCAGCGGTGGTCACCTAATCTGTATATGCATGAAGTTGTCTCGGGCGATCACAAGACATGAATCAAGTGTCCCAGTTTTAGTCTTTACATAAAGGTCTAAATTTTAATAAACATTTATAAGGAAGACATACATATGTATATAGTATATTAACAGTCTAAAAATACTGTGCAGAAACGCCAATGAAAAAAAGTGACCATGACCGAATGAGTTTACCTCGAGGCCAAAGAACACAATTTTTTTACCGAAAATTAACTTCCATAATGCACTTGCTGCGTTAAAACTTTTATTTAAGTATGTTGAATATCTGAGGGCTACAACAGGATTATTTAAAATATCTTTCAATTTTATGTAGATTAGTTTTACGATAGTTGAATGATGGTAAAATGATAGAGTTTATATTTAACTGGTGTGGATAATTAAAATTATTTTTATTATTATTCACTAAGTACAACTGTATGATTGGACGCACACATCAATTTCCAGTAAAAAAAACGCAAATTCGTCACAATCAAACATAATAGCAAAAGCCTAATAAATTTATGTGTAAAAGTTGAGGGAATCTAACTGGTGGAAGTTCAGAAACCACCATAGAGATTAGTACGGGGCCGAGTCCCGGACGGCCTGGTCGTCATTTGCTATCGCGGCGGATATAAATCCTGCGGGTGCGATGAGAAGGGAAGGTTATGGGCCCGCCGGGGGGCGGCAAGGGACGACAACGGGCAGTGGGGTCAGCGGGAAAGACGTGCGGTAAGCATAACAGGGCTTCCGTCCAAGTCCACGAGATACAAGCGGCATTAAACTGCAAACACCCAGATAGGCACCTATTTACTACCTAGCTGAAAGCTTGTTCGGTCTGTCTTATCTTTAGACGACTTGATTCGTCTTCCGCCTTCTCCTTGACAGACAACTTGAAGCCGATCCTATCTCATGCTCTGTGTGTAATTTCAGTTTGTGCCCTGGCAATTATAACTTTGGAGGAATTTATTTGCCTGCATCCTATTTCGCGCGATTACAAAGTCATCTACTCCAGTTTACTTTATCTTCGCTCAGGAAGCACTTCAAGCTGTCTAACAAGAATTACTGTATGTTGGATGTCATAGTGTGGAAGTCGTACAAAAATATAATTACTAGAAAAGGACTCCTCAAAACGCCTTCCAAAAAAAAAAACAGACGTTGTATGGAAGTTTTTGACTTTTTGTGTATAATATACAGGGGGTATTAAACAGTAGTAACAATAATATGACTGTAGCGATGAATTCAACTAAAAACTCATTAAGTAAAAATTGTTGAACGTAACCTTAAGCATATTATTCATATCATGTGAAGAACTTTTGTCATCAGTTGTCAATAATGCCGTCATCATATTTTAGCTTCATGTCGTAGAAAGACTTCGCTGAGGTTATTGTGACTTTTAAATTGAAAAAAATACCTCAATTGACGGCAAGCTAGGCTTACTGAAACCCATATCTGATGTTTGTTTCAGACTACTCCATATATATATATATATATATATATATATATATATATATATATATATATATATATATATATGTATGTATATACAGCGTGACTGGTAAGTGGTTGCATTCCTTTGAGACAGTGATAGTACATTTCTTTTGCAACATAATAAACCATCTATCACATTATACAAAGTCCTCTGGTATTCGAGTTATTTTACTTTTAATGATTTTTCGAAAATTCATCATGTGTTGCTACTAATATATTCAAATTTTAGAAGAAGTGGTAAGCACTTCCTCAATATTTTTCTTTCAGATAGTGTAGACATTAGCTCACGCTGTGCAACCATTACCATGTTTAACAGGACAATAGTAAATAAATGTGAGGGCAAAAATTATCAGTATCGTGAAAAAAATTAAATCAATTTAACATTTCAAAGACGTTTATCTTGAAAATTTAATAACAAAAAATGTCTGCAAATAATGTAAAAAGCTTCGGCGGTCCTCTAGCTTTCTAATGATGTACGAATTGTTAAATGTCTTCTAGTTACATAGATATATCACATGCAATTATGCGACATAGGTACATGTTATTCCTTCGCCATATAATTTGCAAGTTAAGGATATAGTTTGCAAGTCATTTAAGGTTGTTATGGAAATAATAGCAAAATGTAAATTATAAATTACTGAGACATTTGTCACATTTGATTGTTTACGTGTGTGATACGTAAGTTGTGGCTTACGTGAAAAAGTTGTTTGATTTGATGATTGCAACATTTACGAATGCTGAATATGCAGATATTTTATTCATTTACGGTTTCTGTAATGGAGACGCGGCTGAAGCTCAACGTGAGTATGTATGGGACTTTCCAGATAGGCGCATATCTCATTCCACAGTGTTTGGAAAAACATACAGACGGACTCATGAAACTGCATCCGTTAATAAAATTCATCGTGAAGTTTCAACCTCGAGGCTCAATTCTAGGGCAGAGGGGCAAATTTTGGACAAGCACTAGGAAAGTGTCCTCTTCTCTGGGCGTCTCGCAGTTTAAAGTATGGTCAGTTCTGTATCGGGAAGGACAGCACCCTTACCATTACATGCCAGTTCAAGGACTGCAGCTAGGTGATCCAACAAGAAGGCTCCAATTTTGACATTTCCTGTTGAACGCTGATAATGAAGATAGAGATTTCCTGTCTAGAATTCTGTGGACCGACGAGCCAAGATTCACTAAAGAAGGAATATTGAATTGTCATAATTCTCATTATTGGTCTATGGAGAACCCCAGATTAACTAAGGCTAAAGTTGTCAAAGACGATTCAGTGTGAGTGTTTGGATTTGTGTGATTTGTAACAATCTGGTAAGTCCGCATTTCTTTCCAGACAACCTAAATGGTAAAGAGTATAAAAACTGCTTTTCACATAATCTTATGGAGTTACTGGATGACGTACCACTAGCAAACAGATGTGATATGATTCTCCAGCAAGACGGGTGTCCGGCCCGCTATTGTCGCAACATGTGGGCGCCATATTAGATCGCTGGTTTCCAAACAAGTGGATTGGGAGGGGAGGACCAATACCGTGGCCGCCAAGGGGTCCAGATATAACTCCAATAGATTTCTATGTATGGGGGTCATATGAAACAAATCGCTTACAAAGTGGACATTTACACACGACTGATTTACAGTGATAAGCAAGCAGCAGGAGAAATCAAAAGCAATTTTTCTAGTAGGATTACTAAAACAGAAATTTGCAAACTAGCTCGTGCGTGTATAAGAAATGGAGGTAACTATTATGAGAATAGTTTGTGAGACTTTTTTAATTAAGTTTTTTACAGTATTTGTAGAATTTTTTTGTCATCAAATTTTCAAAATAAACGTCTTTGAAATGTTAAATTGATTTGAATCTTTTCAGGATACAATAATTTTTGCACTCACATTTCTTTACTATTATCCTATTCAACATAGTAATGGTTGCACAGCGTGAATTAATGTCTACACTATCTGGAAGAAAAAAATAGTGCTTACCACTTCTTCTAAAATTTGATAATTAGTAGCAACGCATGATGAATTTTCGAAAAATCGTTAAAACTGAAATAACTCGAAAACCAGAGAACTTTGTATAATGTGATATATGGTTTATTATGTTGCAAAAGACAGGCACTATCACTGTCTCAAAGGAATGCTACCACTTACCAGTCACCCTGTATCTGTATATATATATATATATATATATATATATATATATATATATATATATATATATATATATATATATATATATGGTGTTTCATAATAATATGTTAATCTTGAAGGGAGTGAATCTATGAATGGTTCCAAGAAAAAAAGTTCATATGAACATAGGTGCGTTTTCGCTTTCTGTCTCAGGTACAGTGATAAAACAATATTTCTTTTTATTTTCCTCACATCAATGGGGGCGCCACTAGCTAAATATTCAAGCGCTGTTCTGAGTTATACTTACAAAAGAAATTTTTTTTTTGATTGCCTGTATCTTGGATAGAAAGCAAAAATGGACTTGAATTAATATAAACTGTTTTTCTTAAAATAATCCATAGATTTACTCCAGTTAATATTGGCATCTTATTATGAAACACCCTGTATATATGTAATCAAAAACAAGTTTCTAGGTTAACTAAGTGAAGATTCTAACCAGCGATGAGCACTGATAATCACAGTTGGAGAACCCGAATCACCACAATCTGACGTGCTTTTCCCGGTCTTTCTTGTAAAGTGGTCTATCAGTAGACGACCCATAGGCGGCGGAGCCAAATTCATACACTTTTTATTATAACTATATTTGACTATATATATATATATATATATATATATATATATATATATATATATATATATATATATATATATATATATATATATATATATATATATATATATATATATATATATATAATGTCAAAAGTCTTTAGCTGTCCTAGTTGTCTAAAATACTTTTTTCATTAATTTTAGGTTCTCCTTAACTTCGTAGTGATGATTATACCAAATATGCCGGGCAACGGAAGATCTCTCTATAGTACACTATCTTATTTGTGGTAAATGTTCTTTGAATCCAATTTCAATTCATCTCTTTTTTTGTCCGATGTATTTAATATAACAATCTTTACAACTTACTTCATAAATTTTCGTACTTTTGGTGGTACTATCCGGCAGAAGCACGTCCGATAGATACCAGAAGGATTCAGGTATTTCCGCCAAACGAAATAAATATGGTAATTTGTTGTCTGTCGTTGAACCTCCCTAAAGCAATAGTGACTGACTACCTGCAGAAGAATATGAATATGGTTGTAGATGTAAGATATTTAGAATTATTCATCCTCTGATCATGCTAACTTAGTTAGTGAAGATTCGGGTTGTTCTAGGTTAAACAAAAATGCAAAAATATTATGTTTTAGAAAATTGTGGGATGTACAACAGTGTTGTCAACTCGGTGCGGAGCAAGCTGGTATGTTGTCAGGGCAGCTCTAAATAACGCAAAATTTTATTAAATAGAGACTGTGTACAACCAGCTTACAGTTTTGTAAATTGTCAAGCCTGGCCCATTTCTTCCCTAATATATGGACAATATATGTAAGGTTAAATGTATTCTCACAATGCTTGGAGGCGTAGATTTCACCTCAATTAGAGCTCGCCAGAACGGTATACTAATTACAGCGACAAGACATATATATATATATATATATATATATATATATATATATATATATATATATATATATATATATATATATGGTGATTGTCAAAATAATTTTATAAGATGCAGCTCAAGACACCCAATAATGAATTTATACAATTTTTTCTCGTCTCTTGTATAATAATAATTATATTAGGCTTTACCGTAGAAATGCGTCTCCTTGTATATATGTAAACAGATAAAAACTGAACGTAAACCTGCATATGGATTCTAGGGAGCCTAGTTTGCGCTCATTTGAAGAAATCTTTTTAAAATTCTAAAGTCGCGGTCTGAAGGACTTTTTTTTTACGAAAATTTTCTAAAAATTGTGGACCGTTAAACTACAAACTTAACTAAAAGTACCGCCAAAGCATCAGAGAGTAAATAGTTAACCTGTTCCATATCAGCCCTTTTTGTAAAACTTCGATCCTTTATATCTCTTGATAAAACATAACAAACATTGTTTAGCCCAACCACTAACATTAATAGAATCGTAAAGTAATAATTTGCACTTGTATATTAAAATTCCAAATAACACAAATAATTTGTGAACTGACATTGAAGACGGATAAACAGTCTAATATTATACGATAAACGTCAGTTACAGCGTCTAACTGACCTGCACAATGACATCAAAGGTAAGGACTCAGACATTTGCTTCCATGCGGTAGCAAAGAACGAAGATTTGTAACGAACAGTTCAACAGGCGAATTTAATACTAAAAGTGTGTACTTTTCGACTAAAACAGATGGGTTAATGAAAGGTTGCAAGCGGGGGTACTAACGAAGCAATTTGTAAGAAGCCATGTCAATAGAAATATCGATAGAAGAGGCGGAAATCTCCAAACTTTCTACTGTGGTCGAGAGTAGTGAGATTGACGGTGATAGATCAGGAGATAGATAAATCTCCTATAAGGCGAACTCATTTACTTATAAACCATGTGGCTGATGTAATTACTGTTCCAAGGTCATAAATACCTTCATCACCACCACCACCACCACTTATAAACCAGTTTTTGCCATTGTCAATCAAAAGCGGTGATATTAAAAATAAATGATTCAAATTTGAATAGCTCAAGTTTCTGTAAACCTAGAAAGCTTAATCTTGGTAAATAGTTAGGCCTTTCCCAAAGCAGCATATCCACCAAATTTCATCGAAATAGCTTTGTAATTTTCAGATAAATTTTTTTTTTTAAGAAAATATTTTTTTTTTCAGAAAACCTTGTCTGATTATCCTTACCAACGCACTCATTCAAGCTATTAATTAAAGAAAAGCACTTGCCGAGTTTCATCAAAATCGGTTAATTATTTTTTGAGCTATCGGTTGGATATTTATATGTATATATATATATATATATATATATATATATATATATATATATATATATATATATATATATATATATATATATATATATATATATATATATATGTAAACATATACAAATCGAAACTGACCCGGGATATGGGTTCTAGAGGCCCAAATTCGCGCTCATTTGAAAATTTTTTTGCAAACTCTCACCACTGATACCTCTCTATTTGTGATTTTTTTAAAATAAAAATTCACTAATAACCCGCATTATGGTTTAGCAAGCAACTTGCATGATTTCCTTGCCCATATTTTAAAGATCGTTAACCGTTATTGAGATTATGTATATATATATATATATATATATATATATATATATATATATATATATATATATATATATATATATATATATATATATATATATATTGTTATGGGCCGTAGCCAAAATATGTTTAAACAACTACTGAAACAATCGAATAAGCCTAGACGAACAAGCAAGGTGCCCCTAATTACAAAATGACAACTAATCGGAAACAGTAAAAAAACTGATGTAAAGCATAACCAAATGAATAGATGCAGACAATAACTTTAGGGTAAAAGTAACTAAGTAATAGTAATTCAATTAGTAAAAATGCTTATAACATGGTCAATGGTAATAAGATATAATAATAAAAATTAAAATACCTAAGTAATAAATTGGAAAGATATAAATAAAAATGTTCTTTTACACTCATTCAAAAGAAAATTTAGACCTTAATAATAACAATACTATATTAACAAATAGTATTAAAAATACCTGGCGCTGAGCTATATAGTTTTTAATAATATTAACAAAGAAAACAAACAACTTATAACATTTCCCACTTTAATTTTGGAACTGGCAATCGCAATAGCAATAGCAATAGCCCAGAGAATTAAAATTAAAACAAACATTTTAAAATGATATTTTACATATATTTGAACCATATAACCACAACTAAACATAAATTATTAAAATAATTTCACGTTATAGACAAACTTTCAAGGAATGATATTTAAATAAATGTTCTCAAAATTAAAAAGCCTGGACGCAGCAATTTTCATAGAAATGATTTGGCACTAAATATTTTATTATAACTTTTTTTCTTGTAACACAGAAATCTAAATTTTGGTGTATAGTTTACTTGTTATATCGTAAACCTACCCACCAAATTTGGTTATAATAGGTTTTTTTTATTTTTTGAGATAACAATTTTTTTCAAATGAAAACTCAAAATTTTCTCGGAACACCTCGTCAGATTTTCCTGACTAATGAACTTATCCAAGCCATTACAAATTTTATCAAAATCTGCCTATTATTTTTTGAGTTATCGGTGTATATATATATATATATATATATATATATATATATATATATATATATATATATATATATATATATATATATATATATATATATATATATATATATATATATATATATATATATTTATACACATAAAAATTAAAACTGACTCCGGATATGTGTTCTAAGGGTCCAAGTTCACGCTCATTTGCAACATTTTTTTCAAAATTCTTCTTCGTTCTTCTTCATTAGCAATTTTTTTTGGCGAAAGTTTATTCAAATGGAACAGAGTCACAACAAACGTCACTTTAAATGTTGACAAGTAATACCTACCATTTTTATCTTTCTTAAGCCGATATTGGGACATTGTGACAATAAGAATATTTTAAATATCTGAATTATATGAAAGTATTCCTTCAAACGCTGAAAAAAGCTCTCGCGTGTTATGCTCAACCTGTGTCATTATTTTCGTATAGAAAGCTGGATCTGGTAATCTGAACACCCTTCAAATTATTGTTGAATCTGCAGTAACTTCCAGACATGGACCGAGAGCACGAAGGCCGAATGATGCAGAGGCAGGGGTAAATATCGATTTAGGACAAAAAACAGGTAGGAGAGTGAACGTTGGATACACAGAATGGGGAAGTACCCAGGGCTGGTGTATTGCGGCTCACCTCTCCCGACTCTTCAATAATGGAACAGCTATTAGCAACACTTTCCCACTGACACACTATCTCTTGTATAACGTATTAGGATTATAAAAAACCTGATGAATATTTTAGTATGTGCAATCTGGTCGAAATTACCGTGTATAAATACATGCAAAAAGTCTCTGCTATAGAAGCTTTACCAGAATTTTCAAGCTTCCTTGCGAGAAAATTGAATGTGTTTATAAAAAATACAGAAAAAATTAGATGGCATGTTGAGAATATAGAAAGTTGTTGGGATAATTGTTACCTATTTAACAAAGCTTTTAATTTTCCGATACAAAGAAAACTTCGGACGCAGCAAGTGTGTTATAATAGCGAATTTATCAAAGTTTAATAACTCAATTTGCATAATCCCAGAAACTTATATATATATATATATATATATATATATATATATATATATATATATATATATATATATATATATATATTAGTGGCGTGCGGTCCATGGAAGCAAGGGAAGCATTGCTTCCCTTAAAATAACGACTACATACCTAAACCGCATTATTTAAAATCCCTTTTGTATTTTAAATATTAAATTTTAAACTCTGAAACTAATTTAATTATTACAAATTTTATTTCGCAAGCTCACACACATAATTATTTATTATGCATCATACTGTATTTGTATATACGCTCCTAGCAAGGGCGTCGTCGCAGTAGATGCGCCAGCGAGCAGCACGAGTTGCAATGACTTCGGTTATACACTTAGTCAGCAGGCAACTTTATAAGAAACCCTATCTCGACGGATGTACGCGTATTTTTAGAACGTGTTGTACTAGGAAGACCCGGTGAATGTACAAAGTGAATGTCACTGAATATTTCGTAGATATAAGCAGTTGACTATGTTAAATACATGGGCATTTTATGATTATTAATATGGCGGCAAGTAGATCAGCTTTTAACAGCGGCGTCGGTGGGGGTGGGGATTTACAAACTTTACAAACAAGTGGTAATAATAACTGTGATTGTATTGTATGTTTTTGATACCCAAAGGATTTTCAGGTTTACCGTTTGCTTAAAAACTTGCTATTATTAATAAAGTTAGGCCGAAACCTGCTGTAAAAAACTTAAACCCAAGAATTAATGTACTCGACATTTCAACGCGGAAAAAACTTATAAACAATATGAATGGCTAACGGGTTGTGAAAACAGGAATAAACTGGTTTGTTGGCCTGGTAGTCTATTTGTGACTGAAAAGGGGGTGTGGAATGAAAGTGGGTTTTCCGACTTGAATAATCTACGTAAAGTTGTAAAAAGACATGTTATGTCTAAAGCGCATTTACAGACCATTTTAAAATTAAGTGTCTGGAAAAACGTGAATTGAATACGCCGTTGACAAGCAGATAGAAATTAGTCATCGCCAACACAATGAACTGGTTGATAAAAACAGAAACATATTAACAAGACTTATTGATGTTGTGTGTTTGCTTGGTCAGCATGAATTGGGCTTCCGGGGTCATGACGAAACAACTACATCTGCAAATAGAGGAAACTTTCAAGACCTAGTTTCTTTAATAGCCAAATACGACATTTATTTAAAAAATCACTTGGAACAGTCCAGCATTTTTCGCGGGACATGAAATCGCAATCAGAATAACCTAACTTCGGCTGCTGTCACTATTATTTTGAACATAATTAAATCTGAAATTAAACAGACTCGTTTCATTGCTATTGATCTAGATGAAACAACCTACATCGGTTGTAATAATTTAAGTCAACTATCTGTAGTAATACGTTACGTAAAAATGGATGGGAGTGTACAAAAAAGATTTTTGGGCTTTAAAAATGTGACAGAAGATCGTACCGCAAACGCTCTATATAAAATTGTGCTTAATATTATGAAAGATATTGAGGAGGCTGATAATAAATTAATTGCCCAAAGCTATGATAGGGCTGCTGTTATGGCCGGACATTTAAGAGGTCTTCAAGCTAAAGTGCGGGAAATGTTCTCCAGTGCTCTATTTGTACACTGTTGTGCTCATAAATTAAATTTAATTTTATCCCAATCTATATATCATATTAAAGAATGTAAAGTGTTTTTTGCTACCTTAAGTAGAATGAATTTGATAAGTTGTGGGAAAAAACAATTGAATTAGGAGAAGTGGAGCCACGAAGAAAGCGTCTGCGCACTGATAATGTGGAAGACCTTCAAACTTCTTACCGCTGCCTTTTCTACGAAATCATAGATCAAATTCAGCAGCAAATTAACTGCAGATTTATTCATCTTAGTGACCTGAAATTTCTTGAATTGTGTAATTTTGGAGAATTTAAAGGGATACGTTTCCCAGAAGATTCATTCAAATCATTATTTCACCACCATGGACATTCCTTTGACAAAGCCTTATTACGATCAGAACTTAGAGTCATTTATGAAACCGATGTTATAGGCACAAAAACTAACGCGAGTGAACTTTTAACTTTCCTAAAACAACCAAAATTGGAAAAGGCATATTCTGAAGTGTTCAAATTATGTGAATTAGTATTAACAATTCCTGCTACTAGTGCATCTGTAGAACGAAATTTTTCTACATTGAAACATATCGAGAGTTTTGTTAGAAATTCAACAGGACAGGAAAGACCTTCTCAAATTTCAATTTTGTCAGTTGCAAATAACCTCGTCCAGAAAATGTCCCAGAATCCACAGTTTTATGACGATATTATTGACGAATTTGCCAAAAACGGCAGAAGAATTGAGTTACACTACAAATAGGTAAGTTTCTGAGAATTGCTTCCCTTATTTGAAATGTCACCGCACGCCCCTGATATATAGAAAATAAATATATATATATATATATATATATATATATATATATATATATATATATATATATATATATATATATATATATATATATATATAGTGTGGAACACACTTATGGAATAAAATTCATTATTCAGCAAAAAATAGTTTTGTAGAAAACGCTGAGAGACGTGAAGTTTAATTTGTCGAAGATTATCTTATAATCATAGTTTAAAAAAAATCCCACCATTTTACCGCCACCACTTTATAATTTTTTTTAGATAGCAACCCTACATTTTTTCATCACAATATGGTGGATCAGATTTTTCTGAATGTAGAGATAACACATATGTATGGTCTAATATTTTCAATACAGGGTGGAAATTGAATACCGGAATATTAAAATTAAACAGTTTACCCTGAAATTCAAATTTCGAAAATAAAGCTTAATAAAAACGTCCCTTTTTTATAATAAATGTTCAAAATGTTTTCCATTCACTTGCACACAACGAACTAATCTGCTCTGGAATTCTTCCCTAACTGTGTTCAACAAGTCAGGCGTTGCCCTCCTAATTTCTGTTTTTATCTTCATTTTCAAATCATCTAAATCAGCAGGTTGCGTTTTATACACTCTGTTTTTAAGGTATTCCCATAAAAAGAAATCAAGAAGTGCAAGATCTGGTGATCTAGTGGGCCATTCTACGAAACATCTTCGTCCAATCCATATTTGTGGACAGACTTCGTCTAAATACTCCCGTACTTAAAGAGCAAAGTGGGGCGGTGCACCGTCTTGTTGAAACCATACCATTTCATGGGAAATATTAGGCTTCATTACATTTGGATACAATTCTGCTAATATTGGGACCACCTGTTCTCTTAGCATTTCTAAATATCTTGGACCGTTTAGATTTTCTATAAAAACAGGTACAACTACGTGATCACCAATGATACAAGCCCAAACGTTCAACTTCTGAGGACCCTGAGTGTGTGTCTGTCGCATCCAGTGGGGGTTTTAGGCAGCCCAGTATCTGCAATTTCGCCTGTTTACATCGCCATTCAAAATAAATGTTGCTTCATCGGAAAACAGAACGTCAGCAGAAGATATAGCATTCCTATGTAACATGCCAGAAGTTGTTCAAAAAATTGCAGTCTTCTATCAGAATCACCGTCAATCAACTCTTGAACGTGTTGTAGTTTATAGGGATGCATGTTTTCGTTTTTGCGACACTATAAAACTGTTGATTGACTAACATCATTTTCACGTGCAACTTAACGAGTAGAAGTTGTTGGTTCTTCTTGAAAAGCCAATAAAATATTGAGTTTAAGACCTTTTTCAACAAACTTGGGTCTCCTAGGCAGTGGTTTAACGTGTCCATAATCACGAAAGTGTGAATGTATCTTAGACAGAGTTCCCTGAGTTAGTGACCGCAAATCTGGATGGTTTTCGTTAAATAGGTTAACAACTTGTGCCTGTGTTCTACACATATCACCATACCCAATCATCATTAACATTACTCTTCGCATCGCCACCATTACTGGTAATTAATTATTATGGAGCTTATTTTCAATAGCCCTTTTGTACTGAAAATTATTTTCTATCTTGGTTACTAATATTGGTTAATATCTATATACTGATGATCTTTACTATTCATTCTAATCATTTCATTTGCTTGCAAATGATATTGAACAAACCATCTTTTTCCTTGATTAAAATTTGTTTCCCCCAAACTTTGCCTTTACACTTCTCACAGTCGAATCTCAAATCATAATTACACTGTTACCTTCTACTCTCGGCAGCTCGATGGCGAATCTCCTCGAATAATTCACTTTTCATTTTAAATATGTTCGCTTCTATAAAACTGAAAACGTCTCTCTCTTTTAATCAGGCTGTGCGACAGAGCTCACTAGCACGCTACCTCGCTATCGTCCAAACTGCTTATCAGGTACACAAAAACAGGTATCAACGTCTCACCGATAACATTGTCTGCCTTTTCGGAATTAACTCACAATAATTTTGATCTTCCCTTATCTCCTAAATACAATGTTTCTATACATACTTTACATCTATTCAATTTGAGCATATAAAAAATATTATCATTAACCAAAACAATATAAATAAAATCAAAGCATTGTTCTGTATTCTTTAAATTCCAATGATATTTACCATTTAACCAAAAGATCCAACACTCTTTTAAATATACAAGGCATTCAAATATCAGGATGCCTAAATTTAATATACATGACTCGTTTTTCTCCACAAATGGTTTCTATTTTTAAGCCATATTTGCTATTTATAGCAATATATATATATATATATATATATATATATATATATATATATATATATATATATATATATATATATATACATAATATAATTTTATTATTTATTGTCTTATTAACTTACGTAAATAAGCAAATTGATTTACCCTAGTTTGTAGAATGTATATGTATTACAGCTGCAGTTTCGCTGAAGTGCTCAGTTTTCTCTTTTCTTCTGAAAGCTCCAGCGAAACTGCAGCAGTTATACATATACATTCTATAAAATAGTGTATATCAATTTGTTCATTTACCTAAGTTGACAATGGATTCAAGTATCGGCCTCCACAATATGATATTGTATTATTCTTGTTTCCAAATTATTATCAGTGTTGCCGAACCGGATTATTAGCCCTGATAATCGAGAGTATTCTATAAACATATAAAGCCTGAAACTAAAGTCTCTAATTCGCGCTCATTTGGAAAAATGTTTCGTAAATTCGAAAGTCGTTACCTCTCTAAAAGCGTAACTTTCTATAATGAAATTCGCTGAAAATAAAATCTCTTAACACCTTGGCAATGTCTCATGTATAGTAAGCATGTCCAAAAATTGAGATCTATTAATATTTTAGATTGCCTACATTAAAAAAAATTGAATTTTACGAATTTTACGAGGTGTGAAATGTGTAGAACCAGTATTCGCTTAAAATAATTCGTAACAGTAATAATCAATCCCACCTAAATTTCACGGTTCGTAATATTGGTGATATACAGGCTTTCCGTTTGCCATCTAATTTACTATCAAAAACAGTGCACCATCTCGGCTCTTATTGCGAAACCACCCGTAAAAAATCACTACAGAAGTGCATCACAATAACAAAAACAATATTTGTGTATTATAATGTATGCATTAAATTTAAACCAATTTATTTGCTGCGATTGAACATAATATAATCCTAGTTATAAATCTGATCAGCAAATTATATTTCATATGTCCCCTCAATATATTTTGAATGTGTTTGCGAATGATTTCATGTAGGTCAGATTAATTCATGTTAGAGACACGGGATTAATCAATAATTCATATTTGGGACCAGGATTTAAGCAAATATTGTATGATTAATTATTCAACAGGCAACATGTATGTGTGGATATGCTGAATCTTTCTGTATCTGCCTGTCATGTATTTTAGTCTTTACAGGTTCACATTATCCATCAGGGTACAGATGCAACAAGCGTGACGTATAAACAGTTATTAGAAAATAGTAATATAATGGCGTATACTGTAAGATTGATTAGTACACGTGAAAGGGTGTGGGTAGTTTGAAATTCAATTTATTTTACACGATGGAAAATTCCAGTGTTAAATAGTGAAATAAAAAATATATATGTAAGCTTTTTATCGTGTTATCCAAAGCTGGGATATTTTCAACAAATTTATAAAAAATTAGGTTGTTAATAGGATATTATACATTATTTGCTGTTGTCCTTACGTGGTAAAACCTTTGCACACTAAATACAGGTTGGATGCACAATCAACCAAGGGTTGCGGTGCTATCGGGGCGGCAAGGCCGCGGACGAGCCCTGAGGGAACAAAAAAAAAACAGGTTGGAGCATCCTTGGATAGAAGAAAATTAAATTAATTTATACAAATTTATTGCAACTACAAATTAAAACCTGTTGCTAGGTTACGATGTTTCGACCAAAAATTTCTTAAGAAAATAAAGCTTCGAAAGAAGTAAAAAGCACATATACTACAATAGCTACCTTGTTTTAAATGAGAAAACTGATTTAATGGATGCACCTTTTTTGTAAATTCTTCCCTGTAGTTAAATACATTTAACAAAATATATTTTTTTCAAAATAGTTATAATAAAGTAATGAATGGATTCTGCTTTATTCGTGTTATTGTTTATTTATTTATTTTATTAATGTAATTGTTGTTATCGTTATTACTGTTATGGGTTGATTCTATTCTATGTCTATTTTGTTTGGCCTAAGACGTAGGTCCATTGAGCCATTAAACGTAGTCTAATCGAGTGACGGTTGTCGATTGTCGGACTTTATATTGATATCGCCATATTTTCTCTATTATGTTTGATAGTCTGACACGTATTTAGCATTGGTTCGGCTGATTGTAATAGTTGTAGAGTTTTTATTAAATCTTAATATTGTTTTCTTTAAAAAATTCATTTATTATCTTAATTGTTTTAGTGTTTAGTTCGGTTAGAATTTGTTGGGTGTGAATTGGTGTTGTTATGTGATTTTCAATAAATTTTTTATATAGGTCCTTATTTTGTTGTGGGCGATTTTTAGAGTTAAAGAGCATATGTGTTATGTCTCCTTCTTCTCCACAATCACAGTTTGGTGTTTCTTTAACTCCTATCCTATATAAATGTTTTGGGGTTGAGCAATGTCCTGTTCTCATGCGGATAATGTTTGTTATGTGTCTTCTGTTCGTGTATGGATATTTATTAAACCAAGGACAATTTTGGATGGATGCATACTACCTGCTTTGGTTTTTCTCCTTCCATGTTTCTTCCCATTCGGTTTTTATTTGATTTTGTAATGGTTGCGTTAAGTTGGACGTGTTTATTTTAGTTTTCAAGGGGATATTGAGGTTTCTTCCAATGTTAGCTAGTTGGTCTGCTATTTCATTTTCTGTTATACTGGTGTGTCCTGGTATCCAGGCCAGGTATACTTCTTTTCCCTTTTCCCACACTTCTATTATTATTTGTTTGGTTTGCAACTGTAGTGTTTCCTTTTTTTTTATTATATTTTGGCTGTGATATTTTTTCGATGGCACTATTCGAATCTGAGCAAATAATAGCATTCCTTATGTTATTTGTATTTATGTATTCGCAGGCCGTTTTGATAGCTACTATTTCAGTGTTGCATATGTTTGTGAAGTCCGGTATTCTGGCTGAGAATCTGTAGCTTTTTATGTGTAATGTTATGCCAATTCCTGCTTTGTATGTTGTCAGGTCCACAGATCTATCCGTGAAAATAAACGTGTATTCCTGGTGTTCGTTTTGTATGTAATGAAAGTGGTTTCTGTTTGTTTTCTTTTTTTCTCAGTTTGAACTCTTTTGTTGGAATGGTGCTCAGCTGTGTTTTGATCGTATATTGAAAGCAAGGCAATGTGTTTGTGATTTCTATTTATGGTGTAAATGAATTGAGTGTTTGAAGCGCCGTTATAAGATATGGCTGTGTCCTCTTTCTCCAGTATCCATTTTGATGCATACAATGGTTGTACAATGATTTAGCTAATATGATTGTCGGGTGATTCTTAATTTTGATAATGTTGAGGGTATATTTTATTGCTAACCAGCTTCTTCTGAATTCTTACTATTTTCCCGCTACTTCCGCTAATAATATGTAAGTGGGAGTGCTTCTCATGCAACCGAGTGCCGTTCTTAATGCTTTGTATTGAATTTTATCTAACTCGTATGTGATATTTTTACTTGCTCGACTTAGTATGTTAAATATTGAATAATAATAATAATACATACTTCACGTACACATTTTGAACACGTGATCCGTTGTTTCATTTTATTTTCTTTTACGGGATTTTTTGATCAAAACATCGCCACGTTCCAACAAATTTTCATTTGTAGTGGTCATGAATTTGATAAATCATTCCAATTTTCCTCTGTCTGAGGATGCTGTGAAACAGCGAAACCGGTTACAGACACTAAAATGTAATTTTGTGAAGCCAGAGAAATATTCTGCACGTCTGTATTTAGTATAATATTAACTAATATACTATTGTAAATTCATCTAGGAACTTCCAAATAAATACACCAAATTGATTTTTATATTCATCAAAGTCAGTAAAACGCCATTAAGTTTCTAATACATTTTGGGAAGCTTCTTTACAACAATTAAATAAATTAAAATTCTCACTAAATTGAAAATGCATTGCTACGGATTTTTATTAAATAAAATTGACAAGGCGTACAGCAGCTCTATTTTCAGAGGCAACTGGGTAGAGGGTCGGACTTACCTTTCTCATGTGTAATGTTTCGTAAATGAAGATGGGGCGCCACACATTTTTATAGCACACAGCTGTTGGGCTTTTTGAAGTCAATGAAAATGTGAAAATTGCTTCAAATCAGTTACACCCTGAATTCTAAAATTTAATGAAAACACAACAGACAATTTATTGATTTTGATAGTAATGTAAAAATATATAGACATATTATATGATGAGAAATGGGTAAATGTAAATATAATTATAATTTATGGGTGAAATTAAAAATAAAAATAATTGGTAACTTAGCTTTATAAAGAGATTTACGTTATGATTAAATTTGTAACTACGTATTTGTGTCAAATTAAATTTCCCCTCGCATGGTATACCTTGCTTCGGTTAACATAGGAGTTACAAGTTTATGTCGCCCAGTGTACACGTGTGAGATACAACTTACGTCGTGCAGTGTACACTAGAGCAAAATTTCTCTACTTTTGAACTATCATCTAAGATTTTAATGTCTGTTGGAACTACACTGGCAAATCACAGTTCATCGTAACCTAAATAATTAACTAATGGTAGACGCTAGTTAATAGTTAATTGTTTTAGTTTGTAGATATGAAATATTAAGGATATTAGTACTTTAAATAAAACAAAATGCGTCCAAATGTTTACGACAAATTTAAAGAAGCTATTAAATTTGGAACACATCTAATTGGTGAGTAATAATGATTATTAGGTTGAGTTGAAGGAAATGATTAACTTGTTTTCTCATGCTGTGTGATTGGTTTTAATTTTAGAATATCCTGGAACTATGAATCTTCCACTACTACTATATGCTTTCCTCAAGCTCTAGATGGATAGAAAAATTAATTACTGATGCTGGACTTACTAGAAATTCAATCTTTATTATCTTTATTATTATTGTTGCCTCTAGACTGTGATTTGAGGAGGTACTTCTGCTGCTGTGAGGCCAGTTATAACCATTTTAGTTAACAGATATTGGTTTATAAAATCACCTGGACTTGTTGTATAGGTAGACTTTTACACCATAAAAATTCGTTTATTACAGGCATAAAATAGAGGGAAGCCATTCAGCGACAATCTTGCCCCCAGAAAAAAACCTGCAACTGTATTCCAAAATACAATCAGACTAATTTTTACTAGAAAAGAAATCAAATCCTTACCCATTTAAAGTGACAGACTTTTACAAAAGTTAGGTCCACACTGAATTAAAACGAGAGGACAATTGTCTCCTTTTTTTAAAGTTGATAATAAAATTCCAGAGGAAACTGATAATTTTTAATTCAGAATTTAAAACTGTTCATTAACAAGAACGACCAAACCTTACTTTGAGATATGTCAAGGATAATTCGAAAAAGATAAGCAAAACAATTATATCATGTTTTAAGAACAACACTTGATAGAAACAAATGTGCACAAACTAAACAAAAACAAGATATATAATAAGAAGATCCTATTTAAATTATAATATATTCCTGAATTTATGTAATTATTTACTTTTAGGTCATGTATTGGAAATGACAGTGTTCCTGTTATTATTTAAGCTACACCCAAAGCAACATCAACAAGACAAAAGGGAAATTTAGCTAAACTGTGGAGCCACACGGTTTTCATCTTTAATGAAATAAAGAAGATATGCAGCAACGATCGGCAACCTATGCAATAAAGTGATCTGTAGTGCATAGTATAGGCTCGCATGCAAGTGATCAATGTTCGGTTATTACATTGGCTTAAGAAACATGTATGCCTTTCATTGCTACTCTCCACATTCAGTTAACGATTCAATGATAAATATTTTAAAACACACGAAATTTGTGTCTACAAAATTAACATATTAATAACAATTTAGATATACATTTGGAATCCGTGAAGTCAGCTAGACTCGCTCTAGGGGAAAGATTGCGTGAACAATGGTGCTCTCAAAAGAAAAAAAGGCCAAAGGGTAGCTACCTACCAGCAGGTTAAAAAAGCGAATAATTGGATATAAGGTCATAATAGATTGACAACATACAGACTTAGATTAGAGACTACTTCTCTGTCTTCACTGTTGCGTTTCGTTTCTGTAAGTGAATGACGTAGTCAGCGCGTAGGCTAACTGAAGCGAGTGTCTCTTATGAATTCTAGATGTTCTAGGATGTTCTTCAACGTTTCTGTAACCGCTTTGGCTACTTGACAACATCTGCAGACAGATAAAAATTGATTTAATAAAATTTTTATCTATCTGAGGATGCTGTTAAGCAATAATTCAATTTTTATCTCTCTGAGGATGCAGTCAAGCAGTGAAACCACAGAAACGTTGAAGAACATCCTAGAACAGCAAGCTGTCGGCCTGTCAGTAGGTTGTGCCACAAGCGTTCGTCTTATTGTTATGCGATTTGTAGACTGATAAGTACTGTGAGTTTGTAAACTGTTCGTACATATTATTTTGCTTTTTTTTTCGGTTTGCATTGAGCTGTGGTATAGAGATGTGGGTTACCTGTTCTGAGGTGCATAGATTATTAATCCTTAAAAAGGGGATAATAGATTGATGTTAAATCTTCCTAAAAATTCAAGTTGCCGATCGTTGTTCACTGAACATGACATAACGACTATTCAGTTTATATATACAAAGCCTTATTTTACACGAAACTCAACTTGTTTGACTATGCACTTCTAGGCGGTATAGATATTTGACAAGAAGCGCGAATAAACTCGAATATCCAATTTACAGATCTTCGACATATGAAGCCAGTCCATATTATATACCCACTAAATGCTTCAACAAGTTACCCACATATTTTAGAGCACAGAAAATTAGGGATTTTAGTGCACGGCTCAGATCTCTTCTCATATCCAGGGCTTACTACAGTTTTGCTGAATACTTTGGTGACAGCTTTTAAATTTTGTGATAAATACAACGTCATTTCGTTGTTTTTCTATTGCTCTTTAAATATATTTTTTAACTTAGTTTTGTAAGTTATATTGATTATTTTATTATGTCTGACTAATCTTTTGTATTTATGATGAGTTGGCTTGTGCAAGTTTTGATTGTTGACTTGCTCAATAAATAAATCTATGATAATCTAATATATTGCTGCGAAGACAACTGTTCACGCTTTAGAAAAACACAGTCCATACGTAAAGGAAAAAAGTTGCTATCGTCGTGTGGTAACGCGGCAAGCTATTCGGAAGTTGACAATGTCAATCTATTTCAGGCGTTGTCAGATGCTGAAATGCTTTTACTGAGGAAAAGGTCTATAAGAACTATTAAAAAAGATAAAGATTTTGGCTAAATTCGTTTTCTAGTTCGTTTCTTTCCAGAACCCTTCAGGTTATTGCAACTCTGGTGGCATTTCGAAGATTATCTATAAATTGCGCGCATTTTATGTGATTTAAACGTCTTTCAGTTTTTTATAACAAGCACCATCTTAGTGGCTAAATAAGGAGTAGCCACCTTGTATTTAGTCTACAATAATAATAATAATAATAATAATAATAATAATAGTAATAATAATAACAAAACATAATTGCGAGCCAGCAAAAAGGGTGCGCCAAAGGATCTATGGCATGCAAAGAATAGCTAATAATTGATTCGGTTGTGTGCAAACAAGCTTACAACGGACAAATAAATCTTTTTGCTGCCCACGTGTATTACAAGCAGCATTTGATTCAGTTCCACACGAATGGCTTATAAGTGTGCCGAATATCTATAAGATCGGCACATACATCCTGAGGTTCCTTGAACACACAATGTCTACCTGGAGAACAATGATTCAGTTACGGGTATAAACGGGTCATAACACCATAACCAGCACGATACCAATTAGAAGAGGCATATTTCAAGGCGACTCGCTAAGCCCATTGTGGTTCTGCCTCGCACTGCATCCACTATCAAACCGCATGAACTCCACCAGATATGACTTCAGTATAAAAAGCAATGGTCGGGAGCAAATGAGGCTAAATAATTGGCTTTATATGGCAGCTCTTAAGCTGGTGGCCGCCACAAAAAACCACCTTAAAATCATGTTTTCTAGAGATACTGACATGAAGTTTGGGCTTGATAAATGTGGCACCCTATGTATAGTCAAAGGGAAAATACAACCGGGTGTATATGAAATGGAGAACGGCCAGCAAAATGCCTCGATGGACGTAAAGGTGTGTTATAAATACTCGGGAATAGGCCAACCGAGGAAAATAAACCACTCGGTAATGAAGACAAATGAATTTACGAAACGAGTAAAGTATGTGAAGCGATCACAACTTAACAGCAGCCTTTATGTAATAGTAAAGGATTTTTTCACGCCCGAGGAGGTACCACCCCATACATCAAGGGGCCGGTGAAGTCCCAACGGACGTTTCCGGTTCTGGTGTATGAGTCGGTTTCCCTTATAAGCAAAAATGATGATGGCTCCTCCTTGTATAAAATATTCCGGAGGCAAAATACCCCTCCATTCGGATCTCCGGGAGAGGGGTGTACAGGGGGCGCCAACATCAAGATTTAACATATCCTTTTCGAATATATGTGGCCTAAATTCTAACCTGAACTCCGTCCACCATTTCCTCCAGGCTAACAGGCCCCAACTCCTCTTCCTCACCGAAACCCAAATCAGTGCCAAAACAGCCACTAATCACCTTAATTTCCCGGGGTATGAGCTCCTTACTGCCTTTAGATTGCATGGAGGCGTGTGCGCATACGTCCGTAGTAATCTACCCTGCACCAGACTTCCCAATTTAGAAGCTGGAAGAAAAGACATACTATGGATAAAACTCTCTCTCAGGGCTGCAACTAAATTCATCTGTTGCATTTACCGGTCACCTTCTGACAACAACTTTGTCCAGCTCTTTGACTACCTTTCTGAAAAAACCGACTATCTGATTTCTGAATATCCTTCCTCCGAGGTCACTATTCTTGGCGACTTCAATGTCCATAATAAGGAATGGCTAGGATCTTCAAAAACCAATCCACAAGGGAGAGCAGCGGAGGCGTTTGCAGTCAGCAATTCTTTGGCCAATATAGTTCAGCAACCTACTTGCTTTCCTCGTATCCCAACACACAGCTCAAATCCCTTGGATCTCCTTCTTACTACAAACCCTGAATGCTATAAGATATCAGTCACCGCCCCCCTTGGTCGCTCAGACCACGGCATGGTCACTGCTTCCTGTGCAATGCAACCCGAGGTCACACAGTCATCACACCCACGTATCGTTTGGCACTACAACTCCGCAAACTGGGACGAAATGCGGGATTACTTTTCCTCATTTCCATGGGCCTCTGTCTGCTTCTCTCATCCTGACCCCTCTGATATCTCACAAAACGTCACCGAAATTATCCAAGCTGGCATGGAATTATTTATTCCACGTACACAGAAAACCTCTTCAGCCACTCAAAAGCCCTGGTTCTCTAAATCCTGTGACAAGGCCAGACTTGAAAAGGTCAAAGCTCACAAAACGCTTCTACACAATCCCAGTCAAGAAAATCGTCAAGCATTCAACGACGCAAGAAACCGCTATGTCCGCATTCTTTCTGAGGCAAAAAACTCGTTTAATAACCACATCAAAAACAAAGTACTCTCAAGCTCCAACGGCGGCAAACCCTTCTGGACTCTTGCTAAGTCTATTGGGAATAATTTCTGCAAGAGCACGTTCCCACCTCTTGTCTCAGGGGATGAAATTGTTTCTACCGCCCTGGGCAAGGCTGAACTTTTTGCTTCGTTGTTCGCCGGAAATTCTACTCTCAACCCACCTCCAAATGTTCAACCACCAACAGTCCCCAATGTCGCGCATAAAATGACTGATATCATTTTCAAAACTAAAAAGGTACGAAAGATGCTCTCTTCTCTTAATACCAGGAAAGCCTCTGGCCTTGACGAGATCCCAGCAATTGTTCTCAAAAAATGCGCACCAGAACTTGCTCCTGTCCTGACTCGTCTGTTTCAGATATCTTACAATAAAGGCATATTCCATAGTAACTGGAAAACTGCTCGAGTACAACCCATCCCCAAAAAAGGATCCAAAGCGCTTCCTAGCAACTACAGGCCTATTTCTCTCCTTTCAGTCATCTCTAAAGTGATGGAAAAGTATATAAACACCGAACTACTAAAATTTCTTGAAAAACACAGTCTAATCCACGACAGGCAGTATGGATTCCGTCAGCGCAGATCGACTGCCGACCTCCTTTCCTTTGTCACCCATTCTTGGAACAAGTCTATGGAACAATACGGTGAATCCCAGATTGTTGCTCTAGACATATCCAAAGCATTCGACCAGGTCTGGCACGCAGCGCTGCTTAATAAACTTCCGGCATATGGCCTACCACCAAAACTTTGTACCTGGACAGCAAATTTCCTCTCCAACAGGAGCATATCTGTTGTTGTGGATGGCCATTCATCTAAACTGTATCCAGTTAATGCAGGAGTTCCTCAAGGTTCAGCTTTAGCCCCTACTTTGTTTCTTCTCCACATCAATGACCTCCTCTCCAGCACATCCAACCCAGTTCACAGTTACGCGGACGACAGCACCCTCCACTCAAATATACAATATTCTAAGCCTGTCTCTTTAGCCCAATTAGATGAGGATCGCAGACTCATGGAGGGTTCTGTCTCCGTGGACCTCCAAAAAATATTAGACTGGGGAAGTAGAAATCTTGTACAATTCAACCCCACCAAAACTAAGTCTTGCTTTCTTTCTCACAAGAGATAGAGCAGCCCTAGACCCATCACAATGAACAACCAAGTTATTCAAAGTAATGAGTCCTTCTCTCTTGTTGGCATTTCTGTGGATCGAAATCTTAATTGGCACCAACATGTTACATCAATTGCAGAAGCGGCTGCTAAGAAATTGGGTTTCCTCTTCCGGGCTCGCAAATACTTTTCACCAACTAATCTCTATACCTTATACACTTCACAAATAAGGCCAAACCTCGAATACTGCTCCCACATCTGGGGTGCAGCTGCCGCTTCTACACTCGCTATCCTGGACTCCATTCAAAAGAGAGCTATACGTCTCATCGGTGACCGTACCCTCACCCAAAGGCTTCCATCCCTTGTCCACCGACGTGCCGTTGGTGACCTCTCTCTCTTTTATAGATATCTGCACGGGCACTGCTCAGAGGAGCTTTCCTCCATAATTCCCCCACCTGCTGCCCCCAGCAGATCTACCAGGGGAGCAGAGCGAATGCACCCTTTTAATGTCCAGGTCACCAGACATAGAACATCTTGTTATGCCCGCTCTTTTGTCCCGAGGACTTCCAAGTTGTGGAATTCCTTGCCGGCACATGTTTTTCCTTCTCCTCCGAACCTCCAAACCTTCAAGTCCAGAATTAACAAGCTGCCTCTTTCCTCCTTGTCAACACCCACGGTACGATAGTATTTAGGCTGTAAGCCCTCGTGGTGTGTTGTTGACATAAAAAAAAAGAACCTGACTAAAGCTCTGAATACATACGCATGTTCTGCACTTAGCTACTCGTTTGGTATTGTGAACTGGAGAAAAACGGACATCGAAAATCTAGAACGGAAGGTGCGAAGACTCCTAACAAAATCCAAAAAGCATCATCCCCGTAGTGCTATCGAGCGAGTAACCCTACCTAGACACCAATGTGGAAGAGGAGTGTTGGATATCGGTAAACGGTTGGACCAGCAGCTAGCGAACCTGCGTACATATTTCCATCAGCAGGCGCTTACTTCTGAACTATATCGTGCCATATGGGAGGCAGATGATTCAACAACGCTACAACGAAAAGAAAGTGAAGTACAGAGTCACCATCGGACTGATCAGGACCAGTTGCAATTTTGGATGCAGAAGCCTCTCCATGGGCGACATCTAAATAAGACCTCCCAGGCACATGCCAACAAACTGGCGTCGAACTACTGGTTGGTGTCCGGACAGATGTTTCCACAGACAGGAGAGTTTTTACTGGCCATGCAAGATCAGGTCATCCCAACGAGAAACTACCTGAAGTATATAGTTGCAGATAATTCGGTCCAAGATGACAAATGTAGATTTGGTTGTGAGTCATCAGAGACTAGCAGCACATCACAGGAGGATGTTAAGCGTTTGAGGCCCGGCGCAGTTGCCAAAATACTTGATCAATAACTGACTCTGAAACTGGGGCTTTTAAACCTTAGTAAGGTGCCCTACTATACCTACACTCCTGAGCCTGTTCTAGAGAACTCAGGGCACAGGTTGTACTGTGATCGGACCGTGTTCACAGATCAACGAGTTGCATACAACAGGCTAGATATAATAATGATGGATAAGTCCTGCAACCAAGTGACGCTGATTGATGTGGCTATTCCAAATACTAATAATCCAGAGATAAAGTACAACGAAAAGATCATTAAGTACAGAGACCTCGAGATACAGGTAAAGAGACAGTGAAGGGCAGATAGTGTCCGAGTGACTTCAATAGTCATGTCGTAAACTGGTGTGGTTCCCAAAAATCTTAGAGAGAACATGAAAATATTGGGTCTTGGAAAGCATCTTTACAAGGTTATGCAGAAGGTGGTACTACTTGCGACTGTTCACATAATGCGGAGATTTCTGGGAACTGAGGGTGTGTGGCGTTGTCATTCAGGGCCCGATAACTTGGAAAGGGCTCCATCTGAGCTCAGTCTCTTTGGTATTTGAGATACCTGGGATGAGGTAGTGCGAAAGCCCTTCAGGCTAAAGTCGATAATAATAATAATAATAATAATAATAATAATAATAATAATAATAATAATAATAATAATAATAATAATAATAATAATAATAATAATATAATCTTTATTGACTCAAATATGATACAAATGCCCACTTGGGCGTAGAGCCAGTTTTCACAAATATATACACCTACATATAGAAACAACAAATGAACAGAATATTTAAGCTGAGTGCACAGATAAAATATGTCTCAAACAATGCTTGCTAAGACTAGTGCAGACCAACAGAGTTACCGAGTAAATGAAGACCACTCCGCATATAAAAGCGCATGTATCAATCTAAAATACTTAACACAATGTATAAATAAAATATAAACAATCATACAAAAAGTGTAAATCATCAAATACAAAACTTTAAACACATTAAAATTTATATGTATAGAAAAAAAATGAAAACTATGTATAGATAAAATATAAATAAGTATATAAAATTGTAAAATATAAAACACAAAAACATTATACACATTATACACATTAAAATTGCATGTAAAAATAATAACTATGCATAAATAAAATTGCATGTATAATAAAAAATAATAATAACTAAAAAAGACACAAACCTCGCCAAACACAAAGTGTATTAAAAGGTCTTGTTTTGAGGGAGCCTAAACCAAAATATGCTGCAGATCGGTAGCATTGAAATACTCATCCATATCGTAGATGGCTTTTTGCAACAAGTATTTGTGTAACTTTACTTTCAGCTTTGGCATGGGCAACTGTCTTACCTCAACTGGCAGCTGATTAAATATTTTTATAATATTGTACCTTGCATTTCTCTGCAACCTAGTCAGGCGTGTGTGGGGTTGTATCAGGTCATCTCTGTTGCGCAAGGGGTAAGTGTGCTGTTGTTCATAATGAACAAAGAGATCACCATTTTCCTTCACAAACTTGACACATTCAATGATATACAGCGAGTAGTAGGTGAGAATACTTCTCGAAACAAAATAGCCTCTGCAGCTTTCAGTTGGTTTCAAACCAAAAATTAATAATAAAAATAATAATAATAATAATAATAATAATAATAATAATAATAATAATAATAATAATAATAATAATAATAATAATAATAATAATAATAATAATAATAATAATAATAATAATGCACTTAGCTACTCATTTGGGATTGTGAACTTGAGTAAAACGTACATCGAAAATCTATAACGGAGGGTGCGAACACTATTAACAAAATCCAAAAGGCATCATCCCCGTAGTGCTATCGAGCGAGTAACCCTACCTAGACACCAAGGTGGAAGAGGAGTGTTGGATATTGGTAAACAATTGGACCAGCAGATAGTGGACCTGAGTACATATTTTCACCAGCAGGCGCTTACTTCTCAACTGCATCGTGCCATGTGCGAGGCAGATGATTGAACACCGCTATAATTAAAAGAAAGTGAAATATAAAGTCACCATCGGACTGATCACGACAAGCTGCAACTTTGGACGCAGAATCCTCTCCATGAGCGACATCTAAGACTAGCCAGCACATCACACGAGGATGTCAAGCGTTTGCTGTAAGAGAGTATCAAGAGAGGCACGACGCAGTTGCCAAAATATTTCATCAAGAATTGGCTCTGGAACTGGGATGTTTAAGCCTTAGTAAGGTGCGCTACCTTAACTACACTCCTGAGCCTGTTACAGAGAACTCAGGGCACAGGTGGTACTGGAATCGGACCGTACTCACAGATCAACGAGTTGCACACAACAGTCAAATAAAATAATAGTGGATAAGTCCTGCAACGAAGTGACGCTCAGTGATGTGGCCATTCCAAATACTAATAATCTAGAGATAAAGGAGCACGAGAAGGTCTTTAAATACAGAGACCTCGAGATACAAGTAAAGAGACAGTGGAGGTAAGATAGTGTCCGGGTAATTTCAATAGTCATGTCGCCAACTGTTGTGTTTCCTAAGAAGATTTAATCATTAAAAGTCCTAAAATCACATGAACTCATCTATCAGCCTCAAAGAAAAATTAAACCGACCAGTCACACATTCCAACACCAAAACTTACTTTATTGTTTTAGGACTTTCTATGGTCTATTATGCTTATCAGTTGTTGCCTAGGTAATGCTCTCCACTCTTTAACCATAAGTACAATTGGAGAGCCCAAATCACCACGACACATCTTTTTAAAGAACTGACGATCGCTTCACTAACAAGGTTAGCGTCAGCAGATGATGAAAAATAGAGGATGAAAAATAAATTAATTTTCCATTTCCTGATGATGCTAAACTTGTTAGTGAAACGATGATCAGCTCTTTAAAAAATTTGTTATGCTGACTTGGGTTCTTCAAGTATCTTTGAATCAGTGCTCATCACAGGTTCCAATTTTCACTTAGTAGAGTCTTTAACCAGTTTGGCACAGTTATGTTTGTTGCATCTAATGTCTCTTATTGCAACTGGCAAAAAATTGTATATCCTTGGGCCAGTGTCGGTACGACAACGCTGACCTATAAACCTTCCACATCTAGGTACAACATATGCGTTTCCACCTCTTCTCGTTCTGTAAATAGGTGAAACCAATTCAGGCGAACTTTAATTATCAAATTCAGAAGGTATGATTGTCTAACATCAAAGATTCCAGAACTTAAAAACAATTTTTCAGTTAGACATGTATACTTCATTCCACATGTTATACTGAGTACCTATTTTGCGTTGTTTCCAGAATTCACAATGTGAAAACTGGAACCTGTGATGAGCACTAATAAGTACACTTGGAGAACACCCAAATCACCACAACACATATTTCAGGGACCTTACGATCGTTTTGTTGACAATGTCAATATCTTCAGAGGAAGAAAATTCTAACATAAAAAACTAGATCCCGGATATTTATAGCGCGTCAAGGTAAACTAACTACTCAGAAGTTAAGTTGTCGTCCAAGAACGATCGTTTGTTTATATATATATATATATATATATATATATATATATATATATATATATATATATATATATGACTCTGGTCCTTTTAAACCTATATTAGATAAGGGTCATACATTTGTCGACCAGAAGATTAAAGCAGGTCTCCGACCTAGTAGTTTCACTGCGCAATAAATAAACGATCGGTCTTGGACAACAACTTTACTTCGGACTAGTTCGTTTACCTTGACGCGATATAAATATACGGGATCTAGTTTTTTATGTTAGAATTTTCTTCCTCTGAAGATGCTGACATTGTCAACGAAACGATCGTAAGGTCTCTGAAATATGTGTTGTGGTGATTTGGGTGTTCTCCAAGTTTACTTATCAGAATTCACAGATACAATCCTGCTGCACTGACCCACACTACCATCCCGTAACTCAACTGTGTCTCTACCAAAGCGTGATAAAGGATCATCAAAAGTTGAGCCAATTCATTGAATTTAGCAATAAGCGCACGAAGTTTGTTGACCACCGACAGAATGTGATATGCCCATCCTAAATGGGATTCTATTATCCCACCCAGGTAATTGACATTTTTTGTAGATACTATCTAGACAGCCTGGTTGTTGATTTTGCTCATTATTTCTTTGCACGCAGGAATTATATCTGCATAGCATGTAACAGGCAAGAAATTTGTTTTATTAAAGTTAATTTTCAATGCCTTGCTTAAGGACCACTAAAGCACTAAACAAAGATCTTTACTAATTGTGGTACGTAACTCCTCCCAACTTCTGCCCGAATAGCAAACCGCAACATCGACATAAATATTTTTTTCGGTCATAAATAAGGCACATTGATCAGCTCTTATACCAGACGTGTCTCTTGATGGCCAAAATGCTTCTAACAAACAAACAATTAGTTACGAATAACGATGTGTTTGGCTGTATTAAAATAAATAAATAATTTGAACTGTGCATAATTATTTCACCTAAAAGGTAGTTTTCTGAGATTAATCCCTAACCGAACAATTATTGTTAGTGTTGCTTTTATTAATGCTAAAAAATACATGACCCCTAAAGCAAAGTATTATGCTATTTTATATCTATTTCACCTAACAAAGACAACATGTAATTTAGCATAGTAGCATATTTTAAAGATCAGCGTTATTGTATTGATTGACAATTCTAAATGAATCTATAAGTTGTTGTTGTTTTATTTTGTTACAGCTATATGATAAATACACCCATGTCACTTCAAAATCATTTGTACATATTTTGTAACATTCATACAATAATTCTAATCCCAGTGCGACAAGAATGGGGATTGGTCATAATTTAAAAAATTGATCCTGGTGTAGGAGCAGCGTTCTTCAGGGATCATACATCTCAGGATAACCTACGCTAGACAGGAGATTAATCTTCCCGGAGCTGGCAGACTGAATGATAAATATTTCATATACGATTATTGATGGTTCAAAGGAAATTACACATGGAAACTGAAATCGTATTAGTAAGTGAAAAATTTAATGCCAAAATAGATTTTTTATGTACATATAAAACTTATACCAACCAATTGCTAATTGATCATTGAGAGGGGAACTTTACCGGTGTTGTTGTTTAAGAAATTACAAATATTATATGATTGTGATTTTACACACAAACTCTACTCAGTCAAATTGATTTATGTATTATATAAGCCTTTTTGAACACTCAGTATACACCAATATGTATGTGTGGTGGCACAAGTAAAACTTAATTATTTTTTTTTTAGGTTTAGAGCTTGGTTGATTCTTTGTATTTTATAAAGTCAGTTTTTCTAGTATCTTTTTTTTTTCGTTATGCAAGATTGATTTAAAATACAAGAACTGTATTACAGCAACAAATCTTAAACCATTACTTTTTTTGCTTTTTGGTCAATTTCTGTATAAATAATAAATCCATATATATATATATATATATATATATATATATATATATATATATATATATATATATATATATATATATATATATATATATATATATACATAACAGCCTCGGTGGTTTAGTGGTGACAACGTGTGCCTCTGAACCGAAGGGTACTGGGTTCGAGTCCAGGGTACTCCTTTAACTTTTTCAGCACATACTGTACAATTAACATCAACCGAGGTTGTGGCATTGTATTTGAGCAAGTGGAATGTCTGCACGTTCCGCCCTTCTGAGGGGGCGTAAAGACGTCGGTCCCGTGTTCATGCGATGTTGGCCACGTTAAAGATCCCTACCCTCCTTACAGAAAGGTAGGGCTTCGGCAAAATTTTCAGGATAGTGAGGTGAAACTGATCCCTGGCGTCGGTCATTGGCCATAGCCGCGGAAATATGCCGTCAGTAAAGAAATAAACTCACACACACACATATATATATATATATATATATATATATATATATATATATATATATATATATATATATATATATATATATATTAGTACAATATATCAACGTTTTTGAAAATTGTTTTGAAATGCGTGTGATTCAAAATCCGTGGACCTCAAATTTAGGATTGCTGAAATTGTCTATATGGTTATTATTGTTAAAAGTTGATGCTATTTCTACGTTAAATATTGACATACATCACATAGATATTTCAATACGTTATCTCCTTGTCGACACCCACGGTACAATAGTATTTAGGCTGTAAGCCCTCGTGGTGTGTTGTTGAAATATATAATAAAAAAATTGGATGATCAAGTTTATTTTTATATTCCAGAAGACATGTTGACAATCAGAGAAAGATAATATTAACCGATAAGGTTCGTTGGCCGGTAAACAAGTTTTTTCGGAAACATTCTAAGTTTACCTTCGGAAAATTTTTGTACATTTTAAAAAATAAAAGTCATTTTGATGAAATATGGTACATTATATTTCGTCTTTACAGGTTATACTGGTAATCAAATTTGATGCCTGCTTTCTTTAAAAACATATTTGCTAATAAAAACATTTTTATGAAAATTCGATACCATAACGTACTTGCTGCGTCCAGACTTTTATTATTATTCTCAGATTGTCAGCGTGTCATTTGGATTATAAAAACAAACTGGATCATCCAATTCCATGAAACCAGTGGAATTAAAATTCTCTGCTGCGATATTGAATATATCACTTCAGGAAAGTAACAATATCTGAGAAGTTGTGGTATTTAGGTATAGAACATAGGTAATGCAGAACTATGTATGTAGAACGCTCTGAAATAGAAATATATAGGGTGCTCCATTCGAAAAAAGCAAGTTATACCCGCTTGAATTTCCATCTTTTGTCAGACCATAAAGGCACACCCTATATAAAAAAACTGATTCTTATTCCAGTGATTTTGCAAGACATAGTTAGCAGCAATCTGTTGTCCAAAAACATATTTTCTAGATTTACATTTTACAAAGATACATCAAATTATAAAAAGAGCTACGATAACGCATATTTTTCGAAAATCGCTAATATTTCAAAAACTAATAACGCTCGGTGTAGAAAGTACTAGGTAAGATATATCCCAAATTGGATCGCTATTTTGAAAAAGCAAAAATATGCAGGGTTTCAGTTCAAATAACGAAGTTGGTGTCGCGTCCCGGTATAGTTTTGCAACTATTTTACTCTGAATGAGAATATCGTATAATAGCCGAATACAAATTTTCAGCTCTCAGGTCGGATGAGGAGATCATAAACTTCTAATGAGCGCTTCTTAGCAATCAGCCTGTATATATATATATATATATATATATATATATATATATATATATATATATATATATATATATATATATATATATATATATATATATATAGATAGATATATATATATATATATATATATATATATATATATATATATATATATATATATATATATATATATATATATATATATATATATATATATATATATATATATATATATATAGATAGATTTCACACGGATAACTCAAAAAATACTCGGCCGATTTTGATAAAATTTGGCGCGTATCTTCCTTTTGGAAGTGGCTTGAAAAAGTTCATTAGACAGGAAAATCGAACTAGATTTTCCATGAAAATTTGAGGTTTTCTTTAAAAAAATTGTATCTCCAAAAATAAAAAAGCTATGGTAATACAATTTGGTGCGCAAGTTTACGAAAAACTGTATACCAAAATTTAGATTTATATGTAAGAGGAAAATGAAGTTATAAAAATATATTTGGTGCCAGACCATTTCTATAATAAGTCACTACCAGAACGCAGTTGCTGCGTCCAGACGTACTGTATTTTAAATCTAACGATAATGCATGTTTTTGTGGAAGAAAATTGATATGGTTCATCGTTTTTAAGTTATTGCAATTGTTTTGTAACTTTTTACGTTTTCGGTACATATCAAAAATGGGTGATACGGCGTGTTTACTAATAGATAGCGAGCCCTATGTAAACGACGTATTCAGAGAGGTTTTTGTTAATATTGTTCGTCCAAAAAATCGAGATGCTCTATACAGAACACTACCAATTTGAAAAAATTCTAAATGCTGTAACTCGATTTTTTCAAGGAGAAAACAGCCTGTATTTTGTGTTTTAGAAGTAAAAGGCATGACCTTCGGTTTAGCTGATTTATAACACTTCCTGTACCTAAAGACTTTAGTTTCGGAAACATATACATTACCCAAGCAACAAATTAAGGCATGTTAACCAGCACTCGAGTCCAAATAACCTAACCAAGTTGTAATTTAGTAATAATTAACCAAAATGTTGCCCTAATTGTCATAATGACTACAAATTTGGAAATGCGGCTCAAAACTAGCTTATTTTTGACTATTACAATTACTCCAAAGTCACTAACTTACAAGTAACTAAATTGGGAAAAAATTGGTTTAATTTAACTCATAAAATATACTTGAATATACTTTTGTGTTTCAATTCCAGAGTTGGTAATTTTTAGGTCGAAGTGTGCCCTAAATTGGATTGAAAATCGACTACTAAGCGCAAGTACCTGAAATACCTACTTTAATGTAATTTATTACCTAATATTAACCTGCAATATGTCTCTGTGGTATAGTAAATTGGAGGTCTTCTTATGAAGTCCAGCTTACATATATTTTACCAGTTTCATTGCAATACAGCACAGGAAATATTTTAGGCACTGAGCTAACCTAAAATGGCTTTCTGATCGGCTATAAAGTCATAATTACTGCAGAAATGGTCTTACAAGTCAAATTGCCTACCTTAAAGTTGAAAATACCCATAAAATCTGACTTGAAGTAAAAATTGTCCTCAAAGTTCAAAATGTACAGCAGTGAAATACATTTGTGAATCTTAAAGGTGTGTCAGTTGATAAACTTCATCAATAAAAGTTTATTCTTGTTGTTAATGTGCGTGCATCAGTAACAAATATAGTGTTTGAAACCAATAAAAGTTTACAGACATACTACAAACTATTATAGAGTAGTAAAGAATGCTCATAGAAAAATAGTGATAGATGCTGATCATTCAAAGTGGCTTACATGAAATCAGCACGTTTCCCTCTTCAATATAATACATCCATTTTCATGCCAAATGGAGTGAAGCAGTGGCAACACGGTCAGCTGTCATGTTTATGTTTATTTACTTATTTTATTTTGTTTCTATTAATGTCTATATATATATATATATATATATATATATATATATATATATATATATATATATATATATATATATATATATATATAATATATATATATATATATATATATGTCTCTCGGCTGTGCACGGATGTAAGTAATATATATATTTCTATACACGAAAATGTTTCATTTCTAATAAATTCAAACAAAATTCGTTTACCATATAGTTGAAATTCCCATAATAGGACAAAATGCCTTCAAAGTTTGGTTAGTTTGCCCTGTCATTAGGAATTGTGACTTATAGGTAAAAAAAACAGGGCAAAATTGACTTTCAGGTCAATAATGTTAGAAGGGCAGCCATATTAAATTAATTTTGCGGTATCCATCTTGATTGTATTGGAAAATGAAAAATAATTTTTTGTTAAATATAGTGTAATCAAATTTTAGTTCCATAAAAACATTAAATAATGATTGTATACCATGACGACAAGATAGCTTTGTGTTGTTTACATCACCAATCCTCCAAAATCAGAATTTCAAGAATTTTGAATAATTTTTTATTTTCACTAATTTTATCGTTTATACGGGCGCTCGAATTTTATCGAAGTATCATCATAATTTTAACAGAAAAAAACATAACCGCAGTGGGTTTTGTCTTTATATAGTGCGAATCACCTTTATCATTGTTGCAAATATTTGAAGTAAGTTCTTTGATCATTCAAGATGTCATTTTTTGACAAAGATGGGCAATATCTCTACTACTCTACTGTTTGTTTATACATACATAACCACAGATCCTGCAGAACCGAATAATGTCACATGCGTAGTTCGTTGTTAAGAACGTCACGGCACTCGGCGCCTAATGTCAGAGTCAAGTAAAGCGTAGCACATTTACATTTACCAATATATTACGTCCATTGGCCCAATATAGAATGAAAATGCCCTAAATATAACTAAAACGCCTTGGTCGAAACGCCTTGCTGGACCTATTATCGACTTCCATATTACTTTGACTTTATTCCCCACCTTGGTAATATACACTTAAATTTTACTTGAAAATGACCAGTGGTGATTTGGTCTCCAACCTATTGGTAGGGCGATTTTACGTCAATTTGACTTTAAATGTTGCTTGGGTTATAACCAATCGGACACCATGATTCATATGCGGATCACTTTAAGAATATTTTGTTCAGTTATAAATTCAATTCTAATAACCGATCAGATTATTTGATTATTAGCGAATTAAAAAAAAATGTTTAAATTAAGTTTCGTAGAAAAAATGGTAAAAAATATTGAATTTGACAGGATTATCTATGTTTACTTCTTCCAATTATGTGAGTACTCAGTTGATAAAATGTTTTCATAAATATGAAATGAAGCTTTAAGTTGACAGACTTAAATAGCGTTCTTATTTCTGACAGCCTGTGACACAAAACTGAGGATTTCCTCCTTATATTTTTCTTTGAAGTTGAAATAAAAACTTTTTTAAATGTTGTTTTTTTTCCAATTTAATGACATATTAGGTATATACTTTGAATGTTAGGTATTTTTTTTTTAGAAAATTTTCTTGCAACAATATTTAGTAAGTTCTCGCAGAAATTTTTCTAGCGTTTGCGTAGAATTAATTTTTTGTAAGATTTTTGTCAAATGTTGGTAATTATGGATAGGTACATAAATTTCTATAATTTACTGTAACAAGAAATATTTTCAAATTTTCGTAAAAAATATAATGTTTGTGTAACAATAGTTAAGACAATTTTTGTAGAAAAAAAATTAACGAATTTCCGTGAAAGAAACATGTTATTTACAAATTATTGTGCAAATACGCTTTTTCAATTTTAGTTAAAAAGCTTTTTGTGAATAATTATTACTTGACAGGTGTGTAAATATCTTGAAGAAGATCGTTGGCTAAGAAAGTCGGACCAGTTTTTTCAGGAAGATTTTAAGTTTATTCTTTGAAAATTGTTGTACTTTTCCAAACAATAAAGTTGTTTTGATGAAATATGATAGGTACATTGTTTCTGCTATTTCATTAAAAAACAAGACATATTTACTACTAAAAATATTTTTGTGAAAATTCAGTACCATAACGCACCTTCTGTCTCCATATTAGACGGTTCTAAGCCTCTCTTCATATTTTTGACAGCTTCTTAACTTCGGGGGTGAAAAGCATAGTTAATATATGGGCAGAATACTCACTTGTGAACTCTCTGTAGCTTATAGTTTGCATGTTTTGGTATATAAACAGTTTGTTTGTAATGCACACTTGTAAAACCTTGGAAAGGCATCAGTTATACTTTCACTTTTCTTGTAGTTAAGGTTTAATACAAATTAACAACTCTCTTCATCTAATTTTACTTGAAAAAATTAACCCAAGTCCAAAACAGTAAACAAGTTTCTATTTGACGTTCTGTTTACATTTTTAATAATAGTAATTGCCCTTAGGTATGTACTCTCTCCTTCTCTCTTATGACTATCCATGTTTTTCTATCTTCCTCTTCAGTTACAGTGTCATCTTTTTCATTCTCTCTTTCACTATATATAATTACTGAAATTTAAAAAATTCATCTTCAAAGGAAATATTAACATGTCTCTTATCACTTATCAAAATCCGATAAGTTTTTGTTCTTTGGTTAAATGTTAATATTCATATGAAATTATATTTTTACTAATATTCCTTTGACTGAACAATAAGGTTGCGCTCAGAAAGATCTTAAGAAAGTTGACTGCAGCCAGAAGCTGGATTTTGTTACAACTTTACAATTATTTGATATATGAAGTTAATTAATTAATTAAATTATTAAACTTCAGTGAAAATTATTTATATTTTTGTCAGAAAAGAAACCTCACATATTTATGTAAGCTTCTATTATTTAATTATTAAATTTTCCCCACATTTATTCTGCCTAATAAAAAAATTTAAAATAAGTAGCACCTGCTGAGAGAGCTATTTTTTCATTGTAGGGTTTCTTGTCGGGGGCTGAAATCTGGTGGTGTTTTCTGCTTTAACTGGGTCGGCACTCACACCTCAGGGCCCAAAGAATTAATGGTCAATGACTAAGTTCCAGATAAGTCCACGAAGTTTTTTTTGTTTGTTTATTTTGTGTAACTTGAGTAGTACACCTACAATGAGATCATTATTAAGCTATACATACGTTTAAGTTGATGTTTTAACCTTGTCTTTTTGTGTAAACTCGAGCAGTCGACAGTAAGGGGGAATCTGAATCTTTGTTAAATTAAATTAATAATTACATCTCTGACACAGTAACACATTTTACCATCGCTGAGTGTCAGCCTAAAATACAACAATGAATTAATGTAACCATTTCTCACTTACGGTGTTGTGATCCCAGCTATTAAATTTCACTTACCGTTGATGTCTTTGTATTTATTTAACTATCAGATAATTAACTAAAATACTTTGTGTCAAATAATTTATCAATTTATAAACTTCTAACCCTCAAAAAACCGTTCTTTTAACATCTGTTGCACCTGTCACTAGAGGTAGGCAAATAGTTCTGACATATCTGCTGAGCCTGGTACCAACAGCCCATGCTGAAGTTCCCAATTCCCTGGTGTAGCGCAACCATTCTCTATTCTTCTCTTTTACTCTTCCCTGTGGTTTGTTTAATTTTCTTTTCCTTCTTTCTTTATTTTTCCGAAACCTCCCTTTTCCTAAATTGTAACGGTCCAGAAGGCGGGCAAGCTTTTCATAATTTTTTTATTAAGAAAACCCGTGACAAATAGTGTTTAGTATATATTTGTTTTTTTTTCTAAACATTTATTAGATCAAAACACAATAAGTTAGCATCGAGCTGTATTTATAGTTTCCTCCTGTCTCATAATGTTTTTAGGCAGCGGCGAAAGCGGTTACAGAGAAGAAAACAAACATTAATATAGCCTGATAAGTAGGTTCTGCATCTATATTTAAGCCTACTACCTACCAAATTTTGCATGTCTTTCATTTAAAAAAAGACATATTCATATTATAAGCATGTTTACTAAAATTCGCTACCATAACGCACTTGCTGTGTCCAGACGTTTTTGTTCTTGAAAATGGAACATATGTGATTTGGAGATTATAATTTAGGTCAAGTCAACCAAACGCTTGTAATAAGTGTTAGCCATTTACAAATAATTTCTGATTTGATTTGATTTGATTTGTCTATCTTAGAGATACCAAAGTTATATCAGAAATCATACATCGATTTGTACAACCTTAAGGGGAGTAGGAAACAAAAATTCTGGGCTGATCTCTGAGCAAACTTTATATCTCGTTTTAAATTCAATGCAGCTGAATATCAATGTTAGGCTGGAATGTTATTCCCAAGGGGCAGTTACCTTGTACGGTCAGTGACTTTCATCTTTCCCTTTACTTCATCGACATGAATCATGGCAGCAGAATGATTTGTTGGGTAAGAACCCTTAGTAGCCAACACAGCGATCTACCGTGAATTCATTTATTATTGCCAATTGTCAAATTAGTTAAGACCAGGCGTAGCAAGTACGTTATGGCAGTCATTTTCCATAGAACTATTGACATTTAGTAACTCAATATTCGTATGTAAGGCTGTATGTAAGGATGTATTCTCACCATAATTAGAACCGCAGACCGGTTTCGCTCCAATTAGAGCCCATCAGCAAGGTATACTAATTACAGCGAAAACACACCTATAAAGTAATACGCCTATGGTAGCCAGCCGCCTAAAACATTGTGAGATGTACGATAAGGTCGCCATCTCGGTGCGGAACCAGGTAGTATGTTGTCGACACGCCAGCTTCAAATAACACAAAATGTTATAAAATAGAGACTGTGTACAACCAAGTAAGAATTTTATAAATTGTCAGCCCTGCCCCACAAAAAACAATATCCCGCTAATCTAAAAACCTAAATCCTTATAAATTTCAAAACATTTTATAACATTATATAACATTATAATTGAATAAAATACTGAAAAGAATTCAAACTGATCCCCAGAGGAGTCATGGTATGCGATTATAAATGTAAGTATTTCAAAAACTTAAGTCTTTAGGTATGTGTGTGTGTGTGACAAAACAGCTTTGGTATGGCTTCAGACGAATCTATTAGCCACAGGTAATAAGTCTTTAGGTATAAATTGTGTTATACAAAACTTGAAGCAGAGAGTATGCTATTTACTTCTGAAACACAAAATACAGGCTGTTGCATTTGAAAGAGTTAAGTTACGGAAGTTTGAAGTTTTTTAAGTTCAGTCACTATTTGAGAGCGCCCTGTATGCAGCATCTTCATTTTTTTTCTACTAATAATATAAACGAAAACTTTTCTAAATGCATCATTTTCATGGGACTCCGCTATCTATTTGGTATCATAATTTTCGATATGCCAAAAATGTGAAAAGTTTAAGAATAATTAAGATAAATTAAAAACGATGACCGCTATCAATTTTTTTTTACAAACGTGTATCATAATTCGATAGAAGATGAAAAAAATGGAATAACATATGAGGCGCTTCATTAAAAACAAAGTCTGGACGCAACAAGTGCGTTATGGTAGTGAATTTTCATTAAAAAAAATTTCAATAGCAAATATGTATGTTTTTTAAAGACATCAGACATAAAATTTGGTAACCAGTATAACGTATATAGTAGGAACAATGTACCATATATCATAAAAATAAATCAATTGTTTAAATATGTACAACATGTTTCGAAAATAAACTTGAAATTCTCCCAAAAAAAAACTGGTTTCCTGGCTAACGAACCTTAGGTTAATAGCAAATTCAGCTATTGAAATCTGAAGCATTTGATAAAAGTTCGTACCATAACGCACTTGGTGCGTTCCAAATTTTTTCTCACACACATCCATTATATTTCGATGCAAAATAGAAAAATGCAATAATATAAGGCGACATGCCCCGTGACTGTAAACATAATTTTATAAGATGCAGGTTAAGACAGCTTATAATTAACGTATACAATATTTTCTCGTATCTTGTATAATAACGGATATATTGAGCTTTATCGCAGAAGGGCGCTACCCTGTATATATGAAAAAAACTATCCCCGGGTGTGGGTTCTAGGGTGTCTATTTTGCACTTATTTGAAGATCTCTTTTAAAAATTCAAAAGTGGCGGTCTCTTAAATAGCAAATTTTTTCTATGGAAATTCGCTAAGAATTAAAGATCATTGAACGATAAACTCCATTACTAAAAGTACTACCAAAGCACTGCACAACTAGGTATTTCGTAATTATTCTCACCGATACTTATCTGTCTTAATCTATATTCTAAATTTAATAAATCTGTTATTTCTTCGTCTGGGTCAGACATACAATTATCGACAGTAGATAAATGGAAAAATTGATAAAATGGATAAAAATGGAAGTAGCAAAACAACTTACGTAACGATTACTGATATTACTTCCTCCAATGGACTGCTTGGTTCTTTGACCGGTTATTAGGCGTCGATAAATTAAAAAATCAATATTTGTTTGATTTTTTTAACCGATACAAACGACTGCGCCACATAGCTTTACAGTTAAGACGTTAAGATTTTTTAAACAATATTTATTTAACTATTACACAACTAATATATAAAAAAACAATAATAAAAATAATAGATATCAACCTAAGTGTGATACTAATAAAATACTATACTGCAGCATGCGATGTGTAAAGTACTACGTTAGGGACAGAAATGAACGCCTCGCTGAAGGTGAGTCGTCTATTTATAATGTTCACCTCGGGATTGGCACTATTGTTCTTTAGAAGTAACTTCTACTCTGTTGGCTCAGCTTCGCACACTTTACGGCGTAGTTTCTCAAGGTGCCTTCTGATCTGATTTTTAATGATTTATGATGCTCTTTAACACGGTGACGAATAACACAACATTTTGGATACTTCTATGGTCGTCTGAATTCTGTTGTATATAAGCACAAGCTTAGTCTCTTTGTATTGCACAGTGTACAATTAACTATAGAATCCTAGAATAAATAAATTATCAGCGGGTTAATTTACGTAACATGCTCATAAGAACATTTTTGATTTCCCGAAATTGTAGTGATATGAAATTTGACAGCCCACCATAGCCGACTGCTTGCAAATTTAATTAAAGTATTTCGTAAATGACGCACTTCCGAAAACACCGGAAATGGGCGACATCTTTGTTTTTAAATGGACATAGGTAACCACTTCTGACTTCATACTTATATTCTACATTAAATTCTCAGCTTAGCACATCTATCAAGCTTAGCACATCTATCAACACCTATCTGCCATTGTTTTTTTTCTCCAAGGGTAGCAGACAAAAATCGTTGCAATTACATTTTTATTGAAAAATCGTGTTACAATAATAAATAATAGCAACAAAATAACAACCCGGTGTTTCTGGCAGTACCGCCATTTTAAAGATATTTTATTTAGACTTGCAGCAGTCGATTATGACCGGCTATCAAATTTCATAATAATATGATTTCGGTCAATGTAATTTTAGTGAAGTTTCGTAGAAAAAATTCACTAATGGGGAGAACCCGATTTTTGAATTTTGAAAAAAAAATTGCAAATGAGCGCGAACTAGGACCCTTAGAACCCAAATCCGGGGTCAGTTTTAATTTTTATCTGTGTGTGTGTGTGTGTGTGTGTCACACCGATAACTCAAAAAATAATGGGCCGATTTTGATAAAATTTGGCACGTACCTTCCTTTTGTAAATGGCTTGGACAAGTACGTTAATCAGGAAAATCTAACGAGGTTTTCTGGGAAAATTTTGAGTTTTCATTGGAAAAAAAATTTTATTTCAAAAAATAAAAAAGCTATATAACCAAATTTGGTCGGTAGATTTACGATATAATAAGGAAACTATAGACCAAAATTGAAATGTCTCTGTTACAAGAAAAAAAAGTTATATATAATATTTTGTGCCAGATCATTTCTATGAAAATTCACTACCATAACGCACTTGCTGCGTCCAGGCTTTTTTTATAACAAACGGGCTAGGTGAATTACCCCGAAAAGATATATATATATATATATATATATATATATATATGTATAGATATATATATATATATATATATATATATATATATATATATATATATATATATATATATATATATATATATATATATATATATATATATATATGTATATATATATATATATATATATATATATATATATATATATATATATATATATATATATATATATATATATATATATATATATATATATATATATATATATATATATATATATACAGGGTCATCAATGGTCGATGATAGGTTAGACGTTTATGGAAAAGGAGACATAGGATGCATCTGAAAATGTGGATACTGCCATAAACAGGCACGACATGTCTTCCTAAAATATGCCGCCTCTACTCAAAAGTAGTAACAACTTTTTTATTTTTAATAGGACACCCTGAATATTATTTTATTTTAAGAAATGGGTTTTTTTATGATCATTTTTCTTAATACCTATACATATCTACACCTGTTTTCGAGATAATACTTTTTTTTCTCAGAAAAATGGTACCACTAAAATTTTTTAATTTAGCTGCTATTTGAACCCATAGAAAGCTGACTTTTTGGGCACAGTTTGCAAAAGCCTTATTTTTAATAGTTACCTAAATACATTTATTTCATGTTATACAGGCCGGTTTAAAATTGATGGTTTTAAAGTGACACACAAAAAAGGCCAAAACTTTATTTTCTCAAATAAGACAGCCTGTATATAATTAAAAATTCTAAAAGGCAATTAAATATCCTCCTAATTGATGTACTATAGTGGTATACCTAACTCGTCAAGTTTTCAAAATAATGGCAATAATGATTAAAAAACACATTATCTTCACATAATTTGTATTAGTTGATCATGGAACGCCATGTGATTTAACAATTGCTTAGTTGTTTAGTGTGTTTGGCAGACGCCGAAGTTTTACGATTGATTTGCGATTTTCCACTTAATATTTATTTGAAAACAAGTTAAGATGGAGAGAAATAATTACTCAAATTAAGTTCTGTTGACACTATTAGTGAATTTTCTTTAAAAAATTCACTAATGAGGTGATCTGGACTTTTGAATTGAAAACAAGATTCTTTAAATGGGCGCTAACCAGACCCCTAGAACACATATCGGGGGTCAATTTCAAATGTTTATATATATATATATATATATATATATATATATATATATATATATATATATATATATATATATATAAACATTTGAAATTGACCCCCGATATGTGTTCTAGGGGTCTGGTTAGCGCCCATTTAAAGAATCTTGTTTTCAATTCAAAAGTCCAGATCACCTCATTAGTGAATTTTTTATATATATATATATATATATATATATATATATATATATATATATATATATATATATATATATATATATATATATAAACTTTCTTTCGTTTATTGGTTTCAATTACATTTCATTGAACTTCCTACATCGTCTTGCAACAACTTCGTCAGATTGTCCATGAAAAATAAATAGTGCCATCTAAACTTCATTTGAGTAATTATTTCGTTCCATCTTAAATGGTTTTCAAATAAAAATTAAGTAGAAAATCGCAAATGAATCTCAAAACTTCGGCGTCTGTCAAACACAGTAAACAATTAGGCAATGGTCGAATCACATGGCGTTCCATGACCAACTAATGCAAATTATGTGAAGTTGATGTGTTTTTTAATAATTATTGCGATTATTTTGAAAACTTGACGAGTTAGATATACCACTTTGCTACATTAACTTGTAGGAAATTTAATTTCATTTCAGAGTTTTAAATCCTATACAGGTGTCCCATTTGAAAAACTAAAATTTTGGCCTTCTTTGTGTGTCACGTTAAAATCATAAATGTTAAATCGCCCTGTATTATATAAAGTGAATTTATTTACGTAGCTAATAAATACAAGGCTCTTGCTAACTGTGCTTAAAATTTCAGCCTTCTATGGGTTTAAATAGCAGCAAAATTTAATTTTTTTTTGGTACCATTTTTCCGAGAAAAAAATTAAATAAGTATTATCTTGAAAACCGGTGTAGATAGGTATAGGAAGCTATTAAAAAAATGATTATAAAGAAATTGCAATTCTAAAAATAAAATAAGATACAGATGTCTCATTAAAAAAAAGAAAGTTGTTACTACTTTTAAGGAGAAGCGGCAACACCGCCAAAATGAAAATATATAAGAAAGACAAGCCGTGCCTATTTATGGCCATATCTAAATCTTCAGATTAATCCTATGTCTCGTTTTCCATAAGCGTCTAACTTACCATCGATCATCAATGACACTGTATATATATATATATATATATATATATATATATATATATATATATATATATATATATATATATATATATATATATATATAATAATAATAATAATAACAGGCCTTTATTGAAAAAGAAAAGTAACAAAAAGAAACACTACAATCAAAAATGATACATACCAACCCGCACGATGGCGAAGTCTAGCAAACTCTGCTATTCCACTTAACCACCGCACAGATTGTTTACATAAAAACACAAATGCATGGCAAACAAACGCTTCAAATGCAAAAAAGCAAACCACAACCATTCATAAACCATTCTCCTCACACCGCATCTCCACCCTCGCATCAACATCTCAAGAACTCACCGAACACATACACACACACCCATACACCTACCCACACACAGAGAGACAAGCACGCACACACGTTCATGCGCACAGAACAACTCATTCCCTACAGAATCTCGCATTACTGACTACTAAACAAAAACTCTCTCACCTTGTATTTGAACTTATTCATATTATACCGCTTAAAATCATCTGGAAGACAGTTAAGTAGTTTGATGGCACTATAAACAAATGATCTTTTAAACACCGCAGTATGAAATCGTGGTAGACAGAACTCATTTTTATTTCTTATATTCACGTTGTGAGCTTCAGAGCGCAATGAAAAGTGGCGACTTAAATCAGTCGGAACGTCTTGACAAATCAATATTTTATAGACGTAAGTAAGTAAATGCAACTTGAATCTGTTCTCCATAGAAAGCCAGCGCAAATCACGAATCCTCCCAGATACATGCTCTCGTCTACTCAGACCAAAGACAAAACGACAACACCAGTTCTGAACCCTCTGAACTGCACACCTATCTAATGAATCCAAACAGGGCATGTAAACAAAGTTGCAATAATTGAAGTGAGAGAGCACAAGGGTCTCCGACAACTGAATCCTTAGCTTCATACTCAAAGCATGCCTATTTGAATAGAGCAATTTAAGATTAAGAAACGCCTTTTTTCTCAAATTACTCACATGTTCCCTGAACCTGAGCCTAGTGTCAATAACCATACCAAGGTTCCTAGCCGATTCCACAAAGTTTAACCTTTCATTATTTACCCAAATATTAAGAACAGACTTTAAAAAATGTTCTCTAGACCTGCTACAGAAAAGCATAACCTGTGACTTACTACAGTTGAGTTTCAGATTATGTTCAAGAGACAAATCGCAAATTTTTTGTAACTCACTGCATAATATATTATTGGCGTTATTATAGTCATTACAGTCGAAACTCAGGTGCATCTGAATGTCATCGGCATAGGCCTGAATCCTGCAATGCTGCAAGGAGGTCAAGATGTCCGAAGTATATATCAAAAAGAACAGTGGACCCAGAACAGAACCCTGCGGTACACCCGAACGGATCTCCAGCTCACCAGATGTTACATGATTATAAGAGACACACTGATACCTGTCAGTTAAATAGGAACGCATCAGACTCAGGGCAGGAGTATCAAAACCATAATATTTTAGCTTGGCACAGAGTAACTCATGACTAACAGTGTCATATATATATATATATATATATATATATATATATATATATATATATATATATATATATATATATATATATATATATAAATATTGCTCTAGAGGAGATCGACACTTTTGAATGCTTCAGATGAGTGCGATGAAGATCTCTAGGCCTTAACATTAGGATCAGTTGCGATTTATATATATATATATATATATATATATATATATATATATATATATATATATTTATATATATATATATATATATATATATATATATATATATATATATATATATATATATAAATCGCAACTGATCCTAATGTTAAGGCCTAGAGATCTTCATCGCACTCATCTGAAGCATTCAAAAGTGTCGATCTCCTCTAGAGCAATATTTTTACGAAAGTTCGCAAAAAAATGACAGAGACAAGATGCAACGAGCTAAAGATCAATAAAATTGTGGTGGAGTAGTTAAATGGGAAAAGGTGCTACCTAAAAAAACTAAGAGGAGAGCAGGACTGTGGCACATATTCTAAGACAGAAAAAATTTCAAAAAACATTTTTTGAAAGAGACACCAAAATGGGAAAAGGCAGAACCAAGAAGGTTGCTTTTGAAAAACCTAGGTCAATCATTGTTGAATTGCGAAAACTACAATACAATTAAAAGAGCTGCTGGAGACAAAGAGTCATCATTGCGACGACCAGGCGACATCGCCTTGAGACTGTTATGATAATAATGATCGATTTATGTTTATGCACAAATCCATTTCTTTCAGGTTTAAGCGCATACAACCATTGTTAATTGAATGAAATGAAACTCCGCGAGAAAAACAAAGTACATATTCGTCAATCCACTTTCAATTATATTACTCTTTTGGCATACGATCAATTTAAAGCGTTTATATGTTTATCCTACTTTTCCCAAATAAGGCCGCATAAACCGATACCGAAGTATGTTCGGTGTTTCCTATTGGATCTGAATTAAAAATAACGACATCGTTTAGCCAAATGTTTCGCTCCTCTGAAAACGAGTATGTGTACTCAACAATAATAAAACGCAGCATAAGCTCAAAAGGATAAGCAAACGTTTATTATTTACGACCCATTAAATTTGACTCCAAGATACCGTCTACCGAGTACCTACATTAGGAAAGAGGGTAATTTCATCTTAAAATCGCGGGTACAGTGTCCGGGGCAGTATTTTATAGGCAATCGCTTTCTGGGGTTCATTTCCGGCCGCGAACATCCCGCGTTTTCGGTGAAGCACATAAACCTCAGACTCCCCCACCCGCTAGATGTCGCTGTCTGCTGCAGTGGCCTATGAATAATACTACCAGCGATGCCCCGACCTTCATAAATTCCTTTTATTGACGATCAATTATATCGGATATTTTGCATATAAATCTGGAAGACTTCGGCCTGTTACTGAAAGGTTTATTGTCGAAATCTGATGCTGAGGTTTTTACGATTATTTTCACATACTTTACGTCAAGATAAATTGTATTACATTTTCTGTAATATGCTCATTTAAAAATCGTTTGTCTTGGCCACAATGCCAATAGATACAAGAAATAATCATTGTTTTTGTTACAGACATATCGTATCAAAAATAATTTTGTGCATGTATGTATAATATGCTACTTATAATATACTGAAAGTTTGCCTAAATTGATATAACATAGATAACATGTAAATAATATACTATAGATCACTTTTTATTGTTGTTTTATTATTTGCGACCCAATTTTCAATTACAATTCTAGACCAAGTACACCCCTCCCAATGTTTAACCACAATTCTAGTCGCCCCACCCCTGTCCACCATATCCGACATTCTCGCGAGGTATATATATATATATATATATATATATATATATATATATATATATATATATATATATATATATATATATATATATATATATATATATATATATATATATATATATATATATATATATATATATATAGCGATCACAATAAACCAGTATGCAGCAATGTAACGTTTCAACAGCCCAGACAGCCGAGACATCATAAATATCAGAAGGCACCTTCAAGTCACCAGGATAGAGGACTCCTTGGGAACGACGCAGTATAGTGAACCCCAACCGTGGGAAGCTGAGTCAACAAAGATGGAAAGTCACCTCTGAATAACAATAGACACACTCCTAACTAAAAATATTATAAATAGCCAGCCCGCTCTCAGCGATGTGTCCATTCTTGTTTCTTATAATTATAAGTTACTCTGCACATCGCGTGCTAATCTTCATAGAATGAAAACCACATGAGAGACGGCTGGTCATAACAGTGTCTACTAAACCCGAATATGGAAGCAGAGTAAATGAATTTTACAAATGCTCTGCTGTATGGATAGGAACATATTTCGATATAGTCCTTATAAACGTAAACCATTAAGCAGTCGTCTCTTCAAAAGTCGCAGAAAATAATAATCCCTGGCGACAGCTACTGATAAAGACTGCTTCGTTGTTTAAATTAGTACCTGGCGCATAACTCTCTATTACTGGAGAATTTTCATTATGAAAAATTCACTAATAGAGAGGTCACGATGAAAAGCTTTTGAAAACAATTTTTAAGATGAGCGCGAATTTGGCTCCCTAGAACCCAAAACCGAGGTCCGTTAAATATTTTTATATCTCAGCTATATCCAGAAAATATCACAACTATACTTTTTATTGCATTTTTTGATACAGATTAAAAACAAAGTGTGACTTTGTGTAGCATTCCCTATAGCGATCTTTGACATTTGTGAAAATATTACGACTTTCTTTTTTTTTAGCTCCGATTTATGTGCTATTTCAAAAATGCTGTGAGCTGACTTTTGAGTTTTGCGGCCTTAAATTCGAAATATCAATACACGACATTTAATGCTTTAAAATGGTTAAAGAATAATTTATTATCATTGCACAGGGTGTATTATTTTTGGGTTACAGCATATATAATTTTATACAAGTGGCATAACTTGGGTTTTTCAAACAGAAAACTACAATTTTTATGGATTGGTCAGGTAGACCATTTAATTGTGCATCGACGTAGTATAGGGTTCTCTATAGCTATATTTGATAGTTTTTGAGTTATAGTTGTTTGTTTTAGTTTCGATTCTAAAAAGCATGGTACTGTCAGATTGTCACTGTATGAGGCACAGAGCATGTGAACAATGTCAGGTGACACCTAAACGTCTTCTTGACAAGGAAGTCAGCAGTTTTTGTGTCTCCATTGTTTAAGCTTACTTCCGTCTAATAAGTGCTTGTTTTAAGAATAATTGGAATATAATTATCAGAAATAAAATGAGTTTATCACGCTGCAAATTATTTGATCCTATCCTCGTGACTAGATAATCTGTCGCCACAAAAACTTATCGAATGCAACTACATGCAATGATTGTATATTATGGACTTATTCATATTTTTACCATACAAAAAGTGAAACACAATTTAATGAATATAGTTGTAATATGCAAACCAGATAGTGAAATATACCATAATGACATAATAATAATAATAATAATAATAATAATAATAATAATAATAATAATAATAATAATAATAATGATAATAATAATAATAATAATAATAATAATAATAATAATAATAATAATAATCCACAGTCATTAGCATTAAAAAAATCTAGATTAGAACTATTCAAAATTTTGCCCATTGACCTGAATACACAATCTAACCCTCCTTACCATTTCTTCTTAAACATTGCTCAAGATTTGCAAACTTATTGCCCTGCACGCGTCTGCAATTTTATTTCTTAGTATCTGTCGGGTGTTGAATGGTGTTTGATACACAATTTCCTTGATATAGCCCCATAGCAAAAAAATCTAGACATGTGAGGTCAGGGTCCTTGCAGGCCACTAGACGGGACCACCTTGGCCTATCCATTTATTGGGGTACCCCGATCGATTGTTATCTAGAGGCAAATCTTCCAAAAACACGTCTACATCTTCTTTCCAAATATCCATCTGCACGTTGAGGTGTCCATTAAATAAATATGGCCCAATAAGATTTGTCCCAATTATTCCAGCCCAAACATTTATCGTAAAATGGTGCTGGTTGACAATTGATCTGCAAAAGTTTCCATTTTCTGAAGCGTAATAATGAAAGTTGTGCCCGCTAACCCTATCACAATTTAAAAATGAAGATTCATCTCTGAACATCACGTAAGTAAAAAAAATCACTTTCATTGTACTTTCCAACTGCCCACTCGGAAAAACTGAAGCAACTTCGAAAATCTGCATTCATCAATGCCTGCTGCAACTTAATTTTATATCGGTGAAACTTGTATTTTCAAATGTTCTGTTCAAAGAAGATTTTGATATTCCTAATCCTTGGACAACTTTCCTCACGCTTGTGTGCGGATTATCTAATGCCGATGCAACAACGGAAAATTCTCTTTCTTCATTGCCACATACTCTCTGTTTGCGTGTTGACATTTCGTAACTGGCGTTAGCAGTTCACAAAAAAACGGTCCAACAATTTTACGAAACATTTTCCTGGGGATGTCTTCGATTCGGATATGTTCGTGCGTACACACGAGATACTACGACACAGTTTCGCTGACATTCGCCTACAGTAAGTGTCACAATAAGTAACTCCGCAGTATTATAATTGATTTTAAATTAAATAACACAGAAGTTAGAATATAAGACTTGGCTTAAACACCTGAGAACTGAAAATAGGTACAGTTTTGGTTAGGTCGCGTTTATCTGTCATCATAAAATATTAGTTGTTTCATTCTCTGTGCCTCCTGTATCTGACAGAATACAGTTTTTACAAGCGAAACTAAAACAAGCAACTAGAGCTATAGAAAAACCTACACTACGTCGATGCAAAATTTAATGCTCTACATGACCAATCCATAAAAATTAGGGTGTTGTATTTGAGAAACACAAATTATGCCACTTTAAAATTAGATATACTGTCACCTAAAAATAATTCACCCTGTACAATGATGATAAATTATTCTTTAATTAGTTTAAGGAATTAAATGTCCTCTATTGATATTTAGAATTTAAGGCAGCAAGACTTGAAAGCATACTTTTTGAATAACACATAAATCGGAGCCAAAAAAAAAAAAGAAAGTCGCAATATTTTAACAAATATCACAAATAGCTATAGGGAATGCTACACAAAGTCACACTTATTTTTTTATCTCTATCAAAAAATACAAAAAAAAGTATAGCATTTCATTGTAAAATAACAAAGTTGATAGCTACTTCCGGTGCAACCGGAAGTTACACAAAGCAAAATATATTTTCTAGGCTACTATTGGGACATCCTGTATGTATATATATATATATATATATATATATATATATATATATATATATATATATATATATATAACACATAAACAATCACATAAACAATCAGGTGTGCAAAATACGATTTTTGAGCAGCAGGTTTAAAATGTACCGAGATATGTTTGACCAAAAGCATCTTAAGATCATATACAAATCTCTCGTTGAGACACATTTGCAGTACGCTAATATCATCTGGGGAGGAGCTGCAAGATGTTATATAAAAAGACTGGAAGTCGCTCAAAAGTGGATTTTAAAAATAATTGGTAACAGATGTTATACTTACCCAAGTGATGACCTTTATGCAGAAATGCGTGTCCCGGATCTCTCTCAGATTTACCTTGGGTCTGTGGGTATATGGCAACAAAAGAATAGAGGAAGACTCACTGAAGCATCCCATGGCTATCAGACTCGATCGATTGGGAGCGCCAGCATGATCTCGAGGTTTAATAAGTCTCAGACCCGGACATGTCATGTTCAAATGGGACCAAGACTACAGAACTTCTTGCCACCGAATGTACAATCTGTATGTGACATGCGATTGTTTAAGGTACTGCTGAAGGCTTGGATACCCAACTGGCCAAGACTGAATGGTCGTAGGATAATTCATGGGTAACTATTGAATTGTTGTTGTGCTGTGGTAATTTTTCTAATTCTGTCGCCGTGTGTTGAATGCCTCTTTTGTTGAAGCTGTGTCATATGAACATGTGTTATCTAAGAAAGTGAGTGAGGAATGAGCAAGTAAGTCATTGAGGAAGTGAGCAAGTGAGTGAGTGAGTGAGTGAGCAAGTATGTGTGAGTGTGATTGTTTCTAATTTTGTACTGTATTTTATTTGTTTTGTCTTGGATCTTAAATTGTGACCATTTTGATTGGCTTATTTGTTACAATGGTTATGATTGTTTAGTTTTGTAAGTAATGTTTGTATAGTGTAATCTTCCTTGTAGCCATGCGCTGTCTGCCTTCTTAAGATAGCGATGTTGCGCTGGATTGAGGATTGTTAAGTACAACATTTATATTCCAGACCCATGCACAAGTCTTTGACTTTTGTGGGATAGTTTGGGTTTATTCTCCCTCTGTTAGTATTATTGTAGAATCATTGTAACTGTCTATTTTATGTGAATAAATCTATATATATATATATATATATATATATATATATATATATATATATATATATATATATATATATATATATATATATATATATATATATATATATACATCTATGTATGTATCCGAGCGATAACTTAAGAAATACTCAACTGATTTGAACGAAACTTGGCACATATCTTCACTGTATTAAGACCGCGGACGAGTTTGTATATCAGTTATTAAGGATGTTTTGTCGCCAAAAATATGCAAAACTATTATTGAAAACGCTATTTTTGTAAGTATCAGAGCAACTAGAATCAGACTCTACACGTGGCTCGGAATGCTGTAAATAAACCTATGTTGGTACACAATATTTAGAGTTTTTTCCAAATTAAAAATAAAATCACAAACACATGCGTTGAAACGACTTAGTGGTTAAAGTCCAATACCTCAGAGACAGGGTAATTAACTGCCACGCGTAGATTGTTTCATACACAGGTATAAGCCATACATCAATGGTAACCAAACTAGATAAATACCAGGCATAAAGCATACTACCCGAACCAACCAATCGTGGAATCTCGGTCGCAAATATGGGAAATGACAGACGACATTAAATTACAAATTTGCCAAGTGATTTCTATTTAACTGGGGGATTCAATCAATTATTAAAATACGCTATATTTGCAGCTTTGTGGATGGCCCCAAATACATTTTTAGCGCAGCATAGATAGATTATGCTATGGTTTTAGGCTGAAAGTGTCGCATATTGTTGTAGAAATGTAAACAAAATCATGTCAAGTCTTTAGAAATGATTCTGAAATAGTTTCTTATATCTTTAAACTTAAACATTAGACGTCATACAAGACCGAAACAATCCTTAAATGTGTTTCAGTGGCAACTCTACTAAATCTGTAATTAATTGTTACGTATACTTTTAATATACTACCCCGGGCATGAAGGCTGTGTCAAGTGTCATGTAAACAAAACCTTAGTTGACGTATTACGAGATAGCTCAATGGAAGCTTGCTAGTCTAGTACGCAGAAGGCTGCATGAACGAATACAGCTCGATGAATGTATGTTTTTTATGTTTTGTTTTGACATTTGGAGAAACAATAGTGCATAAATTTCATACGTTTTGAACAAGATCTCATTTTTGTTTAAAACGCCTGAATAAGTTTGTCACCTTTGAGTGAAATTATAATTTTCACCAGACATTTTGTTATTGTTGATGTCATTTCTTAACGTCATATAGTCTAGGATAGACATAACTAAAAGATTGAATGAAAGGCATATCTTTGTTTGGAGAGAAGCCTTTCATTCAATTTTTTAGTTGTTATTGTTGATCTTGAAAAAACCGGTTTGCTTAGTTTGCCTAATTAATAAGGAAAAATAACTGTTATGTTAATAATTTGGCAGATACTTTACTTTTCTAAATATGCATTAAGTTTTCTTCTGGAAATCTTTTGTATAACTTTAGTGAAATTTGTAATACAAGTTTCTTTTAAAGAGACTTACACTATCTACAGCTATACCAACATGTAATTCTTCAGCTTCATAGAAAATTAAGTTTTGGGTATTTTTCTTGAAATGAGTTAGAACACAAGATTTTTTTTTTGACAATAGAGAGGTATCGGTGGTAACACTTTCGAAATAATTCTTCAAATGTGCGCGTACTAGGACCTCTAAAATAGATCTTCAAGGTATGTGTATGTTTAAAGTATTAACTTTACTAATATGCTGTATAATAATAGTGTAAAATTCTTATGAAAATTATCTACTATAACGCACCTGCTGCGACCAGAAATGTTATCTTTTGTTTGTGCTTTTCAGGTGATTCTGATGTATGCTTCTGGTTTAATCTACAGTCTTCATCGTCGCTCTTCTGTCATCGTTGTAAGTACCTACCTTATAGATTTTTAAATTTCTCGTTACCAAAATGCAATCCTACCAGTCAATTAGATGCTGAGCTCTTTCATGGCCAGCATCTAGCCAAACAACGTTTTCACATATTTTACGTCAAGATAAAGTATTATCGCATTTTCTTCGATAGTGCATATGCATTATCGTCTCCTACGTTTGAATAATAAGACCCCGGGTATTTGAAATTCCATCGCTGGGGAATGGAGACATTCTTTACCCCTGAGTTTAATTCTAGTCTAATTTATGCGCGTCGTCTCTCATGTCTCGTGTAATATTACCAAGTGCAGGCATTGATAAAAAGGATTACTCTGCTGCAACCTTGTTATTTATATCCTGTAGAATTCGGTTTCCCACATGAACTTGTACACAAAGGAAAACTCTAACGTGCCGCAACTTATCACAAGTAACAATGTATTTGAAAAATCAAGCCTGCATTGAGTGATACTTCATTTCGCAGGTCTGTAAGGGTAGATATTATTACTTATTCCCGAGGCAGGAAAATATCAGCAACTTCTACATGAAAAATGCGATTCTCAATTCCGGCAAGACTTATACAATGTTGAGCATGTTAAATAAATTGACTGAATTTTTCCTAAATGATGCTTTCCATATGGCTACTTAGAAAAACTTTTAAATGAGATTACTCATAACACCAAGCTAATCTTTTTTCAGTTTTATGCATGAATTTTCTTTTTCCCTCGACTTATATCGAATTAAGTTTTGCTCTGTAATACCGATTCTCAAACTGTGGGCGCACCCCTCTAGTGGGCGTGATAAAACTAAATGAGAGGCGGGAGCATACTGAGAAAAAAAAAAGAAAATATATTTATTCTTAAAAATGTATTTAATTTACGGAAAGAAAAGTAATAGAATACACTTATATGGAATTGTATTAGTGCTGCAAAATGTATTTAATAAATAACTTGTCAATATTAAATTAAAAACAAAATTAATAATTAATAGTGACGTCCCTGGGCCTGTCTTTCAGAGCAAAGTTTTCTAAAAAATGTTTAATTATTAGAAATTGACACTTATAAGCCTGTTTTATATATTTATCTGAGATCTACATTTCTCTGTGGATCATGCAGTGTACCCAGATACACAGTGCAGATGTTGATTTCAAAAGTACTTGTGTACTTTGGAGGTCTGGGGATTATTACATCTGGCTATTTGATATAAAACTTTGTAAGAGGCAACTGAAGCTTTTTCATTCACTTTTTTTTAAATTATTTTTGTTTTTCATATGATTTTAATTGTAATTCAAATAATTCTTGGGGTCTGCTAACGTTCTTACTATAAAGCGTCTCCAAATGTCGTGTAACTTTATTAGGTTACATACGGTCTGCTGCCAATTTTTTTTAGCGAATAACACACGGGGGTTTTCTTCTTCATGTACTTTAGTGCTGGTAAACCAAAACTATACATATTTTTGTGAATATTTTCTTGATCTTTGTTTCAGAACCACTCTCCTCGTGCAATTGTTGTTATACATGATTCTGTATACACTGTATAAAACGACTGCTGCTCAAATTCCATTAATTGCAATTAACACGCAAATAACAATATATAGTTTCCCGGTAGAAGGAGCGACTCCACTAACACTGGCTGGAAGTGAACGAGATGCAGCATTTATACACGCCGCGCAGACGTTCTAGAATGTTAGAAACAAATCAGAACTTCACGCGGAGACGCGAGAATGTCAGCTATGGTGGACGTAACGTATGACATATCGGGCGCTATTAGAATTGTTATTAAAAATTGGATCCCAAATACTAAAAGGTTGAGAAACGCTGCCCTAAGATTTCATGTACACGCTGTTTAGCATACCAGTTTCCTGTATTAATCCTTAACGTTCTAAATATTTACGGTGATTGGGTATTTTACCCGTTTCAAAAAACTGTTCAAATTCTTGTATCCATTTTTCTAGTTCTGACGTTTCATTGGCTGACACTGTTTTAATGTCTTTAATGCCTATGTTATATTCACAAACTCATTTGCGCCTAAAAAGCCAAAAATACATTGTGGTTAATGATCTCTAACCTGCTTTAATATATTTTGTTTTAATTTCATAATCTACATAAATGAGCAATGTATGAAGATCGACAATTAATTTAACTTTTTTTATAAAGTTTAAATGTCTTATAGCTTTTATAGAAAATTGAACTGAACGATGTGTCTATGTCAAGTTTTATTAATATTAATTTACCTTCTATTCAGCATTCAAGAAACATCTTTTTTGCTTTGTGAAGTTCGCTGACCTCTGCTGTGGCACTCATGTGCTCTTCTTTTGAAGTTAAACAATGTGGTTATTTTTGTATTCGATTTTTGTAGTAAAAATGTACTAATGAGGAGATCGCAACTTGTTAATTTTGAAAAACTTATTTATATGAGCGCGAACTATGCACTCTAGAACACATACCGGGGTCAGTTCCAATATATATATATATATATATATATATATATATATATATATATATATATATATATATATATATATATATATATATATATATATATATATATATATACTTGTACATCTTCAAACAATAAAGTAATTTTAATGAAATATGGTACATCATTGTTTCTACCCTATTCAAAGGTTATACTGGTAACAAATAATGTGATGCCTGCTTTCAATAAGAAGACATATTTGCTGTTACAAACAGTTTTATTAAAATTCACTTCCATAACGCACTTGCGGCGTCCAAATTTTTTATTTGATTTCGATAAACAAACTTTTTTAAGGTGTAAATTTATTTAAAAACACTACAATGGTCATTTTTATACTTGCAACTAACTGATTTTGATATCCGTACCGATAAACAGTGTTCGGCATTTTTGCTATGGAAGGTGTAGTTCTTTGACTTGCCATTCATCATTTGAGAATACTTATCCTGTGTTAATTTCAATTTTTATATGTTTATATATATATATATATATATATATATATATATATATATATATATATATATATATATATATATATATATATATATATATATATCTCACTGATATCTCAAAAAATAATTGGCCGATTTTGATGAAATTTGGGACGTACCTTCTTCCTGTAAGTGACTTGGATAAGTTGGTTAGCCAAAAAAATAGGAACAGGTTTTCCGAGAAAGTTTTGGGTTCCCTTTCGAAAAAATGTTTTGTCTTAGAAAATAACTAACCTATAGCAATCTAATTTGGTATGTGAGTTTATCTGATCTCTATGTTACAAGCAAAAAAAAATATAAATACTTAATTCAAAAATTGTTTGGTGCCAGATCATTTCGATCAAAATTCACAAGCATAACACATTTGCTGCGTCCAGATTTTTCTTTTATTTGATGCATGATCTCTAGAGACTATCTTAAGTTACTGAAGCTTGTTTTAATTACTGACACTTTACATTTCAGTGTGTATTATTGTAAAACTTCGCTATACTTTAGAAGTTTTTTAATTTGTAGGAACTCTGGTCGTATTTTCCCTCTTTCAAACCACTCTAAACTGACATCTTAGAAACTAGTCAGCGATTGATCACACTCGCGGAAAAATGGTTGGTTGTTTTGGTTTACGATTAAACTCGTCACTAATTTCATATTTTTGCTGTACTCTGTTAATAAATAAGCGGTGACCTACCCTCGAAATTCTCCTAGGGTTAAGGTATTCATTAAAAATTAAATCCAGGACTGTATACTTCCATATCAGTTTGTCTGAGCTGTCAAAATTTTATCTGCCATGTTTGAAATTAATATATTCTTGAATTTTAAATATCTAAATAACAATAGTCCTTAATAATTCGAACCCTTAATTCAAGAGAACTTGCAAGATCATTATCATCATTTTGCCACGTGTTCCAAAAAACCACTGCGAAAAGAATACTTCCACCACGCTTTTTATCACAGGCTGTTATTAAAATTAAAATAAAAAAATATTAGGCATTTGCAATCTCAAAGTCAAAAAAGCCTTCATTTAGCCACGTTTCAGTCAAAGCTATGAACTCATAACGATTGTCTGAGTGGCATATCATGAAACAGATTTGACACTAGTGTCACCTAGTGGGTACTAGAAAGTTATATTTATGCCGGTTGTACTGGTGGACAGAGCATGTTTTTCTAGGTTTAGTTTTTTTAACCCTGTTATTGCAGGCAGTGAGGAATAAGTGCATGCAGATAAAAAAAAATATATAAATATAAAGGTAAGTAGATAAATACGTTGAAAAGGTGCGTAATCTCAGTAAGCTGTCCAACTAAAATTAATTTTTGTTAGAATCTCGTGTGCTACTGCAGCGATTCTCAACATGTGGGGCGCGCCCACTAGAAGGGCGCGATATAACTAAGTGGAGGGCGCGAGGATAATGAAAGAAAATATATTATTAAAAAATGTATTTAATTTACTGAAAAAAAAGCAATAGAATACACTTATATAGAATTGTATCAGAACTGCACAATGTGTTTAATAATTAACTAATTAATATTAAATTAAAAACAAAATTAATAATGATTAGTGACTCCCTTGGACCTGTCTCGCAGAGCAAATTTTTTCCTAAGAAGGTTTAATATTAGAAATTGGCACTCTAGGCCCTTTTTATGAATTTAGCTGAGATCTATACCCTGTCTTCAAAGCAGCTGCCGCAGAAAATCCGGTTTTGCAAATGTAGGATATTAAAAATGGTAATAGTATACGAAATGGTCTTGTTTTCAGTGCAAAAAAATCATCATTCTACCCTGCCCAAAATTCAAAAAGTGATTTATTACTAAATTGTCTTTTGATTTTGCCACTTACCGTAAAGTCTATAAAGATTTCTTCTTCGGCAGTTGCGAGACCTTCGAAGTTATTTAGAAATGGGTCGCTAACCCACTCGTAACTTGTTATCAAGTTGAAGTCAGCAAGAAAATAATTTTAAAATTATTTGGCAGCATGGTAACATTATTTTCAGTGGTTACAAGAACAACATGGACATGTTTTTTTAGCCTTGTGCGTTTTAACACATTTATCCACATTTGCAAACATTGGTAGGTTTCTTTTGCTTTACCTTTCTGCTTCATAATTGTAGTTTTATACAAAACGCAATAACTTCATTACTCATATCCAACATATGTGTGACCATCTTGCCTCGGAATAAAATAGTAACGCTGAATGTACCGCACCCATTTCTTTACAAACAGCAGAAAACATTCTTGATTTAACTGGTCTCATTTTTCTAGGGTTGCCACCGTCGTTTGCACAATATTCAGACGGGGCTCATTTCTTTAAAAGCCAGAGCTCAACTGTGGTTCATGGAATAAATGCAGATACACTGTGATGATTTTGGTTTCACAAGTGCCTGTATACTTTGGTATCATCCATACATGGTACCAGCACCATCGGTGGCTATTTCGACGCAATTTTTCCACTCTAACTTCGTCTCGTTTAGTAAATCATTTAGGATATGAATTAATGCAAGTGCTATCGCTTTGAGTTCTATTGGTTTGCAGAATAGTAGTTCTTCTACTGCTGATAAGCCATCACAAAATCGAACATGGAGAATTAAACAACCATCTTTATTTTTATCTGTTGCATCATCCGGCTGAATTTAAAAAAAATGTCACGTAAGTCCCTGAAAATCTGATGCTATACATCTTCAGCTATATCACCAATTTGGTGGGCAACAGTATCATTTGATTGAGTTATGGACTGCAGTTGTTGGGCAAAATTATCTCCAAACATAGTTTATACGATCTCAATTGCAACTCGCAGAATAAGCTCTTCAATAAAGTGTGAGGCTTTTTACATGTGCCTATTTGATACAAAACTTTGTAAAAGTTAAGTTTTTTCATTCACAGAGAAAGTTTTTTATTAACATGATTTTTGCTTTTCATATGAATTTAATTGTAATTGGTATAATGCTCGGGTTTGTTAACGTACTCACTGTGACATATTTCCAAAGCTCGTTTAAGCTTCATGTTTCATGCTGTTTGTTGCCAAAATTTTTAAGCAGATGACGTACAGGGGTTTTCGTCTACATTTACTTCAGCGCTCGAAACCAAAACTCTAACTATCCTTGAGAAGATTTTTTGGTTTTTGTTTCAGAACCACTCTCGTCTGTGCACTTGTTGATGCTGCATTATCGTCAAATGCTCACTTACGCATACTTAAAATTTTATCCATGATTCTGTAAACACTGTGTAAATCTACTGCTACACTAATATTGTGAATTGCAGTTAACATGCAAGTTACTACATACAGATTCTCGGTAAAAGTATCGACTCGAATGAGAGAAACTGAAGGAGATTCAGCATTTATACCCGCCAGGCAGACGTTCTAGAATGTTTTAAACCAATATGAGCTTCTCCCGCGGCCGAGCTTATGTCCAGTGTGATGGTCGTAAGACGAAAATAAAATTGTGATTGAAAATTGGGTCGCAAATACTATAAGTTTGAGAAACGCTGTTTTACCGTGTTTAGTTTCTGATAGATTCGTAATTTTACATTATTTATTTCTTAAGCTTGTGAACATGCACGTTAAGCGCCAGCAAAGTAGAAAAGAAACATACTGAAAATCAATTTTTTATAAACAGGTTGCCCAGCTAGAAGATTATATATGCCAACATTGTAATATTTTCTCTGGGATATCCGAACTAATACGTCTAAAAGGATGGTATCCAAAGTGATATTAAGACCGGCATCAAAATGCAAAAGACGGTTCTGTTTGGAAAGCTAAAAGACCTCTTTTTTGTGGAAAACTATTTCAGGAATTATTACCTACATTGGTGAACTGTTTTGACACTTAAATAAGAACTACGCTCAAAACAATGTTTTCCTTTACTGAGTGCCAGGCCAACTTAATTTAATAAAGTGGTTAACGCACACCAGAGCCGGCAGTTTCACTTAGATGAAAACAAAATGCTTTATAAAAAATATTCTACATATACTTGGGCTTCTTAGTTAGAAAGCCTGACAGAAATAATTCGTAGGCATATTGGTTTTCAGTGCTACTTCTGTCAAATTAGGAAAATATGTGGAACGTACTAGCAAAATATCTAGTTTGAGTTTTCGTGAATATAAATTATAAAAATGTGACACGCGTTATGGTAGGGAATTTTCGTTAAATACTAAACTTCACCAACTCAGTTTTCTATTGCCATAATCTTAGAGTATAGTAAAGTCCCTATTAGGGCATGTGGTATCAAATTTTATGTAAAGAGCTCTACAATTTTTTAAGATAAAATTGTTTGAAAAAGTTTTTATTTCAGGCTGCATAACAAACTCATCCAAGCTATTTACAAAAAGAAGATACGTGCTGAGTTTCAACAAAATCGTTTAATTATGTTTTGAGTTATCTGTTGTTATAGGGACCCTAGAAACAAAAACATATGTATTTACTTCGAGAAAACGTATATGAATTAAATAAATAAGGTTTCTAAAATTTAATTTCTTACGGGCACAAGAATCTATTTATCTCTTGTTAGGTTCAGTAGAAAAGAGGCCTTTAATTTTTTTGCTTAACTTGATTTGAAATATATTGTTGAAAAATTTTTTGTTACAACTGCGGTGTTAAATAAGGAACCATGTTAATTTTGTCAAAGTATATGACATTTTTTTGCCTTCTACGACACTGGGTTGGTTGACGATGCTTCAAACAGGCGGTCGATCTCTAATAACAGCTAAATCCCTAGTTGTTTTTCCTTATTTGACACAACATTGTGTCTCAAGTGAAGATTTGTACAAATTTCGTTGCCTTGTTTCATAGAACAACAAAATACCACTGACATTCGGTTAACACTGATTACGGAGTTTTATTTCACGCGGTACTTTTTAGTTTATAATACATTTCTTTTTTTGTAATTATTACTTTGCGCTTTTGATTGGTTTATCTGTTATGTCTCACCCACCAAATGGTTTCACACAGACTGCTTATGTAAGACTTATCGAAATCCTTTGTTTTATTTAATGTTAAAGCTTATTGTAACATTTTACAGTCAAATATGCATATTTTTACTATACATGGTACAGGGACTGCTTATGTAAAAGTGTTGAAATCCCACCTTATTTTGTTTACTGATAAAAGTTATTATGACATTTCCTGTCAAATTTGCGTATTTTTACTATACATGGTATCACACAAACTGCTGCTGTAAAACTGTTTTCGTTTCACTTTATTTTCTTTACTGTTAAAACTTGTTTCAGTTCTCGTCAAATTTGCGTATTTTTACTATATATATATATATATATATATATATATATATATATATATATATATATATATATATATATATATATATATATATATATATATATATATATATATATATATATATATATATATATATATATATATATATATATATATATATATATATATATATATATATATATATATATATATATATATATATATATATATATATATATATATATATATATATATATATATATATATATATATATATATATATATATATATATATATATATATATATATATATATATATATATATATATATATATTGTCACACTGACTGCTTCTGTAAAACTGTTTAACTGTTTGAATCTCTTTTTATTTTCTTTACTGTTAAAACTTACTATGACATTTCGCGTCCAATTTGCGTATTTTTCTATGCATGGTATCACACGGACTACTTATGCAAAACTGTTCATCTTTGCTAACCTCCAAAGTTAAACTACTCTTTATAGACAACGAGCTGACCATTCACAATGGGATTTCCATTTTTCAACTAATAACACAGCTACCACCTCTATGTAAGGCTAGATGTATTCTCACCATAATTATAACCGTACACCGGTTTCGCTCTAATCAGAGCTCATCAGTACGGTATACTAATTACAGCGAGAACACACCTATAAACTAATACGGCTCTGGCTGCCGGCCTCCTAGAACATTGTGAGATGTATAACAGGGTCGCCATCTCGGTGCAGAACCAGGTTTTACGACAACTCCAAATAACACAAAGTGTCCTAAAATAGAGACTGTGTACAACCAAATAACATTTTTTTTTGAATTGTCAGCCCCGGATCATTTGTTCCTTAGTATAGGGACATTTCATGTAAGACTAGATGTATTATCACCATAATTAGCACCGCTGCTGTCGATCGTACACTTTGAAAACATTTTGTATGATACAATGCACAGTTTGAGCACATTTGAATACTTACAGCACGGTTTCGACAGTCAATTTGTCATGTTTAGCATTGTTCAAGCAAGTAACGTGTCCAAACTGTTTACTGAGACACGTGACGTTCAGTTTAGGCACCTGTAACGTATTTGTTTTCTTGAAGTGTCCGAATACCAAAATTGCAAATTCTTCAAACAAAAATTGATATTTTTTTGGGGGATTTTACACATTTAAAGAAGTTCTGTGATTTGTTGTTGGATTTCCTTAGGAGATTATCCCACTAAAATGTTACAACAATGAGACCATGCACTTTTTTAGTATCTGCGATTTCACTTAAATTTTGATTTTAATTTTAACTTAATTTAAGTGACTAATTATTGTTGTCTGTCTTAGTTAGATTGCTAATTCATGTATATATATATATATATATATATATATATATATATATATATATATATATATATATATATATATATATATATATATATATATATATATATATATATATATATTTGGTTTTAATGAAAATTAACTGAAATTTAACAAAATTACTTAGGTTTAAGTAGCACTTGCCTTGTTTTATTTGGTCTTTCAGCTTGTTATAAAATACTTATCGTAAAGCTTTCTTGTGTCATGTTTGTTTTTTAACTACTTAACGAGCCCCGTGTTATACATCATAACACGGGGCTCGTTAAGTAGTTAAAAAACAAACATGACACACACAAACATATATAAATCTTTTTTGGTACTTCATCAGTACCCTCAAAAGAGTTACAGCTATGATATACAATCGAAAGATAATTTAGAATTACCTACCGAAAACTGAGCAAAGTATGAGATGCAGCCAGCAAGGGAACACAGCAAAGAGACCGAGACATCTCATCGGTTTTTGATACTTCCCACGCAACAAACACACAGGACAACAGTCTAAAACCTCGGTTACATGGCCACATTAATAAAACACGGTTAAGATTTAAAAACTTTCAGTGAAAGAACCCATGCAACATGTGGTTTGTGAAAACCTGTTGATCGACAGACGACTTTTCTGTCATTACTGACAAGGCTGAAAACTTTATGTCAGAAGGGCATAGAAGGAAAACCAAAGAAGGCAAAGGGCTTTTAAATTGAAAAAAAAAGAAAAAACCAAAGCATGAGGCGGCAGGGTCACACTGAGGTACATATCACACAGGTGTGTATCTTGAAAAGATAAAAGGGGCCGAGGCCAGCGAAAAAAGGAGCGAAATTCGAATAAACAAAGAAAAACGAGAATACAGATTGAAGTTAAGCAGATTTATTGTTATATCTGACCAGCTGCCAGTAGACAGATGCACTAAACAAACAGTGTGAGAACACTATTTCAGGCCGGACATAAAGGATAGCCAGATAGCCTGCAAGGGCAAGGGAAGAGTTGTTCTGCCAATATGAAACGAAAAAACCAGAGAACGAGGAAACTGAAAATGCTTTAGTCACCCTGAGGTGTAATATCTCGGAGGTGTGTATCTTGATCTAGAGAGGCCACAGCTTAGCAAAAACGGAACAGCAAACTAGGAGCAAAATTATTTATAGAAGGGGCAGATTTCTTGTTATATCCGCTCACCTGGGATTGGGTAGATGAGTAAAATGGCAGCTAAGTGTTACCAGTTGTCATCATATAATGACTTAGAAAGGCCTTTGGGGCGGGTAAGCGATCCGGAGTATCCCTGTTCCAGAAAGAGTGAAAACGTAGCTGTAAAGTTTGGAACTAATGTTAGATAGGAAGGTCCAACACCACATAGACCCAATTAGAAATCACCGAGCAATACTCACATCACTAGGTTACGTTTTTTTTTTGATGCCCATAGACTTTTGAAGGTCGTTAGCCCTTATTGGGGCTAACAATAACGACCGTTATTACCTATGATCGATTATTATTAATTAAAACTGTGAAGTTCGAGACGCTGTCTTACCTGCTTGATAAGACAATAATGAAATCTGAATCGACACGGGATTTTTTTATTATTTTTCAAACTCTATAAAATGCTGGGACTCACGGCGTGATCAGCTTATTGTAGAGCAGGTAGCCATCAGTTTGACCGTACTCCGTATCCATGTACTTAGTTGATATCATAGAGTTTTGAGAGCCCGTTACAGTAACCGCTCTCTCGCTAGGCTCCAACAGCTGGAGCCATTTTAGCCGCGATTTTCGTTATTTAACGCATAATTTCAATAGCTGAGAAATTCCTTGATTCTGGTAATTATTTCTGATGAATTTTTATATTTTTAAAAACGATATTCTCATTTTAATATTGGCAACCACGGCATTTTCGCATTTTGTTATAGACCGTTATACCTTTATTTGGTTCTAACGGTTTCATTATCCCAGATCATTTTGTAAGGAGGCTAAGTAGTCACAGTCTACTAAGGTAATCGAAATATTTCTATCCTACCTTGATGCTGGTGGGGATGCTGAGTAGTCAGAACCTGTCTAGGCCACAATGGGGAAACATGAGCGTCTTTAGATAACGAACTGTTCCCTGAACTGGCCCAAGACCTGTGCTCCCTCTCTCGAATACGTCCGAAAGTCTCGGATAATTTTTTAGGGGATGCTGAGTAGTCCCAGCTCGTCTAGTTAAATATTATATTATACTACATTTCATGCTACTATATTCACACTACATTAGGACTATTGCGTCTCACTTTCAAGGATATTTTTGACAGCTGTTAAGGTTTACTGTCACCTCAGGAAAGTCGCAGTTTCGAAGCTGACAGTTCGTTTGTCTGCGACGTCGGTCAGTGTTTGACTCAAGGTCGTATAATACGGGGCCATCTCCCAAACAGCACATTAGGAAGGTTGTATGCGCGTTTTGCACACAGTAAAGACCTGAACCTTCAGACGTATTTTACTCCCAAGAGATCTCAGCCCCCTCGGGTTCCTTTGAACCCGACACCCCCCCCCCCAGAATTTTACTCAGAGCGGTATCATTTGAAATCACACTCCGAGATAACATCCAAGCAAAGTTGTTGGTATGTTATAAAGCTCAGAGGCCTCAGCCAGGTTAGGAGATCTTTGCCTTCCAGCAGATTAATCTAGATCCGATACCCGCCAGTATTTACCACTAGTAAGTCGCCTGTTGCGACAAATATGATATACCTTGCGGCTGATATTCCTTTTCGTCCCTGGACCCACAAGGGACTAAATAAACATGATGTGTCTTATCTTAGTCCGCTTTCGATACAACTTCTAAAGTTCTTTGTGTGACACAACAAAGCTTGATATATGGTGTACAGAATACTGAGATGCATACATATATAAAATAATATAGGGATTATCCATTAAAAAAACTTTATTTTGTTTGTCCTGAGAATATGTAGCACTTCTTATAGTGAAAAATAATGTTTAAATCGTATATATCAGGCTTTGGAATTCTTATGCGTGATGCCTTTATTTAGCACCTGGAATCTTTTATGACAAATATGATAGGTATGGAGATACCGCCCCATTAAAAATTGCGGACATGATCACATTAGCGTATAGTAGCGAATAAATAATCACAATTTGGTGGCCATCCACCAACTAGTTAACTGTTTGCAATTCCCCACATCCATTGTTTCAATATTTCAATACGAGTTCCTGTTAAATGCATTCCAGTAACCACAAAACGTGCTATACAACTAGTACTACTATAATCATACCGACCGAGTTATTAAAAGATTTATCTGTACCATAACTATTAAGCAACAACATACTGCATCTGCTCCTTTACAATAATTATGTATCCATATAAACACAAAAGCTTTGTTCATTTTGTTTTGGTGTTCAGCGTAAAATGTATCAAGAAAGCACTCATGCGGTTTCTATATTACAAATATAACAGGTTGTTCTTGTTTTATTGATTACAAAATATGGCAGGCAAATTAGAGTGGCAAATGCAAATGAAGTGCCTTTGAGTATAGAATATTAATGCCAACATAAACTAAGGTTACAAGTTACGTAAACACTTGGTTGCTTTAAAATAGACTATACAGGATGTTGTATATTCGATGCATTAGCACATTGATATCTTGGTGACAGAGATAGAAAGATAAAGGCAATGTTTGCATTTTAATTTTTAATAATTAGTAAAAAGGCAATTAAAAAATTCCTACTACTTCCACAACCATAAAAAAAACCGAATAAGCATTTTTTCTTTAAATTTTTTACAGCTTCATTATTTGTTAATTTGAAAAACCCAGACCACATTTTTATGCTCTTCAAGTCCTGGGCAAGGCTGAACTTTTTGCCACGTTGTTTGCCAGTAGTTATACTCTGAACTTACCTCCAAATGTTCAATAACCAACAGTCCCCATTGTCGCGCATAAAATGGCCGATATCATTTTCCAAACTAAAAAGGTCCGAAAGATATTCTATTCTCTTAATACCAAGAAAGCCTCTGGCCTTGACGAGATCTCAGCAATTGTTCTTAGGAAATGCGCACCAGAACTTGCTCCTTTCCTGACTCACCTGTTTCAGACATTTTACAATAGAGGCATATTCCCTAGTAACTGGAAAACTGCTCGAGTACAACCCGTCCTCAAGAAAAAATCGAAAGCGCTTCCTAGCAACTAAAGGTCTATTTCTCTCCTTTCAGTCGTCTCTAAAGTGATGGAAAAGTATATAAACACCGAATTACTAAAATTTCTTGAAAAACACAGTCTAATCCACGACAGGCAGTATGGATTCCGTCAGCGCAGATCAACCCATTCTTGGAACAAGTCTATGGAACTACAGGGTGAATCGCAGATTGTCGCTCCAGACATATCCAAAGCATTCGACCAGGTCTGGCACGCAACGCTGCTTAATAAACTTCCGGCCTATGACCGACGACCAAAACTCTGTACCTGGGCAGCAAATTTTCTCTCCAACCGGAGCATCACTGTTGTCGTGGATGGCTATTCCTCTAAACTGTATCAAATTAATGCAGGAGTTCCTCAGGTTTCAGCTTTAGCCCCTACTTTGTTTCTTCTCCACATCAATGGCCTCTTCCCGAGCACATCCAACCCAGTTTACAGTTACGCGGACGACAGCACCCTCCCTTCAAATAAACAATATTCTAAGCCTGTCTCTTTAGCCCAATTAGATGAGGATCGTAGACTCATGGAGTGTTCTGTCTCTGTGGATCTCCAAAAAATATTAGACTGGGGAAGTAGAAATCTTGTACAATTCAACCCCACCAAATCACAGTCTTGCTTTATTTCTCATAAGAGATACACCAGCCCTAGACCCATCACAATAAACAACCAAGTTATTCAAAGTAATGTGTCCTTTTCACTTGTTGGTATTTCTGTGGATCGAAATCTCAATTGGCACCAACATGTCACATCAATTGCAGAAGCGGCTGCTAAGAAATGAGGTTTCCTCTTCGGGGCTCGCGAATAACGTTTCAAAAGTTTATGGGTACATGAATACAAATATTTTCTTTGTGGTCAAGTCATGGGCCCTAAATTCATTCCACGAGAATGTCTTTTTGACGAGAGTAAATTATCACAGCTATGTGAAAGTTATGATTCAATTTGCACCACTATTTTTTTTTTCAAATTTATTTTAAAAGTACAGTGAACATCTTACATATTTGTTGCTACGGGAAATGCATGTCCGTATTTGAAACAAAAATTAATGTTGGTTTATAAACACGATTCGTCGTATCTGAAAAATACATTTATTTTCTTAAAAAGCATAAAAAAGTGTTCTCTATTTTCAGTAAAACATCCGTAAGAATGTAAAAAGACAATTTTTTTTCGGAAATCTCCGGATACTTACGGCAATTTTTTTAATTTCTTTTGATTAAGTTACTCAGCATGAAAATGAGCAACTCTGCCTTCATTCAACCAACTACCTATCTCTTACAGTTACCGAGATAGCAACGCTAATGCGTATAATTTGTAACACCCTGTAAGCGCGCAGCGCACAACATTAAACGTCACGATCATAAAAAGGAATTTATGCAACATATACAGGGTGTTGAAAAAATATGGGGCAATATTTAAGAGGTTGATTTCCCAGGTTATTTTATGAAAAAAAAAATCCCATAAACATAGGTGCTAAAATGCACTGTTTCCAAGATACAAGGTGTTAAATTTTTTTGTAAAATAACGATTTTTGTTTAATAATTCAAATATCTCCTCACCGAATGTTTTGAAATTTGGCAGCGTTGTTTGTATTATTAATGGACTGATTTGGCCCTAATTAGATACAGATTGGTAAGTCCATTGGCGTAAGGGGGGGCACCTCAGCAAAATTTAGTGACATAAAAATGTACGCCACTGACTGCAATATGATATGTATATTAATTTGGGATAAAGAAACTAAAACTACAAGTTTTTTGTCTCTAGAAATTTCTCCGTATTTGAATCGTTTACACGATAAAAAATAAAAACCTTCTTATGGCATGTCCATTTATCATACAGAAAATCACAAACACGAACAATAACTTTTGTTGAGGTGTCCCCCCTAATGCCAATGGACTTAACAATCTTTATCTAATTAGGATCAAATCAGCCCATTTTTACTACAAACAACGCTGCCAAATTTCAAAACAATCGGTGAGGAGATATTTGAATTATTTTTTAAAAATCGTTATTTTACAAAAAAAATTTACACCTTGTATCTTGGAAACAATGCATTTTAGCACCTATGTTTTTGGGAACTTTTTTTCATAAAATGACCTGGGAAATCAACCCCTTAAATATTGCCTCGTCTTCTGTAAACACCCTGTATATACAGATGAAACATTTAATATAAATATATAAATGTACTCTTTCTGCAGAAACAGATCCACGAACAATAGAGATGGTAAATTTAGGTAAGTTAAGCACTTAGTAGGCAGTAAGCTGTCTAAAAAAAATGTCAAAATTTATGTGCTGGAGAATTCTGGTTTCTTTTTGAGAAAATTTGATTAAAATTCACATCAATATGTAAATAAAAGCAAATATTAATCTTTCTGGCTACTGTGGAAACGTTGGTGGGATCGTAGCAGCAGAAGAAGCAAAATTAGGAACAAAATCAAAAATGACAGTCATTATAATAATTTTGACAGAAGCAGTTCAGGAGGACGTAACGAAAATTGTATCAATACATCCACAAGCATAGCTTATTTGTAAGATGCAATGTATAATTTTAATTACATATAAATAAATAAAAAAATAAAATAAATAAAATAAATATTTAACGAAACATGATGGAAAATAACTCGCGTAATTGATTTCATCTGAATTGTGGCCGCTACTGCCTACTAAGTGCTTAACTGACCTAAATTTACCATCTCTATTGTTCGTGGATCTGTTTCTGCAAAAAGAGTACATTTTTGCCTCTGTATAAAATATTCGGCAAAAACTGTATCTTACTTGTTAAATAAATATAAGTTTTACGGTATCAGTAAGATACAAATCGAACTAACGCACACATTTTCCATACGCAAACATTCAGACCTAAAAGATGGTTGTTATAACAGCATCCTTAAAAAGTTAAAGCGTCGAAGGAAGAAAACCAATTTTTTCTAGTTTAGGAAAGTCCCTGGCAATCACTTAAAACATGAATACATAACGGCATTCGCATATCAGGAAATTAGATAAGGGAATTGAGGCTAGTCCTTCATTTTGCTTGCGATATACGTCAGAAGCTTGCGAATATACATTTTCTTCGATTTCTTATGGAAATTTAAATGATTATTCTTATGTTTAGAACAGCCTTCTACCCTTCAGATAACTTCGTTTCATGCAGAAACAGATACACGTTAGACGCTCTCCTCGAATATTGGTTCCGTTTTAGACAGGACATATTATAATTTGCTTTGTGGCATTCTACAAGAAATTTATTGGTTATGGGGGTACGTTATTGAAGCTATCGCGACGTGAATCGAAAGGAAACAAAATATTGAAGTCGACGCTAAAGGAACCGCGATGCTAGAATTTTGATGTGAAATCGAGTCTATCTTACCTTGAAGATATTATTTTTTCTTTAACAAAATGCGAAGCTTGGGGACAGCATGCCTACTCTTCTAATATGGGTTGGAATGCAACTTATATAAATGTACGTTCTAAACGTTCTTTCAGAATATGGCCCAAATTACAAGTTATTTGGCATTTTGAATAAATATGAAAGCTATTTTATCAACAATGGGATACACCGTTACTGTAAAGACCTGCAGTCAAAGCACAAAATAATTCAGCAAAATATATCAAACTAAATTCTGTTGACCATACTAAAAAAGTCTGGACGTAGCAAGTGCGTTGTGGTAGCGAATTTTCATAAAAATATATTAATAGGAAATACGAAGAAAGCAGGCATCAAGTTTGGTTACCATAGTGTATCATTTAGAGTAGAAACAATGTAACATATTTTACCAAAATAACTTTACTGTTTAAAAATTTACAAAATTATCTGAAAATAAACTTAAAATATTTCCGAAAATACTGGTTTCCTGGCTAACGAACTCAGGTTAATAGGAAATTGACTTATTGAAATTTGAAGCATTTACTGAAAGCTCGCTGTCATAAAGCACTTGCTGCGTCCCGAATTTCTTTTCTTACAAACATGCATAATATTTCGATGGAAAATGCAAAAATTCCGTAATATAAGGCGTGTTCTATTTTAAAAAAAAGAAATTTTGTATCACCAACTACTTATGGGCCACACTGTGATTGTACACTTATAATTTTATGAGATACAAGTCAAGACAGCCTATAATTAACATATACAATTTTGTCTCACATCCTGTGTAATAGCGGATATTACTAAGCTTTATCGTCTAAGTGTGTCAGCCTGTATATATGGAAACAGATCAAACTGAAACTAACCTCGATATAGGATTTAGGGGGCCTCGCTCGCACTCATTTGTAGAAATCTTTTCAAAATTTCAAAGTGTCGGTTTCCTCATTAGCGAATTGTTTCTACGGAAATTCTCTACAAATTAAAGGCCATTAATTGATAAACTCTGTAACCAAAACTACTGCCAAAGCATCAGAGAAAGGGCCCATTAAAAATTAATTTTCTGGAAATACATTAATAAAAATAAAGGACAACGACGGTTGAAGCTGAAAGGTTTTTGAAAGTCTCCTTGCCACATTTTATCTACATAACCCGTGTTCGTTTTAGGTTCTTTGGCTAAATGTTGCAAATTTTGACGTTTCAAATTGCGACTTTGACGCTTTAAGAGGATAATCACAATTTTTTATGCCTATAACTTTTTGGTCTTTTAACATACACATCTATGTTTGGGTGTGTAGTTTACATTTGTGACGTAAGTCCTCGTACCAAATTTGATTCTCATCACTTTATTATTTCCTGAGATATAACAATTTTCCGAAATACAAAACAGAAAATTTTCCGAGAGAAACCTGGCCGAATGTTTTAAAACTTGCCTATTTTAAATGAAACAGCCTCGAGTTTTCTTTACATTCGATTAAACCAGACACTGGGCAATCTTTCATCTTTCCCTATACCAAAAGCCTACAGTTTCAGAAATATTACCATTTCTTCATAATACGAAAGTTATATGTCGCCATATTCCATGAAGCAGGCGCTGCATGTACTTAAATGTACAATAATCCATCGGAAATTACGCAAAATTAGGGTGTTTGGAGTAATCCATACAAAACCAAAATGCTTATTACTAACCAACCATTGAACAAATAAATCTAATGATACAATAAATATCACCATAAAATATTACAAAAATAGTTAGTTTTAACATTTGTATCAACGAACAAAACACTGAAATAAATTGAGGGAACACTTTTCATTCTGGTTAAGTGTGCAGAAGCATCATCGTGTTGAAACCACAAATTTTCTAAAGTTTCTACTGGGACACCACTTTCCAAATGCATCTTCCCTTACAAGAATGACAGATACAACGAGTCAGGTTGCCATCAAAAAATATATCCGTATAAGATAGCGTCCTTACATTCCGCTCCAAACGTTCACTTTAAATCAATGTTGGTGGTCTATTGCTCTTAATATTCTGGGATTCCTGTCAGCACAGTGATAAACATTATTTGTTGCTCTGACAGTGTTCGAAAATGATGACTTATCGAAGATAAAACACCATCAAAAAAGTCGTAGTGCTTTCTTATTTAATAATAGCCCGTTTACAAAATTGAAGCCCAGCTTGATGATCACAAAACTGTCAAAGTTTGGTGATGAGTTCTCACTCATCAATAAGGGTAGAATCTGTTTTTCTTCACGACTTTGTTCACCAATAAAAATTCGTGAAGCAATCTTATTTTCACTAAGGTCTGTCACACTGAGCCTAGGATTTTCTATCAGATTGAACAAAATATTTATTACAGTATTCTTGTTACTGACCTCACGAAGTATACCCGCCCCATGGAGAACACTCCTAGTTCTGTCAAACGTCTTCTTTAACCTAGAAAAACATTCTGCACTAGAGTTTCTCTCCAGGCCGGGATAAGTTGCGGGATAAATACGCGTGGCTTATGAACAATTAAGTTTACTCTCATCCAGACAGTACATCATGTTTTTAGTTTAGTCTGGGACTAATTCAAACTTGTAAACTTACTTCAATAAGGTTACCAATGCACCTATCAGAAAGTTTTGACATATTATGGAAACAAATAATACTTGCTAAAGTCAAAAATTGCCTCCAATGTCTAATTCATGGAATCTGGCGGTGTTTAACTATTACATTGTGAAATGGTGATAATCTTTGTGAAACCGCAGATTTTCGGTATAGGGAATGCCAGATAAAAGTTATAAGCCAGTGTCTGATCTCCTCCGGGAAAGCATAAATGACTGGAAACCCGGTACAAGTTTTGTTAAGTTTGACTTCACATTTTGATTAAGCCACTATCTAATCCTAACTCCTTTACAATCGGTATTTTTATAGAGAAATACAAATTGTATTTTTCACAAGACTCTAAGAATAACTAGAAAAATATTGAAATTTCGAAGAAAATTTTAATTACAGCAGAAACCTTATTTTTGGCAGTAATTTAAAAGGGTCAGAAAAAACAGGGGCTGTCATTTAAAAAAATGAGGTTGATGTTGGTCCAAGATATTTGCTGCATCCTGTATACACTGCAATATTTTATTTTTGCAGAGCTTAAAAGATCAAGGCCAGTTAATCTCAGATTTTTTCATATCTTCGAAAATAACTGAGATATCTTCCACCCCCCACTTGGTGGAGACTCTGTATAACTTGAGTCTACAACAAAAAAACATACACACTATGACGATAAATTTATTTTATATAAAGTCTATTTAGAAAGGATACATTCCTGTTAATCATAAGTATTTTCGTAACACTTTTAGTTTTATCAGTACAGTCTGTGGGTATAACCTCTTCAGATAAATAAAATTCAAGATGATGTTGTCGAGTCTTGTTTCAGATATCACCGTAGTTGTTTATTTTATTTAAAGCTGAATTCATTATCCTTTTAGGCAACTTGTCATCAATTTTCCTGATATACTTCTGATATGTTTTGTTTTGGTTAAATCAATTCTGTAATACATTATTATAAAGAGTTAGGTTAAGATAGGGAAATATAACATTTAAAACCTACCTTGTTATGATGGAAACTATGAGAAATGCAGCATTATGCTTAGTTTTGTATTTAATTGGAATGTTGGCAATTTTACTGAAGCTAAAGTGTTGTGATTTGTTTACGTTCAAATGACACGATCAATTAATTTCGTTTCAAAATGTAGGTCAGATGACCAGCTGTCATGTCAAATCTCGACTTGTCAGTGCTGCCAGCCGGAGATTAACATTCCCCTCCGCCTAGAAAAGTAGTACCTTGTTCTTTTAATTTTAATTTCTAAGAATGGTTTAGTATGGGTAATTGTTTTGTTCTTATAAAGGATATTAGCAGTTAAATTCTTGTTATACAGGATGCACTACATGTTAAATCTGCATTTATTTATCGGCTCTTATTTCTAGTGCACTATGATTGTCAGTTGGTATGGCGTAGGATACTCGGGATGCAAAAAACCGCTCATAAAATTCGGTTTGAAAAAAAAAAGAAGAAAATAATCGGGAATAAGTATTTTTTTGTTGTCCTGATAGTTAAGAAATTAAAAAGCCACGTTAGCTTTCTTTTACATTTTTGGCTTTTCTTCTGGAAACCACGCTGAGTCGTTTTAGAGTTTAACTCTATCAAATTTTATTTGGATTTAGTATTCACGCGGTTTAAAATATATTACTATCCTTTTATTTGAGTTTGATTAGTTGATATAGTCTCAATATTGGTTGGTGGCAGTAATATAGTCTGAAAATATTCAGGATAATCACAGAAGAAAACCAAGTAAGCTGCCGAATTAACATCTTTCGGTAAGGTTTATTATTCATACTCATTCTTTCTTTTGACTATCCCATATTTTATTGGCAAGTTGGAAGTTGGAAATTGAGAATTAGAAACTGTAAATTAGAAATGGGAATTGACAAACAGAACCAGAAAAGACAACTAAAATAGGTATCGATAATCAAATGAAAATAGGTCATAGCAGATAAGAAGTAGGACACAGCAAATAGGAAGATACCCATCAGCCCTAGCCTAGGACGCATTTTTGATAATTGTGACTAAGTCCCTAAACCCGAAGCTTAGTTAATGTTTGGATTCCGTTGGCTGTCCGCCTTATAAGTATAACTTTTTCATTTGCTGGTATTTTGTTGGTCAAGAAGGCAGTCTCTACAGTTCTCTACTACATTCTCTACAACTAGCAATATTTCTCTTACCGAAAAGAACTTTAAATAATCATTGAGTGTGACTTTAAGAATTTTACAGGTGTTGGATATTAAACCTATTGAGTTTAAAATTAATAATTGCTACCTCTTAAAACAATTTGAGCATTGTAATGTGACTGCGCGCATTCATAATTTCATGATATTTATTTGCAAACCTAAGCTAGCAACATATTGTGAGAATTTACATTATCACTTCACTTTATGCCTTTTCTAAGTATCTAATAACTAATTAAATTTATATTTTATTAATGCTGAGTGTATTACTACTTTGCAACTTGTTGTGTAAAATTTGGACGGCTTCTACTCATGTCTGGTAATTTTCATTAGCATACTTAAGTTCTTTAAGGAGTCCGGGGTCTTAAAATTGCCTGGCGCCTTTAAAAATTAAAGAACCTGGACCCACTCCCTCACCACTGAGTAGCCGCGGATTTAAGTTCTTTAAGAGTGTTACTACCATCTGAGAAATTTTACATGATAACCATCTAAGAGCAAAGTATACCGTAACAACACCTATCCATATGTGAGCAAAACAAAAAGGCTTGTGCATCCAAGGAGGGTTCTAAGCATGTTTCTGATCATTTTTTCTAAAAACCCTCTATGCATAAACTGTAAATTTACCGAAATTACATTTCACAACGTCGCCTATATAGCCTTTTTCAGATAATATCGAATACAGCACTAAAGTAAATAAATTAACTTGCTGTTCCACTTCTTTTAGTAAATTTTCGTAGAAAAAAAAAACCACTAATAGGGAGATCCAGACTTGCGAATTTTGAAAAAAATTTTGCAAATGAGCGCAAACTGGGACCTCTAGAACCCATATCCATAGTCAGTTTTAATCTTTATATGTTATATATATATATATATATATATATATATATATATATATATATATATATATATATAAATATAATGTACGTATCACGCCGATAACTCAAAAAATAATGGGCCGATTTTGATCAAATTTGGCACTTACCTTCCTTTTGTAAGTGGAGAGAAAGTGGATGAGAAATACAGAAATACTCTTTAAAGTGCTATTTATTTTTTTTTAAATGACCAACTAAGATGCGAAATTATGGATAATAAAAATTATGTATCCAGTAACTTATCTATCAAAGGGTTCCGTTCTCATTTTGTAAGCAGGTCTTCATACATGCAAAGAACATTGACGCCCGTGCTACTAAATTTAACACAACGGACCTAACAAATATGGTCTTCCGCACGGTAGCAAACTATAAAAATGCCGATACTGTTGCTATTACTACATAATGCATTAGTTATTTCACCCGGTTATACAGTATTAGTAATAATCATGTCTTCGTGGTCCAATAAAGAAACATTAAAAACCGAGTGTTAACACTGCTCTTAGAATATGATTTACTGATATACAGATTCTCTATTTTACGAAAAATGTTATTGTTTTAAGTCATTAACTCACAATTATCATTTATAACCATCGTCCAACATTTATTTTCAATATTTATATCCATGTTTTAAATATGTTAGGTTACTTAAAGGTCAGTTGTAAAATAGCAAACGTTGTACACAGTCTCTACCGATAACATTTTGTGTTAACTAGAGCTGTCGTGACGACGTACTACCTGGTTCCGCACCAAGATGGCGTCCCTGTCGTACATCTCTCAATGTTCTACATTCTGACATGTTGCAATAATGTAACTTCCATTGATTTTTATCTACGATTTATTTAAATAGCATGGCAGTAAAGGTAACGTCATCTGTCTTTGTCTAACATTGTAGATATTGCATTACATAATCTGAAGTGATGTCGGGGATTATTTTAATATTAGTTTAAAATAACTTCACTTTTCTTTAATCAAAATATTTGAAAATTGGTACACAGTCGTCTGTCTATGTCCTTTTAATTTGTAAATTTTCGTTTCAGCCACTTAAACAATGTGAGAGATATTGCGTTTAAAAAAAATCATTTTTTTGTTAAGAAAAGTTGGGCGTTAAGATCTGATGAACGAACTCATCCAAGCCATTAACAAAGTAATGGTAATTCCCAATATATATATATATATATATATATATATATATATATATATATATATATATATATCCAATGGATAACTAAAAAAATACTTCACTGATTGGGACCAAATTTGGGAATTACCATTACTTTGTTAATGGCTTGGATGAGTTCGTTCATCAGATCTTAACGCCCAACTTTTCTTAACAAAAAAATGATTTTTTTTAAACGCAATATCTCTCACATTGTTTAAGTGGCTGAAACGAAAATTTACAAATTAAAAGGACATAGACAGACGACTGTGTACCAATTTTCAAATATTTTGATTAAAGAAAAGTGAAGTTATTTTAAACTAATATTAAAATAATCCCCGACATCACTTCAGATTATGTAATGCAATATCTACAATGTTAGACAAAGACAGATGACGTTACCTTTACTGCCATGCTATTTAAATAAATCGTAGATAAAAATCAATGGAAGTTACATTATTGCAACATGTCAGAATGTAGAACATTGAGAGATGTACGACAGGGACGCCATCTTGGTGCGGAACCAGGTAGTACGTCGTCACGACAGCTCTAGTTAACACAAAATGTTATCGGTAGAGACTGTGTACAACGTTTGCTATTTTACAACTGACCTTTAAGTAACCTAACATATTTAAAACATGGATATAAATATTGAAAATAAATGTTGGACGATGGTTATAAATGATAATTGTGAGTTAATGACTTAAAACAATAACATTTTTCGTAAAATAGAGAATCTGTATATCAGTAAATCATATTCTAAGAGCAGTGTTAACACTCGGTTTTTAATGTTTCTTTATTGGACCACGAAGACATGATTATTACTAATACTGTATAACCGGGTGAAATAACTAATGCATTATGTAGTAATAGCAACAGTATCGGCATTTTTATAGTTTGCTACCGTGCGGAAGACCATATTTGTTAGGTCCGTTGTGTTAAATTTAGTAGCACGGGCGTCAATGTTCTTTGCATGTATGAAGACCTGCTTACAAAATGAGAACGGAACCCTTTGATAGATAAGTTACTGGATACATAATTTTTATTATCCATAATTTCGCATCTTAGTTGGTCATTTTTAAAAAAAATAAATAGCACTTTAAAGAGTATTTCTGTATTTCTCATCCACTTTCTCTCCACTTACAAAAGGAAGGTAAGTGCCAAATTTGATCAAAATCGGCCCATTATTTTTTGAGTTATCGGCGTGATACGTACATTATATATATATATATATATATATATATATATATATATATATATATATATATATATATATATATATATATATATATATATATATATATATATATATAACATATAAAGATTAAAACTGACTATGGATATGGGTTCTAGAGGTCCCAGTTTGCGCTCATTTGCAAAATTTTTTTCAAAATTCGCAAGTCTGGATCTCCCTATTAGTGTTTTTTTTTTTCTACGAAAATTTACTAAAAGAAGTGGAACAGCAAGTTAATTTATTTACTTTAGTGCTGTATTCGATATTATCTGAAAAAGGCATTATAGGCGACGTTGTGAAATGTAATTTCGGTAAATTTACAGTTTATGCATAGAGGGTTTTTAGAAAAAATGATCAGAAACATGCTTAGAACCCTCCTTGGATGCACAAGCCTTTTTGTTTTGCTCACATATGGATAGGTGTTGTTACGGTATACTTTGCTCTTAGATGGTTATCATGTAAAATTTCTCAGATGGTAGTAACACTCTTAAAGAACTTAAATCCGCGGCTACTCAGTGGTGAGGGAGTGGGTCCAGGTTCTTTAATTTTTAAAGGCGCCAGACAATTTTAAGACCCCTGACTCCTTAAAGAACTTAAGTATGCTAATGAAAATTACCAGACATGAGTAGAAGCCGTCCAAATTTTACACAACAAGTTGCAAAGTAGTAATACACTCAGCATTAATAAAATATAAATTTAATTAGTTATTAGATACTTAGAAAAGGCATAAAGTGAAGTGATAATGTAAATTCTCACAATATGTTGCTAGCTTAGGTTTGCAAATAAATATCATGAAATTATGAATGCGCGCAGTCACATTACAATGCTCAAATTGTTTTAAGAGGTAGCAATTATTAATTTTAAACTCAATAGGTTTAATATCCAACACCTGTAAAATTCTTAAAGTCACACTCAATGATTATTTAAAGTTCTTTTCGGTAAGAGAAATATTGCTAGTTGTAGAGAATGTAGTAGAGAACTGTAGAGACTGCCTTCTTGACCAACAAAATACCAGCAAATGAAAAAGTTATACTTATAAGGCGGACAGCCAACGGAATCCAAACATTAACTAAGCTTCGGGTTTAGGGACTTAGTCACAATTATCAAAAATGCGTCCTAGGCTAGGGCTGATGGGTATCTTCCTATTTGCTGTGTCCTACTTCTTATCTGCTATGACCTATTTTCATTTGATTATCGATACCTATTTTAGTTGTCTTTTCTGGTTCTGTTTGTCAATTCCCATTTCTAATTTACAGTTTCTAATTCTCAATTTCCAACTTCCAACTTGCCAATAAAATATGGGATAGTCAAAAGAAAGAATGAGTATGAATAATAAACCTTACCGAAAGATGTTAATTCGGCAGCTTACTTGGTTTTCTTCTGTGATTATCCTGAATATTTTCAGACTATATTACTGCCACCAACCAATATTGAGACTATATCAACTAATCAAACTCAAATAAAAGGATAGTAATATATTTTAAACCGCGTGAATACTAAATCCAAATAAAATTTGATAGAGTTAAACTCTAAAACGACTCAGCGTGGTTTCCAGAAGAAAAGCCAAAAATGTAAAAGAAAGCTAACGTGGCTTTTTAATTTCTTAACTATCAGGACAACAAAAAAATACTTATTCCCGATTATTTTCTTCTTTTTTTTTTTCAAACCGAATTTTATGAGCGGTTTTTTGCATCCCGAGTATCCTACGCCATACCAACTGACAATCATTCGTCTGTCTATGTCCTTTTAATTTGTAAATTTTCGTTTCAGCCACTTAAACAATGTGAGAGATATTGCGTTTAAAAAAAATCATTTTTTTGTTAAGAAAAGTTGGGCGTTAAGATCTGATGAACGAACTCATCCAAGCCATTAACAAAGTAATGGTAATTCCCAAATTTGGTCCCAATCAGTGAAGTATTTTTTTAGTTATCCATTGGATATATATATATATATATATATATATATATATATATATATATATATATATATATATATATATATATATATATATATATATATATATATATATATATATATATATATATATATATATATATATATATATATATATATATATATATAAACTTTTTAACTGACCTTGGAAATGGGTTCCAGGGGCCCTAATTTGCGCTCGTTTGAATAAATTTTCTGAAAGTCTCACTATCGATACCTCTCTATTAGTGAATTTTTTTTAATGAAAATTCACTAAAATGTACTAAATCGGTAGGTATTTCAGTTTTTGCTTAATAATTTCAGTCAAGCTTTGGTAAACATCGACTTTATTCCTTCCCCTCATACCGCTGGAAATATTCAGCATTTATTTAGGAAAGTTCATTAAACGAGTTCCACCTGTATTTAATATCCAGGTCTGAACTTCGCCTTCTGCTGCCACTTCAAACTTTTAACAGAAATATTCAAATATCATTCTGTAGGATTATACACAGAAGTTCCTGTCAATCAAAAGAGAAGGTACAATATCTTTTGAAACAACTGCTACACAAACCGGCTCCTGGAAATAAGCTCTGACTCATCTAATTTATCTAATTACAACATACCTTCAAAATTGTCTCTCAATTTGCGTTTAAAATAAAGCTTTATATCTCAATATCCTCATTTATATTTACATTAACGCAACACTGGTTGATCAGTTATATACCTACTTTTAATGTTAAAAACGATTTAGATAACCGAAAAATTTGTATGCATTAAACCAATTAAGAGAGGAGTGCTTTATATAGTTATATATTAGGGTGGGTTGATTTCAATTTTTTCAATTTCAAAATGCCTGTAGTTAAGAAAGCTGTGATTGGGTATATTCATTTTGATTTAAAAAATATTTTTTTTGAATACTAAGATTCACTGCCAAGTCCACCACAAAAACATAAAATAAAAAATTGATCACGCCTGTACCATAAATGTATGTATTTTAGTTTTGTAAGACATTTAGACTACCACCCCACCCTCCTCGCTGACCCCTTTGACTAACCCACAACCCACAGAAGAAGAAAAAAAAACTGTTTTTTTTAATATTTCTATTTAATTTTCTGCTTTGCAATCAGTCCTTGTAGTAACACTGTTGACTCTCGTCTTGTGTAGTTGAGCGTGAACTTCTTTACGATCAGAGACAACAAGATTGATGTTTATGGGAAAAGTGGACGCCAAAACTACTAGGATTTTTAAGCAAGGGCAACAAAGAATAGGCGTAAACCCCGACTGTAATCTTCCAGAAAAAAATCAACTGAACGACCTATCAGACATATCAATACAAAGCGAGACCGACTCCGATCTAGACTCTAAACCAAAGCCTTCAACTTGTATGGCAAAAATAACTATTAAACTACTTTTATTAGCAAAAGCGATAGACCAGTTAAACTTTGTCATGGTGTTGGATATGCTATTGGAAGGTATACAACCATCTCTGTCACCGAAACCACATATATACTGCTACAGACACTTCTGTCACTAATTTGATACCGCTTTTAACTGTATGCGTGTGTAGAGGTAACTTCCATAGATTTCCTTCTCGAAAATCACCTGTTTCAATGAAAAAAAATTTTTCATCAGTTAATTGTTTAGCCATTGAAGACTCCGTAACTCTGTACTCTTGCCAATTCATTGAATCAAGATACGATTCCGCTCCAAAATTAAACTTAGAAATTTAGATTTTTCTGAAGGTCTTCCTAAATTAATATTCTTCTTCTTTTTAGACCTGCATCTTAATATCTTCCTAAATCCCAATTTTCTCTTTCTCTTTCTCTTTCTCTTTCTCTTTCTCTTTCTCTTTCTCTTTCTCTTTCTCTTTCTCTTTCTCTTTCTCTTTCTCTTTCTCTTTCTCTTTCTCTTTCTCTTTCTCTTTCTCTTTCTCTTTCTCTTTCTCTTTCTCTTTCTCTTTCTCTTTCTCTTTTTTTTCTTTCTCTTTCTCTTTCTCTTTCTCTCTATCTGTCTCCCTCTCTCACTCTCTCCGACATGAAGCAAAAATCATCGTTAACATCATATTTTCATAAAAGCCATTTCGTTAAATTACGGGGTCAACTACGGCTTTTATTTCGTCACTTAAATACCTTGAATATTGATTTAGCTTACAGAGGTAAAGAGTTCCAGATGTGCATGAGGATACAGTTTTAACAAGAAACCAAACCCTTGCATACACTCGAATGATATACTTTGCCAGAATTTTTAGACTAGACAATGGTTTTTCCATTGCAATGTAAGGCCGCGAAATATGGTTTGCCGTGGTAAGCCATCTGGCATGGGACTTATTCGCTAAATTAGTTGAACAGTTTCCAGTAGATATGGCAGTACATATCTGGTATAAATAATTTGGAGCCGTGCTAAATCCTTTTAAATTAGCCTGAGGTAACTAAACTGTGATTCTTTCATAACACACAACAGGTAACAGCTCACAAGATTCAATAAGTTCGCCCATGGGACCTGAAAATGATAGAGGTCCTGTGGTCTTTCCACCCAATAATCGAACCAAATGTCGCAGTGGCAATTCGTCTGTATGTAATTTACACATAAGCCATCGCAACGGTTGTTTAAGACATTATTCTAACAAATTTATTACACCACCGTGAAATCTAGTGTTTGCAACTTTACCATCGTAGCAAACAGTAATAATAAGCTCGGCAGTTAACAATTAACAATCCAGCTTCTGTAATAAAATTTTTAATAGTCTAAGCTATTGTCTTAGCAGTACCATTTTCCGCTGCTACATGTCCTACATAGTCGCTAGCTTGTCCCTGCAATAACACTCTATGCTCTTTTATAATAGTTCTTCTAGATGATGTATCTCCATCTTCATGTTTCTCAATGTGAAGTGTTAGATCTTTCTGCCCATCAACATAGAGTGCTTGAAGAGTATCAGTATCTTTTATTATATTATTTTTTAAATCAAATCGTCCCTTTCTTTCTGACGATCCATTTTACACTTGTCTATTACATAAGACTTGTGATTTTTGGTTAGATCTTTCTGCCCATCAAAATAGAGTGCTTGAAGAGTATCACTATTTTTTATTATATTATTTTTTAAATCAAATCGTCCCTTTCTTTCTGACGTTCCATTTTACACTTGTCTATTACATAAGACTTGTGATTTTTGGTTATCAATATAACATCTTCAAGAACTGAGATTGCTAGCGCAGTTCTTGAAGATGTGGTTCTTTTTCTACTAGAAAATCCAGCTCGGCCTATTGCTTTTGGTAATAAAAGTAGTTTAATAGGTATTTCTGCCATATTTGGTTTAAAGTCTAGATCGGAGTTGGTCTCGCTTTGTATTGATGTCTGATAGGTCGTTCAGTTTATTTTTTTCTGGAACATTACAGTGGGGGTTTACGCCTATTCTTTGTTGCCTTTGCTTAAAAATCCTAGTTTTGGCGTACAATTTTCCCATAAACATCAATCTTGTTGTCTCTAATCGTAAAGAAGTTCATGTTCAACTGCACAAGACGAGAGTCAACAGTGAACTAAACTAACCACCTTCGACAAGCTACGACACGACCTGTTCCTTCTCAACCGGTAACGTAGTTTAGCATAGGCGTCTAGTTCTAAGAGGGCGTCCTTTAGATTCACCTGGCGGGGCGCTTAAGCTTTGGTTAAATTAAACCCGTTTTTTTTTTTTTTTGGGTGTATACGAAGCTATTTTTAAGCTTCCGGCGCACCAGGCTTTATTCATTTCGAATTTTTCTTTTTAATCTGTATATCTCCTTCGTTGTAGTGCTTAAAGAAGGAGAATCACTTGATTTGTGAACAACTGAAGATTACTTGACTTCGGAAATATGTCTGCCCGGAGGGCATTCTAAATTTTGTATGCAAAAAGTAAGCAATAATTAGCAGCGAACTGTTCAACGACTGAGGTGTTTAACATTAAAGGGTGCGCTTTTTGACCAAAATGGGTTTGCTGATAAAAGGTAGAAGGCAGAGGTACAAAAAAATCCTGAGAAGTAATGTTGATGTTAGTATCGATTGAAGAGGCAGAAATCTCCAACAATTTTGCTGTGATCTAGAAAGTGAAATTAACCGTGGTGGATTAGTAAGCAGACTGTTTTTAAATGGACTCTAAGAGATACAACACAGCCTTTGAGCAGCATCTCAGACACAAAAATAATATTCTAACTGTATATTTAAATTGACTTTAATAAAAAAAACTCTGGACGCAGCAAGTGCGTTATGGTAGTGAATTTTCATAAAAATGTTTTTTTAAATAGCAAATATGTTTTTTTAAAAAAGCAGGCACAAAATTTGGTTACCAGTATAATCTATATATTAGAAACAATGTGCCATGTTTCATCAAAATAACTTTATTGTTTGAAAATGTATAAAAATTTCCGAAAGTAAACTTAAATTGTTCCCGAAAAAACTGGTTTTATGGTCAACCTTATAGGTTAATAGCAAATTGATTCAAAATTTGAAGCATTTAATGAAAATTCTCTACCATAACGCACTTGCTGCGTCCCGAATTTCTTTTCTTACAAAGATGTATTATATTTCGATGGAAAATACAAAAATGCAATAACATAGGGCGTGTTCGATTAAAAAAATCACTAAAAAAAAATTTGAATCACCAACGACTTATGGGCCACCCTGTAATTGTGGAAATATTTTTTAAGATGTAGCTTAAGACACCCTACAATTAATGTATACAACTTTTTTTTGTAACTTGCATAATAACGGATATATTGCGCTTTAATGATTTTTTACGAAAATTCGACAAAAATGATATACCATTAAATGATAAACTCTATAGCCAACACTACTGCTAAAGCATCAGAGAAAGGGTATATTTGAAATGAATTTTCTGGGAATATTTTAGTAAAATGAAGGACAATGACGATTGAAACTAAGAGTTCAGGCTTTGTAAAACATTATTCTTGAGACATTTTCCTTCCATAGATCATTATAATTTCAGGTTCATTGCCTAAATATTAACAATTTTGACGTTTAAAATCGCGACTTTGACGTTTTGAGGAAAACCCAAATTTATTCTTCTTTAAATGCCTGTAACTTTTTTGTCCTTTAACCTACAGCGCTAAATTTTGGTAGTCGGTTTACCTATAATGATATAAACCCGTGCACCAAATTTAGTTGCCCTTACTTTGTTAATTCCGGAGATATAAATTTTTTTCGATTTTTTTCGAAGGAAAACACAAAATTTTCTGGGAAAACCTCGGCGGATTTTCCTGGATAACGAACTTATGCAAGCCACTCGCAAAAGAAAGGTACTCACCTAATTTTATCAAAATCGGTCCATTATTTTTTTAGTTATAGGTGTGACACATAAATATATAAACATATATATATATATATATATATATATATATATATATATATATATATATATATATATATATATATATATATATATATATATATATATATATATATATATATATATATATATATATATATATATATATATATATATATATATATATATATATATATATATATATATAAACATATAAAGTCTGAAACCGACCCCCGATTTGGGTTCCAGGGGTCCTAAATAGCGCTCATTTGAAGAAATTTTTTCAAAATTCAAAAGTCGAGATCTCCTCATTAGTGAATTTTTTTTAAGAAAATTCACTAAAAACATACAGGCGAATTGAGAACCTCGTCCTTGTTTGAAGTCGGTTAAAAAAAAGCAAATAAAAGGTATTTGGGCTTGTCCGGGATTTGAACCTGGGAGCTCCCGCACTCTAAGCGGAAATCATACCTCTAGACCAACGAGTCAGTTGTTGGAGCTTTGTTTTAATGTCGTATTCCAGCGGGCGTTTTAATTATTTTAGTCATAATTAATGTTTAATCATTTATTTATATAAAAAAACTCGTTTTTTGGTCAACCTTATAGGTTAATAGCAAATTGAGCTATTCAAATATTAAGCATTTGATCAAAATTCGCTACCATAACGCACTTACTGCGTCCAGAATTTTTGTTCTTACAAACATGCATTATATTTCGATGGAAAATGCAAAAATGCAATAACATAATAACAGATATATTGAGCTGTATTGATTTTTTTTAAGAAAATTCTACAAAAAGTATATACTATTAACAAAAAACTATATAGCTAAGGCTACTGCCAAGCATCAGAGAAAGGGTCTATTTGGAATGAATTTTCTGGAAACATTTTATTAAAATGAAGGACAATGACGGTTGACACTAAGACTTCAGGGTTTGTAAAACATTCTTCTTGAAACATTTTATTTCCATAGCCCGTATTAGATTCAAGTTCTTTTCGTAAATGTTGCCAATTTTGACGTTTAAATCGCAACTTTGACCTCAATTTATTTTTGTTTAAATGCCTATAACTTTTATGTTATTTGACCTACAGAGCTAATTTTTGGTACGTAACTTGCCTATAATGATATAAACCCGCGTATAAATTTTAGTTGCCCTTACTTTGTTAATTTTGGAGATATAAATTTTTTTCGAAAGAAAACACAAAATTTTCCGGGAAAACCTCGTCGGAATCCTGGCTAACGAACTTATCCAAGCCACTTGCAAAAGGAACGTACTCACCAATTTTGGCGTTTAAAATCGCGATTTTGACGTTTTGAGGAGAACCCAAATTTATTTTTATTTGAATGTCTGTAACTTTTTTGTCCTTTAACCTACGGAGTACCAATTTTGGTAGGTAGCTTGCCTTTGGTTATATAAACCCGCGTGTGAAATTTGGTTGCCCTTACTTTGTTAATTTTGGAGATATAATTTTTTTTCGTTTTTTTTTTAAAAGAAAACACAAAATTTTCCGAAAAAACCTCGGCGGATTTTCCTGGCTAACGAACTTATCCAAGCCACTTGCGAAAGGAAGGTATGTGCCAAATTTTATCAAAATCGGTCCATTATTTTTTAAGTTATAGGTATGACACATAATATATATATATATATATATATATATATATATATATATATATATATATATATATATATATATATATATATATATATATATATATATATATATATATATATATATATATATATATAAACATATAAAGTCTGAAACTGACCTCGGATTTGGGTTCCGGGGGTCCTAAATAGCGCTCATTTGAAGAAATTTTTTCAAAATTCGAAAGTCGGGATCTCCTCATTAGTGAATTTTTTTAAGAAAATTCACTAAAAGCTAAGAACCAATTCATTTGAAAGGATTATCTGTGTTTACATCTTCATAATCATTTATAAATTATTTTTACATCTGTTCGCAAATAATGTCAAATGTAACTTCAAAGTGACAAACTTAAATAACGTTTTTATTTCTGACAACCTGTGAAATGAAAATATGAGTATTTTTCCGCTTATATTAGTGAATTTTCGTAGAAAAAATTCACTAATGAAGAGATCCCGACTTTTGAATTTTGAAAAAATTTTTGCAAATGAGAGCGAACTAGGACCCCTAGAACCCATATCCTGGGTCAGTTTCAATTTTTATATGTTTATCTATATATATATATATATATATATATATATATATATATATATATATATATATATATATATATATATATATATATATATATATATAAATCACACCGATAACTCAAAAAATAATGGGCCGATTTTGATAAAATTTGGCACATACCTTCTTTTGTAAATGGCTTGAATAAGTTCGTTAGTCAGAAAAATCGGACAAGGTTTTCCGGGAAAATTTTGAGTTTTCGTTCGAAAAAAAATTTTATCTCCGGAATTAACAAAGTAAGGGCAACCGTGGGTTCATGTCATCATAGGTAAACTACTCAGGCATTTAAAGAAAAATAAATTTGGGTTTTCCTCAAAACGTCAAAGTCGCGATATAAAACGTCAAAATTGGTCATATTTAGGCAATGAACCTGAAATTAATATGAGCTATGGAAAGAAAATTTCTCAAGAAGAATGCTTTACAAAGCCTGAACTCTTAGTTTCAATCGTCATTGTCCTTCATTTTACTAAAATATTCCCAGAAAATTAATTTAAAATAGACCCTTTCTCTGATGCTGTGGCAGTAGTGTTGGCTATAGGGTTTATCGTTTAATGGTAATCATTGTTGTCAAATTTTCGTAAAAAAGCATTAAAGCACAATATATCCGTTATTATGCAGGTTACGAAAAAAATGGTATACATTAATTATAGGGTGTCTTGAGCTACATCCTAAAAATATTTCCACAATTACAGGATGGCCCATAAGTCGTTTGTGATTCAAATTTTCTTTTTTTTTTAATCGAACACGCCCTATGTTATTGAATTTTTGCATTTTCCATTGAAATATAATACATATTTGTAAAAAAAGAAATTCTGGACGCAGCCAGTGCGTTATGGTAGCGAATTTTCATTAAATGCTTCAAATTTAAATAGCTCAATTTGCTATTAACCTATAAGGTTGACCAGGAAACCAGTTTTTTCGGGAACAATTTAAGTTTACTTTCGGAAATGTTTGTACATTTTCAGACAATAAAGTTATTTTAATGAAACATGGCACATGGTTTCTACTATATAAATTGATACCTGCTTTCTTGAAAAACATGTTTGCTATTAAAAACATTTTTATGAAAATTCACTACCATAATGCACTTGCTGCGTCCAGAAGTTTTTTTTCTTTATTTGCATGGGTTAAAATTTCCGAAAACAAAGATTGCTTCTTTACATTGGTGTAGAAAATATTTTGTGATTGTTTGCAAAATTTCGTTAAATATTTTTGTAAGATAATTTTTTTGGGAAATGTTGGTTAAATGTTACTAATTATTAATTGAATGATTCGCACGAACAACGTTGTAACTGACATTTTGTTCAAAGCGGGCTAAACGTGGAACAACGTTGTACGACCATACAAAATTACATAGCAACGATAAAATTCAACGTTATGTTTACAGTTGTCAAAATAATGGCAGCCTCATTCCGTTCTCTTAGCTGGAACAACGTTGTAACTACAGTGAAATGGCTGAGAGTAGTAACATCACATTGACATCATCGGAAAGAAAACGTTTAAATAAAGGAAGGAAAAGAAAAATTCACCTAAGTGAATGAAAGGATAATAAAAGAAAGGCATTGACGAATAGTGTAAATCTATATATTTCGAAAAGAAAGGTTTCTGTGCCTGAAAAAATACCGTCTGCCATGGTAAGCAGAACAACGTTGTAAATGGTGTTTATTTTTTTACCGTAACACGATTTTTTCTCTTATATGTTTGAACTCTGTGCTTATATGTATGCATCTATGAGATAATTTAAAATAGCCTGGACGCAGGAATTGCGTTATGGCAGTGAATTTTTATAGAAATGCTCTGGTACCAAATATTTTTTTATAACTTCTTTTTCCTGTAACATAGAAATCTAAATTTTGGTATATAGTTTCCCTTTAATGTCGTAAACTTGCGTACCAAATTTAATTACCATAGCTTTTTATTTTTGGAGATAATTTTTTTGCAGAAAAAATACCCAAAATTTTCCCGGGAAGCCTGGTGCGATTTTTCTGGCTAATGAAGTTATCCAAGCCACTCACAAAAGCAAGGTACATACTAAGTATCAAAATCGGCGCATTATTTTGGGTTTCAGTTGGAATGAATTGAGGGCTTGTGTCTCGAAGTTTTCCATGAAAATATTAACCAATACAGAAGAGACTGGTGAAGCCATTGTAGCACCTCGAACTTGCTTATAAATTATTTTTTTTTTGAGAAAACAAGAACAGACAGAGTCCATATAACAACACGCAACGTTTTTACCATACATTAAAGGTGTCACCGACAAAATCAGCCGAGTTTTTAGAACCCATAATATCAAAACCACATTCACAACAGAGAAAAAACTTTCAAATCTGATAAAAACTCTCATGGATACGATTTCAAACCAATCCTACAGAGTTTACGAAATTCCTTGTTCCGACTGTTCCCGAACTTATTGCAGGACAAACAATTAGACGCATCCACAATTGAATACATAACCACACCCTCGCAGTGAGAAAATCCCACCCCTCATCGTCGTTGGCCATGCATCATATTCATACAGGACACAAAAAAGACTTCGACAATGCCGCAACAAAAGCCCCGGTTTACAACTTCAAAACCAGAATTATCCGCGAAGCAATCAAGACCGAAAAACGTTCCGATTGTTTAAATAAGATGATGGTCTTCGTCTTCCGATTACTTGGAAACCTATTATATCTCCATTACAAACGCACACAAAGACAACAAATTTAATAGACAATTTTATTTCCCTATTACCTAACTCAACAAATACCTGCAATCCGCTTAATCCTTGAAGTACCGTGACAAAATCCTCTGACTTAATTGAACGTGACGCGACTCACTACACTGTTAACGAAGCAGGTAGACGAAATGATACATACAATACAAGACTTGCAACGAACTGCCAGACCTCTCTTAGGCCTAGGGTTGAACACACTGATACCTTGGAGACGATCTCCGGCGAGATTTGGGAAGTAAGCAGAGTGAGGCTCCGTAATCGAGCTACAACATCCCAACCCACCTTTGGCCACCGCTCTAAGGAGTAGCCTTAAAGTTCATATCCTTACATATTTTCTTTGCCTCTTAAAAATGGCTCTAAAAAAGGAGCCGAAATGTCGAGTTTTAATAAATTCTGGACGCGGTTCAACCCGAGAACCAAGTATATCTAATATATATATATATATATATATATATATATATATATATATATATATATATATATATATATATATATATATATATATATAAATTTACGAGTTCTAGTTAAGCAAGTGGCTCGAATATGTTTGTTGGCGATCACAAACAGATCAAAATTATTATCACCAAACAACACTGTTAGGACAAAAGTGCGTGGAAATTGTAGGTCTTAAAAAACACACCGTTGGCGAAGCTGTATCTCGCCGAAAATGCTCCGTAAGATATTTTTTACCTTTGTAGTCTGGAAAGATACAGGTTTGTCAAAAAACTATTTGCGACATTTATAACGGTGGTTACAAATGTTACAAGAAAAGCTAAAATCACATGCATCACTTGATGATAAACGTAAAAGACATTTTAACCGACCAAATAAAATTCTAGAATGAAGTAAAGGATTTAATAAAAAGGGGTATAGAGTCTTTTCCTCAACAAGAAAGCCACTATTCAAGAAATAATAGTAATAAGAGAGTTCTTAGCTCAAACCTAAATTTATGAAAGATGTACCATATGTTTTCTGAAAAATATTCGAACAGAGAGTGCTTACAGATTTATATTTAGAAGTGAATATAATCTTCGATTTGGTAACCCAAGATCTGATGCCTGCTCTTACTGTGACAAACTCTTTATTCAGCTAGTCGACGCTCATTCAGAGGAAGAAATGAAACAAATTGAAACTGAGAACAAGCTTCACCATTTAGGAGCTGAAGTCGCATATACGGAATTGGCGGAAGATTCCGCTGCAAGTCAACAAACAAGCTCTGTGGTTAATTTGTGCCTTGATCTTCAGCGAGTCCTATTCTGTCCCGAGCTGCATCACTCTTCTGTATTTTATCAAAGACAGTATTCTTGCTGCAACCTAGCAATCCATAATACCTCAATTAATACTGCAATGATGTGTTTTTGGCATGAATCTGTAGCCAAAAGAGGATTGGCAGAAATTTTATCTTGCATTTTAAAGTACGTTACCATCCACTTTAAACCTTTAAGACTTGGTGAGGTTAAAAAATCTTGTTCTGTGGTCACATAGGTGTGTGTGCCAGAACAATAACTGGCGAATGATAGCTCTAATGCAACATCTAATTGTTCGTAAATATTTTACTAAGGTGGAACAAAAATTTATTGTGTCAAGTCACAGCTTTTTACCCTGTGACCGGGACTTTGCTCCCATAGAAAGAAATAATAAATCGGCAGACATATATGTACCAGAGGACTATATATCCGTTATTGCTAACGCAAAAAAGGAACAGGGTTTTCATGTTCTACAGATGAAGCAAGAATATTTCAAAGACCTATTTGTCATAGAAAAAGCCTTAAATAAGTGTAATTTTAAGATAGCAGATTATGTCTAGTTTCAAATCAGGGATGATGACCCAGCAACACTAAAAGCAAGAAAAAGTCATTATGTAATGCAGCCATGGATTCTTCATAGTATGTCGAAAAGAAGACAAGTTAACACAAATTTACCACCAGTTAATGTTGAAGTGTTCACCAATCTATAAAACAGACCTTTGCCTATTAAAAATGTTAAAAAAATTAATATACTTGACATGTGCCAGTATTTGTATAAACCTTACAGACATTTTTATGACGGTTTACTGAGTAAAGGTTAAATTGTTTTTAAATATAAATACTTTTTAAATATAAATTATTTCTTAGTTATAATATTATTACTTTCAATAGTAGTTTATTACTTTAAACTATACGCTTATAAAATATGTGGAAGACTTGCGCTGTATAGTTACGAAATTTTATACAGGCTGTTTACTGAAAACAAAACAGCTGGTTTTAGGGCACTTTTTACCATTTTGTTGAAAATCGCTCGAAAGGGTAGATTTTGCTTTCAAGTGGGAAGACTTTTAGGCTTATCTTATCTTCAACGTTGCAAGACCAGCCCTTGAGCGGTAGTGCGATCGACCACTAAAATCTCATGTGACAAGTAGGGTCAAGTAGCACATCATTTTGGAGCTGATGTAAATATCTTTTCAACGGTGCCTTATTTTTTTACTTTCAAGCAGTGGGTTATCAGAAACAATAACCTGATGAACAAATAAAATGAAACTTACTCATACACTAAGGTTTGTTCCTAAATAAAGAAACCGAAGAGCACAATCTCATTCATTCAATTCATAATCAGGAGCAATCGAAAAATTATCAACTAACTTTTTCGTGACAACTAGATAAAACAAACAACAAAATGTGACACTTTTTATATCATATTAAAGGAAACCCTTTCTTATATTTAGAAGTCAATTTCTCAGAACCCACTGCTTCAAATTAAAAAAAATAAGACACCGTTGAAAAGCTATTTACCTAAGCTCTAAAATAGTGTGCTACTTGACCCGCCCTTGTCATTTAAGATTTTAGGGGTAGATCATACCGCTGCTTAAAGGGTGGTGTTTTTTTTTACTTTCAAGCAATGGGTTCTCAGAAACAATAACCTGTTGAACAAATAAAATGAAACTTACTCATACACTAAGGTTTGTTCCCAAATAAAGAAACCGAAGAGCACAATCTCATTTATTCAATTCATAATCAGGAGCAATTGAAAAGAAAAATATCAACTAACTTTTTCGTGACAATTAGTTAAAACAATCAACAAAATGTGACATTTTTTATATCATATTAAAGGAAACCCTTTCTTATATTTAGAAGTCAATTTCTCAGAACCCACTGCTTCAAATTAAATAAATAAGGCACCGTTGAAAAGCGATTTACCTCAGCTCTAAAATAGTGTGCTACTTGACCCGCCCTTGTCATTTAAGATTTTAGGGGTAGATCATACCGCTGCTTAAAGGGTGCTGTTACTTCCTTTTGAAAGCAAAATATACTTTAAGCGAATTTCAACAAAATCACGATAAGTGCATTAAAACGCGCCTTTTTTTTTAGTGAATTTTTATTTCGTTTTCAAGTGGCCAGCCTGTATACATATAAATTTGTATTTAGTTATAGCATTGACAACGATGTATTGTTTCTCTTGTCAAAACCAGAATTAAATTGCATAGTTTTTAAAACAATCCAAAGTTCTAATTTTCATTATTTTAAACTTATTGATTGTAGCTGCCTTAGGGTAGCGGATTTTTGCATACTAAATATGGATGTAGAGACTGTTTCTGTGGCTTCACAATCGATTACTATGTCCTCTGCAACTAGTTTCACCCTTGGATTATCGTCAGGTAGAAAATTATTTACACGAACCTGTGGCAACTAGAAATAAAAATTGGTTGCTACATATTCGTTAAAAAAGTGAATTGACTTTTTAGGTCACTGAAACATCTAAGTAATATGTGTAAATATTTAACTTAAAAAATATCAATTCATTAAACATAAACACAAATTATGCAGTATCTGAGGCTTAATGTAAAGAACGTGTGCGTCTCATGCCAAGGGTCGTGTTTCGTGCATTTAAATCCCTTTAGGTGCTTTAGATCATGTTTGCTGTTTAGTACATACTGTAGAATTTATTATATACCGAAGCTGTAGCTTTGTGTTTGAGCAAATGTTTTTACGTTTCTGCCTTAAGAAGGAACGCTAAGCCGCTGATCCCGTGTTCCATGTAATGTTGGGTCCGTTAGGTATCCCTATTACCCTTAGGAAAAAAAGGAATTCACAAAATTGAAAAATAGAGAGGTGAAATTCCTCTCTGGCGTTCGTTTTTGGCCAATTTTTTCAGAAACAACCCGAGGTCGAATAAGCAGAACAATGTAACAAATTATTGATACTTGACATGGACTCACAGTAAGTAACCGCATAGAACCATTAGGGTTTTGTAATGACCAGTGCAAACTTGACTTTTTAGACGCTACACAATCTGCGCACACAAAAACAACCACCTTGTCTTAACTAAGCAAACTGGTTGACGCATTGACCTTTTATAGAAAGTCTTCTGCTTAATAAAATTTAGAAAGTGTCAAATAGAATACGTCTAACAGTATTTCGATATTTTGAATATATATATATATATATATATATATATATATATATATATATATATATATATATATATATATATATATATATATATATATATTCCTGTTGTTGCTATTGTTTAGTTCATCTAATATTAGGCTTTTTGTATGTTTATATCCTTTGTCTTGTAGTTGCCGTACATGCGTATAACCATTATAATTTATCTTGTGTGTCACTATACCATAAAAGCCAATTTTTGAAGCATAGGGACACCCTCTATATCTGTTTCTATTATCAGGAAACTTGAGTTGTCAAAACTCAAAATCTACCGTTTACTTTAAAATACTTTGCCCCAAAGAATAACCATATAAGTTCGATTCTCAGTAGAAGCTTCAAATTATTTTTAAATATATACTGTAAATTAATTAAAAACAGCTCTGGTTGAGACATTGTTTTTTTAGCAAGTCAAATTTACGCAATTTACACTCTTAGGGAGGGCTGTAAAGTCATCGGTCCCGTGTACCATGAAATGTTGGGCACGTTAAAGATCCCTGCCCTCCTGATAGAAAGGAAAGAGTTCGGCATCATTTCCAGGACAATCAAGTAAAACCCTCTCCTGGCGTTGGTGATTAGCTGTGGTCGTGGAAATATTAAAGAAACACATATACAGTCCAATTAATCTGCTAAAGTAAGTGAACTGGATCAGGTGATAAGTACATACACTCGGAAACTAAAATAATGTGGACTAGTAAAGGGAAAGTATTGCAATTAATTATCAATTTTTATACTCGAACAGACTTTAGGCAAAAACGTTGTAACTGACATACAGTTACAACGTTGTTCGTTCCCATTTTTATTTAATTATGTGTTATTTCCGGAAAGGAACGAGAAAACTGAAATATAAATATACCACTGTTTCTCCTTATCAGGTTCTATAGAAAAGTGAACAAATTTTCCATTTGATCTTGTTAATATTTATACTAAGCAGAAAATATTCCATGTTATAAAATTCAGTTTTTGTTACTTACAACGTTGTTCGGGTGAGCTATTTAATTAATACTTAATAAGATATAGAAAAAAATGTTTTCAAATTTTCGCAAAGAAATGTAGAAAAATGTTCGTAAACAATATAGTTTTCATTTAACATTGCTTAGGCCAATTTTTGTGAAAGAAATTGTTTGCATATTTCATGGAAACATTTTTACTGTTTTAAAAAACTTTTTATAAATAATTATAACTTGGTATGTGTTTAAATAGTTTGAAGAACTTCGTTTGCCAGGAAAATCGGGCCCGTCTCTTCGGAAACATTTTGTGTTTATTTTCGGAAAACCTTTGTACTTTTTTAAGAAATAAAATTGTTCCAAAGAAGTATGGTACATTGTTTCTACTCTAAAGGTTACACTATAAACTAAATGCATTGCCTTTCATTAAAAGAAAAAAATATGTGCCACTAAAAATATTTTAATAAAAATTCGCATAATGCACTTGCCGCGTTCAGACCTTTTTAAGTATGTGGCCTCAAAATAATATTAGAAAGTAAGTAATCGCATTAGTTACTACCTGCTAATTGGTTGGTTTATGGTTGTATTTTGTTTTTGCCACTTTTCTCCACGTCCTAATTTTAAACGTATACTTTTCATGTTCAGCTTTCTGGCCCAAACATTATAAAGTTACACTTCCTCAGGTCCAAGATAATATATTTATCAATAAGGACAACGTTTTAACGTATTTTAACTATTGGATGCGTGCTTTGCCATCGCGACTCTGGTTCCTATTCATTTACAACGTTTGCTATCCTCTGTAATACTGAAGTGGAGATTTATACTTTTTTTAAGTGTCAGTTACTTAGCTTTAAAGATGTTTATTTTCGGAGTCAGTTCTTTACACTGTACACTGAGTCTCCGCTCCAGTTTTTTTACGTTGCCCCTTTTAGAGCTATCTCGTCTTTGCAACTTTTCCAATGAAATCGCTGTCAAGTTTTAGCGAATTTTTCATAACACGAAAAATTCACTATTGAGGAGATCTGTTATATATATATATATATATATATATATATATATATATATATATATATATATATATATATATATATATATATATATATATATATATCGTACCAATAATAGGCCTATTTTGATTGAATTTGGTAGAAAGCTTGCTTTTAAGTTCGTTATCCAGGAAAATTGGACCAGTTTTTCCGGGAGAATGAAGGGCTTTCTTTCGGAAAATTTTTGTATCTCCTAAAATAACAAAATTGTGACAACTAAGTTTGGCACATACGTTTCTACTATCAAACTTATCCCCATGCTCAAATTAAGGTCTCTAGGTTAGGAGAAAAAAAAGTTATAGGCATTTAAAATAAAATTGGGTGACACTGGTGATCAGAGAAAAGCGCAAGAACAAAATATTTTGCGTGGTTAACAAAACCAATTGAATACTATATACTAAAGTAAAGTTTCATTGACGCAAATAGGTCAAGAAGTGCAGAATGCATATTTTAAAAATTTTATAGTTTTTCTTCTTAAAACGTCAAAGTCGAGATTTGAAACGTCAAGCTTTGCAATTTTCAGACAAATAATCTGAAACAATTACGCTTATGCAGAAAAAATATCTTAATAAGTGGGTTTTACAAGGCCTAAGTTCGGAAAATCCATTTCAAATATTCCCTCTTTCTGATGCTATGTCAGTAATTTCAGCCTTAGTGTTTGTGGTATAATAGTCGATATTTTAACCAATTTTCGTAGAAAAATTCGCTATTGAAAAGACTACGACTTATTAATTTTGTAAAGATTTCTTTAAATGAGCCCGTGATAGTACCCCTAAAACGGTGCCAATTTTAATTTTTATCTGTTTACACATATACAGGGTGACGTATTTTTACGGTAAAGCTCAATATATTAGTTATTACACAAGATATGAGAAGAAATATATGCGCTAATTAAAAGGGGTCTCGAGGTGCATCTTATAAACCTACTTTGACAATCACAGGGTAGCCCGTAAGTCTTTGGTAATTCACACTTTCTTTTTTTATTAGAGCACCCCTTATGTTATTGCATTTTTGCATTTTCCATAAAATTATAATGCATGCTTGTATGTAAAGAAAAGAATTGATATCGTTCATCGTTTTTGAGGTATTTCAATTATTTTGCAATCTTTCACGTTTTTGGCACGTATCACAAACACATATCACAAATTGTGATACGGCGTTTTTACCAATAAATAGCGAAGCCCCGAGCAGGTGGCGCATTCAGAGGTCTTTTTGTTTGTATTACCTCTCGAAAAAATCGAGCTGCTGTATGCAGGCACCCTCAAATAGTGACTCAACTTAAAAAGTTTTTGCAGAAATGTTTTTAGTGTATCCGTAGAAATAATTTTTTGTAACATTATTGTGATATGTTGGTAATTAATAATGAATGTTTATGTTTTTTGTGAAAAATATAATTTAGTGTAACATTACTAAAGGCCATTTCTGTAAAAAATGTGAATTTTTGTGAAATCTATTTTTGCAAATATTAATATATTTTTTTTTAAATTTTGGCCTTAAAGCTGTTTGTGAATAATTATATTTTGGCAGGTGTCTAAATAGCTTGAAGAGGTTCGTTGGTCATGAAAATCGAACCAGTTTTTTTTTGGAACTTTTTAAGTTTATTATCGGAAAATGTGTGCACTTTTGAAATAACAAAGCTCTTTTAATGAAATATGGTACATTGTTACCGCTTTATATGTTGTACTGCTAACCAAATGTCTTTTTTTTAAAAGCAAGACATATTTGCAATTAAAAACAATTTTACGAAAATTTGCTATCGTAACCCATGTGCTGCGTCCCTAATTTTTTTTAAACAATCAAAAACAGCAAACAATTTTTAACATTTCTGGCGAATCACTCGCGCTGGATTTGATAGTATCCTGACAAACAACAGGAAACAAAGAAAATCTCTGCGGAATCAACGACCTCCAGAAAAGAGAAAGCATAAATAAAACCTTGTTTCCCCACCTTTTGAACAGCAAATCACGAGAGCTGTAGATAGGATTTTTAAGAAAGCCAATTTGCAACTAATATTTTTGACCAAAAATCCTTAAAAAAATTGGCTAGGTAACCCAAAATACAATGATATTACCAAAAAATGTCGAGGATTGATGAAAGAAGTTGCTAAAACGTTTAGCATGTTTCATCCTCCGATGACGGTAACTTGACAATCGTCAAGTTTTCGTGAATTTTTAAAAAAAAATCACTAACAAGAAGATCTCGACTTTTGAATTTTGAAAAAATTTCTTCAAATGAGCGCTAATTTGCCCCACTAGAACACATACCCGGGGTCAGTCTCGATTTTTATATATATATATATATATATATATATATATATATATATTAATATATATATATATATATATATATATATATATATATATATATATATATATATATATATATATATATATATATATATATATATTTGTGTGTGTGTGTGTGTATATTAAACCGATAACTCAAAAAATAATGGGCCGATTTTGACTAAATTTGGCAAATACCTTCCCTTTACCAGTAGCTTGGATACGTTCGTTAGCCAGGAAAATCGGCCGAGGTTTTCCCGGAAAATTTTGTGTTTTCTTTAGAAAAAAATTATATCTCCGGAAATAACAACGTAAGGCCAACCAAATTTGGTACACGGGTTTGTAGCGTCATAGGTAAATAACCTACAAAAATTTAGCTTTGTATGTCAAAAGACAAAAAGTTATAGGCATTTAAAGAAAAATAAATTGAGGTTTTCCTCGAAACGTCAAACTCGCGATTTGAAACGTCAAAATTGGCAACATTTTGCAAATAACTTGAATCTTATATGGGCTATGGAAAGAAAATGCCTCAAGTAGAATGTTTTACAAACCCTGAACTCTTAGTTTCAACCGTCATTGTCCTTCATTTTACTAAAATGTTTCCAGAAAATTCATTTCAAATATACCCTTTCTCTGATGCTTGGCAGTAGTCTTAGCTATAGAGTTTATCGTTTAATGGTATATAATTTTTATCGAATTTTCGTACAAAATCAATTAAGCTTAATATATCCGTTATTATACAAGATATGAAAAAAAAATTGTATACATTAGGGTGACCAATAATTTTCTTTTTTTTTAGTCGAACACGTCTTATGTTATTGCATTTTTGCATTTTCCATTGACATGTAATGCATGTTTGTAAGAAAATAAATTCTAGACCCAGCAAGTGCGTTATGGTAGCGAATTTTTATTAAATGCTTCATATTGAAAAAGCTCAATTTGCGATTAACCAATAGGGTTGACCAAGAAACGGTTTGTTTCGGGAACAGTTTAAGTTTACTTTCGGAGATTTTTGTACATTTTGAAACAATAAAGTTATTTTTATTAAACATGGCACATTGCTTTAAGTATGTAGGTTATACTGGTAACCAAAATGCCTGTTTTCTTTAAAAAACATACATATTTGCTATTAAAAACATTTCTATGAAAATTCACTACCATAACGCACTTGCTGCATTCAGACTTTTTTTTTAAATATGTTGTGGTGATTTAAGTTCTCTAAGTGTACTTATCGGTGTTCCTTACAGTTTCTAATCTTCACTTAATGGTAATTAAGGTTAATTCAATTAACTTATTCAACTATTAATTTATCGCTGTCTGTCTTAATTTTTAACGTAATTTGGGAAAATTTCGTTAAAAGAAAGCACAATTGACACAAGGCCCCTGTTACACACGCAGCATAATGAAATTTTCCTAAGATGTACTACAAGAATCTCAGTTTCGTGTCCTACATATAAATCCGCAATCTCCTCTAATTCTCTGTCTAAATTTTGAGCAGCCTTATCACATACACGCATACATTTCACACGTAATTCTCGTTGAAGAGCTACTATAATCTGGTATGCACGTGATGTCACATGCATGCGGTACTTTCCCGGGATACGCAGTGTGACGTGAAGTAGACGCCAAACGGGAAACCAACCCTTTATACAGCCCACTAACCCTTTTTCGTTCAACATCCCTTTTCACTGGTAGAGTCACGCACACGGCATACCTTCGCTCCAAGTGAATCCAACTGTACACGATTGAACTGGCATTCCTGACAGTTTTTCTTTTTACCGTGTGATCCGAATTCTTTTACTGAAATATTGATGAGGTCGAAATACACTGAGTAACTCTCAATGGTATCGCCATTGTTAGTAAATTTTTGATAGCGAAGAATCACGTTGACGTAGGTTTTCGTCTTTGTTGAAAAGTGTGTTATTCAATTTTAACGTGTTTGGATTATTTTTTCTTTCTAAATTAAAAGTAGAAGCAATATTTCTTCACCCTTGTTTCGATTTATGTTATTTGTTTTGTGTAAAGCCAAAACCGCTAGATTAGCTACATGCAATTTTTTTTTCTAAAAGTTAACATCTACCGCTTCAGCTACAATGGGAATCAGCAGTAGTGAACATTGTAACAGATTAGTTCATCCTCATATTACATTAATATTCTTTATACCGTAAATGTATATATATATATATATATATATATATATATATATATATATATATATATATATATATATATATATATATATATATATATATATATATATATATATACCCAAGCAACAAATTAAGGCATGTTAACCAGCACTCGAGTCCAAATAACCTAACCAAGTTGTAATTTAGTAATAATTAACCAAAATGTTGCCTTGATTGTCATAATGACTACAAATTTGGAAATGCGGCTCCGAACTAGCTTATTTTTGACTATTAAAATTACTCCAAAGTCAGTAACTTACAAGTAACTAAATTAGGAAAAAATTGGTTCAATTTTACTCATAAAATATACTTGAATATACTTTTGTGTTTCAATTCCAGAGTTGGTAATTTTTAGGTCGAAGTGTGCCCTAAATTGGACAGAAAATTGACTACCAAGTCCAGATACCTGAAATACCTACTTTAAGGTAATTTATTACCTAATATTAGCCTGCAATATGTCTCTGTGGTATAGTAAATTGGAGGTCTGCTTATAAAGTCCAGCTTACATATATATTACCAAGTTCAGTGCAATACAGCACAGGAAATATTTTGGGCACTGAGCTGACCTAAAATAGCTTTCTGATCGGCTATAAAGTCATAATTACTGCAGAAATGGTCTTCCAAGTCAAATTGCCTACCTTCAAGTTGAAAATACCCATAAAATCTGACTTGAAATAACAATTGTCATCAAAGTTCAAAGTGTACAGCCGTTAAATACATTTGTGAATCTTAAAGGTGTGTCAGTTGATAAACTTCATAAAAGTTTATTCTTGTTGTGAATGTGTGTGCACCAGTAACAAATATAGTCTTACAATGGCCCCTTTGAAACCAATAAAAATTTACAGACATACAGCAAATTATTATAGAATAGTAAAGAATGCTTGTATTCAGTTCGCTTTATATTAATAATTATTATTTCGATAATGTTCTCTGTGTAAATCCTAAAAAAGTATGACAACTTGATCGGCTACTACTACTAGGTATATGAAAGTAAAACTGAATTTCAATTATATGCTGGTATCAAATCAGCACGTTTCCCTCTTCAATATAATACATCCCTTTTCATGCCAAATGGAGTGAAGCATTGGCAACACAGTCAGCTGTCATGTTTATGTTTATTTACTTATTTTATTTTGTTTCTATTTTCTATTTATGTCTATATATTATGGAATCAAATACCAAAAGCGCTGTATAATCATTCCTATATGTCTCTCGGCTGTGCACTGATATAAGTAATATATATTTTTATAGACGAAAATGTTTCATTTCTAATAAATTCAAACAAAATTCGTTTACCATATAGTTGAGATTCCCATAATAAGACAAAATGCCTTCAAAGTTTGGTTAGTTTGCCCTGTCATTAGGGATTGTGACTTATAGGTAAAAAAATAGGGCAAAATTAACTTTCAGGTCAATAATGTTAGAAGGGCAGCCATATTAATTTAATTTTGCGGTATCCATCTTGATTGTATTGGAAAATGAAAAATATTTTTTGTTGAATAAAGTGTAATCAAATTTTAGTTCGAAAAAAACATTTAATAATGCTTGTATACCATGACGACGGGATAGTTTTGTGTTGTTTACGTCACCAATCCTCCAAAATCAGAATTTTGAATAATTTTTTATTTTCAATAATCTTATCTTTTACACGGGCGCTCGGATTTTATCGCAGTAACATCATCATGTTAACAGAAAAAACGTAACCGCAGTGGTTTTTTTCTTTATACGTGCGAATCTCCTTTATCATTGTTCCAAATATTTAAAGTAAGTTCTTTGATCATTCAAGATGTCATTTTTTAACAAAGATGGACAATATCTCTACTACTCTACTGTTTGTTTATACATACATAACCACAGATCCTACAGAACCGAATAATGTCACATGCGTATGCGTGTTCGTTGTTAAGAACGTCACGGCACTCGGCGCCTAGATGTCAGATTCAAGTAAAGCGTTGCACATATTTACCAATATATTACGTCCATTGGCCCAATGTTGGATGAAAATGCCCTAAATATAACTAAAACGCCTTGGCCGAAACGCATTGCTGGACCTATTATCGACTTCCATATTACTTTGACTTTATTCCCCACATTGGTAATATACACCTCAATTTTACTTGAAAATGACCTGTGGCGATTTGGTCGCTGACCTATTGGTAGGGCGATTTTACGTCAATTTGACTTTAAATGTTGCTTGGGTATATATATATATATATATATATATATATATATATATATATATATATATATATATATATATTCATATATATATATATATATATATATATATATATATATATATATATATATATATATATATATATATATATGCCGAGTGACAACTTTCAAAGCGGAACATAGACGAATAACATGGGAAATCAAATATTTGCAAAATTAAAAGTGTGAGCAGCCATGACATGCCAAATTCGAATAATTTCGTTACTGTCAAATCAGACATTTCTGATTATCAATACAGATTTTCCTGAAAAGCTTGACAATAAATAATAATAATAATAGCTATAGTAATGAGGAACAAGTGTTTATTGTAAAAACATATTACAGTGCTGGCAGTTTGCGAAAAGTTTGGGATTTGTCCTCAGTTAAGTACGATGATCTGATAATCGGGCATAATCCTGATTGCACATTATTAAAAAATTACGAAAACCCTCGTTTACCATGATTTTGTTTTAACATAAGACACTTTGAAGAAACAGCAATTATAACAGTAGTGCCTGCAGTTCCGGAAAAACAATAAAATTAACTATTAACAAAAAATAAGTAAAAATAATTTAACTGAAACAATTACAACAAATATTTAAAGTCCCCCATTTTGATATAAACAATATCCCAACCTATTGTAAAATGCCTTCCGAACTTGTGCGAGTTGTTGGTTATTAACACGTGCACATTCAGCAAAGAATTAATATTTGGGTGACGAGTTTTATAAATGTTATTTCTAAGGTGACCCCACAAGGAGAAGTCACAAGGTGCCAAATCGGGAGATCTGGCCGGCCAATTAATATTACCACCGCGACCAATCCAATGATTAGGAAAAAAATATCTAAACAGGTTCTTACATCTACACCAAATTAGCTGGACACCCATCCTGCTGAAACAAGACTTCCCGATTTTCATTTGCAACTTCGTCTAGTGCAAGACATACCTTATTTATAAGAGTTTCAAATAAATTTCTGAATTTAAATTGCCAATTAATTCAAACGGTCCAATGATATGATTATTAAAAATGCCTGCCCAAATATTAATTTTCTGAAGGTATTGGGATCTCGGCGAAAGTTGTAGCCTTGGGTTTTGTTACGCCTAGTATCTTGTATTATGTACGTTAGGTTCATTATTTAGCGTAAACGTGCACTCGTCAGTAAAGCAAATCGATTAAAGAAAATGACGATCTCGATTGGCGCGTTCTATAACATCTTCACAAAATACACGCCTGCTCTCTTAATCTATTGCCAACAACTCTTGATGACACTGCGGCTTGTACGGGTGGTATTTGTGTTTTTTAAGCATTTTTCGCACACGCTCCCGAGAAATACCACATTCTTCTGCTGCAACTCTAGTACTTGTAGTTGGATTGACATTGAATAACGCTAGCACCATTTCCTCTAGTTCTGCATTAACTTGTCTTCTAACGCCTGTTTCATTATAAAAATACATTGATATTGAAATAATACAAATTCATCTGTAAGCTTACCACCTCTATTTTCTACTGATATACTTGCAGTTTCTTCAAATTTTCTTAAAATACGTTGGATTGTGCTCACGGATGGAATGGGTCGATCATCGTACTTAACTGAGAACAAATCTCGAACTCTTTGCAAACTACCAGCACTGTAATATGTTTCTACAATAAACACTCGTTCCTCATTACTATAGCTATTATTATTATTATTCATTATAAAACTTTTCAGGAAAATATGTATTGGTAATCAAAAATGTTTCATTTGACAGTAACAAACTTATTCGACTTTAGCATATCAAAAATGTTTGATTTGACAGTAACAAAATTATTCGAATTTAGCATGTCATGGCTGCTCATTTTGAAAATATTTAAACTATCATCTTATGATAAAAACAGCATTTAATTAGTAGGTGTTTGGTATCATCAGGCTCAGAAAATTAATTCTCTTTTGATAGACACCACTACCGTTCTTGTAGATAAAATAATTTTTTCATCCTCTGATGATGCTAACGTGGTTAGTGAAACGATGGTAAGGTCTTTAAAAAAGATGTGCCGTGGTGATTTGGGTTCTCCAAGTTTACTTATCAGTGCTCATCAGAGGTTCCTGTTTTCATATATTGAGCAATGTAGAAGTTATGTTACAATTGGCAGCACTATTATTTATTAAATTAAAACTATATAGGTAATTAAATTCTGATATGATTTGACTTCCAATTACACCAAAATTGATTAGGTAGAATTAAGAGCCACATAATTTAATTTTTCAATTTATATTTTTGTTTCTCGAGTCCCGCCAAGTGCAAGATCAAAACAAAGCCAAAGTGAAGGTGCTTTTACTTTCTCTTCAAAAACTCGCCTGCATTGCTTTTGCTACTTCAGCATTAATTTATTTGGTGGGTTGTCTAATTTCACTCTCGGCGTTTTTATTACGGCAATAAAATTTACTTACACGGTTAAGCCGACCGAGTTGATAGTGCTGAATAAGTGTATGTTAATCGGAACACTGTTGCTTTCTCGTATTCACCTCGAAAAAGCCAGAATAATTAGCAAAGTTCAAACAACCAAAGTGATTTGCATAGCTATATACCCTAAAAGTTTTCGAGGAGAATAAAATATATGACATAAAAATAAAATTGTTCCGGTGTGGCCTAACTTAAGTTCAGATATATTATGCCACAGGAAATTAAACAATGTTATATACAATCATATACAGCATGTCCATTATAAAAGGTTACACCGGGGTTTGACCTAGAACTGCTGAGGATTTAAAAAACCCTAAAAGACGTAAATTCCGCTTATGAGAGGGGGCAGTTGCGCCGTAACAGAATCTATAGCATTCAACCAATAGCAAGGATGATGTTCACTTGCTTAATTTAGATAGCAAAAATTGGTCGAGGGGTGCTTTTTTGGAAAGCTTTAGACTTTCTTTGTAATGCTGCATTTCAAATCTACCAATTAATTTTTTAAATTTTTGCTTTTAAAACTGCAAAATAAAAAAATTTCAAATTTAAAAATAAAAAATCTAAAATTGGAGTTCAGTAATTGTTGTTACCCCTACTTGGTGAAACACTTCGATACTAAATACAGATGTACAGATGTTTTTGGCTTCACACTTGTGAAGCCAGAGACAATGTTACTACATCTGTATTTAATAATTAATAGCAAATATGTCTCTTTAATACAAACGCATCAATTTGGTTACCGGTATAAACTTTATAGTACCATATGTTATTAAAATAACTTATTGTTTGAAAATATACAAAAAATTTACGACAATACACTTAAAATGTTCCCGAGCAAATTGGTTGCTTAGCCAACCAACTCTAGGTTAATAGCAAATTTGGTTATTGAAATTGGAGGAATTTAATGAAAATTCACTACCAAAACGCATCTACTGCGTTTTTCTTTTTTTACAAACATGCATCATATTGCAAATATGCAATAATAGGTAAAAGAGATGTTGAAAAAAGAATTGTAGGTATCACCAACGACTTATGGGCCATCGTGTGACTGTAAGAATAATTTTTTTTGATGCAAGACACCCTAAAATTAACGTATACAATTTTTTGTCGTATCTTGTATAATAACAACTATATTGAGCTTTTCCGTAGAAATGAGTCGCACACACACACACACATTTGTAAGCAGACAAAATCTGAAACTAAACCCGGATATGGACTCTAGGGGCCTAGTTTGTACTTGAAGAAATCTCTTTAAAATTAAAAAGTCGCGGTCTCTACATTGACGAAATTTTTCTACTAAAATCAGCTAAAGTTATAGACCGTTAAACCAAACTATTAACTAAAATTACTGCTAAAATTTCAGAAAAAGGGTCTATTTGAAACGAATTTTCTGGAAACATTTTAGTAAAATGCAGGACAACGATGGTTGGAGCTGAAACTTAAGTGTTTGCAGAAAACTCTGCTTTCGACATTTCCTTTACAAAATCCGTATTCATTTCCGGTTCTTTGCCCAAATCTTGCAAATTTTGAAGTTTCAAATAGCGGCTTTGACACTTTGAGGAAAACCCAATTTTGTTTTTTGCTAAATTTTGTCTTTTCAAGTACCAGACCTAAATTTTGGTCGATGGTTGATGTTTCATAATACAAACACGGGTACCAAATTTGGTTGCGCTTACTTTGTTATTTCCGGAAATACAAAAATTATCCTAAAGAAAACACAAAATTTTCCGGGAAAACCTGGGCCGATTTTCCTGTCTAACGAGATTATCTACGCGCTTGCAAAAGGAAGGAACTTGCCCAACTTGATGAAAATCGGGCCGTTATATTTGGAGTTATCGGTGTGATACACATATTGATATATATATATATATATATATATATATATATATATATATATATATATATATATATATATATATATATATATATATATATATATTACACCAACTGTGTATATGAGTTCTAGGGTGCGTAGTTCGCGCTCAGTTTAAGAATTATTTTTTTTTATTCAAAAGACGCGATCCTCTCATTGGTGAATATTTTTACTAAAACAGGAGTATTTATCACTTATATAAGTAATCCATTAGCTTTTGAAAAATAAAAAGTCGTTGGTGGTCACTGGTTACTGCAAAAATAACTTTTTTTTTGTCTTCTTGTGCTTTCATTTATAAAGTGTACGAGTTTTTATAAAGTAAAAACTGATGAAAATCCGTAGGCAGGGTCTACATCTTTTTGTCATGTTTTCTTTTACTTTAAATTTAAATGTGAATTGCTTTAGTAGAATTTTTGACTAAATTTGTTTTATTTTAATGTTTTAAATACTAGTGTCTAAAAAACGAACGGTGCTTATGGAGCGCAGGATAGTTTATTGGGGGTTGGGAGCACTGAATTTAAACTGAACTAGAGAATCATATTGTAACGATGTTTAACCTTTAATTACTATAAACCAAGTCACGTCTCTAATATTTACAAAACACTTACATATAGATTCATCTGAACTAGTTCTTAACAATAAGAAAACAAACGTGGTCAGCAATTCACAACGGAATTTGCAACTTATAATTTTCAATCTGTAAATATCAACACACCGGTGTATTGTTTATGTAAATACGCCAAGTGATGATATCAATTCAATGTCAATAATTACGAGACGGACTTGACCTACTACATACTTGACATTGCTTAACTTTAATGTTTCCTAACTCTATATTGATTAATATTATATTATATATCGCACTAATTCTAATAATCGGAATAAAATTCCACTATATTTCCAACCCTAATGACGCCCTCCTGTATAGCTATCTGTTCCATGAACAATGTTACAACATCGAAGAACGCTAAAACATGGTTGCAAGATGCGGATCTCAATTAGGTATTGTTTAAAAAAAGCATATGTTGCACAAGACTTAAATAAGCAACAAAGAGCATGCAACTAACATACATTTCGCAAATTAAGAAATGTTCAGGCTACGGTTTGTAAATATATAATTTGAATGCAAAAAGCTAAAACAACATATAACGTTACAATACCATTACGTTGTCAAAAAAATGTTAAAAGTTACAACTTCTTTTCTTATAGATATATTTTCAATACATTTTTCAATTAATTTAATTTAGGAGAGGCATGAAAATCAGCTTTCGAGTAATATTTTTAACGGTAAAGTTTCTGGTGGTTTCTGTAATCTCTAGCAAATATAAGTAACCATATGATCAAAGAAACTGGAAACAGAGTTAATAAATGAAAAACTAGTAGCAAAATTATAAAGAAAATTTAAAAGTTACGCCTTCCATTTAAGGGACGTCACGTCATTTATTTGCTCATTCATACTTTTTATAAACCTACTTTTTTCATTTTTAATGTATAATATTTGCTGTTCTTCTGCCGTATTTACCCATGACTTTTTCGAATACTCTCTTCTTACTTCCTACTTTAGCGTTGACGTCACGCATAAGAATTACAATGTAGTGTTTACTAATGTTCTGCAAATATCTGATGATGCTTCGTAGAAATTCCTTTTGTTTCAACTTCCGCTTCTCCAGTTGGTGCACAGCTTTGAACTATACTTATATTCCTTAGTTCTTTGTGGGGGATCTAGGTGCTATCGTTAGTACTAGATCTAATAGAGGGTCCTATTTTCTTAAACTGGCATTGCAGTCTTTGCACAAAATCATACCCACTCTTTACAGCTTAACTCCTTGATCTTGCCATCTAATTTCCAATAATGCATATATTTTCAGCTTTAATATCTACATCTCTTGAATGATTTGTGTCAGTGGTGAGGTCCCAAGCTCTGTTCTAACATTACGTTAAATACTGAGTGAAGATTGGAACCTATGACGAGCACTGATCAGTACACTTGGAAAACCCAAGTCTCCACAACACATCTTGAAAAACCTGACGATGATTGTTTCAGAATTTTTCATCCTCTGATGAATCTATCTTGGTTAATGAGACGGTCGTCAGGTTTTTTCAATGTGTTGTGGTGATTTGAGTTATCCAAGTGTATTTGTTACGTTAAATGTAGTACTATTATATAATATTGCAAATTCGTACTAATTGTTAGTAAGTTATTGAGAACATTAGTATAATAATACAATATGTGTTTAAAGTGGTTTAATCAGGGAGTTATTTTATACTTTCTATTAGTTTTTAATAGGCCAAGTCACTTTTTATCGAAGTTTTTAGGGACTAGTAAGCTTGTGTATTTTTTGAGAGAAGAAGTCCTTAATCTATATATGCCTTCGCGGGCATATTTTAAGTGTTTTGCTGCTTTACTAATTTTTTTACTTTAAAAAATTATATGTTCTTATGGAACATTCTATACAATATTATCGCATTTTGTAGTTAAACATAAAATTTCTAGCCAACTTTATAAAACTTAAACTGCGTCAAATTGGCGGGTATTGAGGACTTAGTTATAATTTAAAAAGATTAAAACAATATTTGGCCTGCTCACTAAAAAAAATAATTAAACAAGAACAAAAATTTTTGGATAAAAAATACTCGTAGCTGCAGATTTTGGGGTCTTAAACTACTATACTTACAAAAGTTTGGCTGACAGCGTATAAGATTTACCTGTAACAAAAATATATCATTATGTTTGTCTAGTTTTGAAAGAAGGGTAGTTCACTTAAGATATACTAACAAAAGACGAAATAAATAATAACCCATTATATAGTTATGTTTTTTTCTTAAATAAAGCGTAATTGTTGCTGTAAAACAACGACTTCATTTTTTTAATATCGTGGACGATTTCGCATATCAGCTCTACTGGACATTTCCCCCCAAAAATACGCAAGAAGATTTTTTAAATCGCTATATAGTACAGGCAATAGAGGAGCCCGTTACTCTTGTCCATAATGCATTAAACTACAGAGAATTTTTTTTAGATAGGTTCAGAATTACGCACTGAATATAAAAACACAAAATCCTTACAAATTAGGGGGACAGAAGTGCCGCCATTTTGAGAAAAACCGTTTCGACCTATATCTCCATAACTGTGCACTTTAGGCCAAAAATGGTAATAACCTTTATCATAGATAATTGTATTTCTCATCTTTTATGTAAAATACTTTTTTTTTGTATCACTCACCGTTTACAACTTATACGACTATTAGCATTCATTTATTGACTTTTTTACCTATATCTTTATTAATAATTGTTTAAAAAATAAAATGCTCATAACTTAACTTTTCAACCGACAAATTTCATACAATTTTTACTTAAAACTTTTTTTTCTAAAATCAATATTTTCAAAGTTATAACGCGTTAAATGTTGCACTTCTCAATCGACAAATTTTTCTGGAAATATTTTAGTAAAATGAAGGACAATGACGGTTGAAGATAAGACTTCAGGCTTTGTGAAACATTCTTCTTGATACATTTTCTTTCCATAGCCTATATTAGTTTCAGGTTCTTTGCGTAAATGTTGCCAATTTTGACGTTTTAATTCGCGACTTTGACGTATTGAGTAAAACCCCAATTTATTTTTCTTTACATGCCTATAACTTTTTTCTCTTTGAACCCACAGACCTGAATTTTGATAGATAATTTACGAACTTATCCAAGTCACTTACAAGAGGACAGTATCCACCAAATTTAATTAAAATCAGCCTATTAGTTTTTGAGTTATCAGTATATATATATATATATATATATATATATATATATATATATATATATATATATATATATATATATATATATATATATATATATATATATATATATATATATATATATATATATATATATATATATATATATATATATATAAATAAATAAAAAAATAAATATATATATATATATATATATATATATATATATATATATATATATATATATATATGTACATATAAAAAGTATAACTGACCCCGGATATGTGTTCTAGGGGCATAATTAGCGCCTATTTCAATTTTTTTTTTCAAAATTCAAAAGTCGGGGTCTCCTCATTAGTCAATTTTTTTAAAGAAAATGCACTAATAATAATTTTAGAAAAAAAAGTTTTAAGTGCAAGTTCTAGAAAATTGGTCGATTGAAAAGTTAAGTTATAAGCATTTTTTTTAAACAATTATTAACAAAGATATAGGTAAAAATGTCAATAAATAAATGCTAATAGTCGTATAAGTTGTAAACGGTGAGTGATACAAAAAAAATTGTTCAACAAAAAAGATGAGAAATACAATTATTTACAATAAAGGTCATTACCATTTTTGGTCTAAAGTGCACGGTTACGGAGATATAGGTCGAAACGGTTTTTGTCAAAATGGCGGCACTTTCGCCCTCCTAGTTTGTAAGGATTTTGTGTTTTTACATTCAGTACGTAATTCTGAACCTATCTATCAAAAAAAAAATAACTCCTGTAGTTTAATGCAGAAAAAAATTCTCTATAGCCTGTACTAATATTTTACTTCCACATCGTCACAACGTGTGGAAGTATCGGATCAGCGACAAAAATTTCAAAAAATTTTCTTGGCTTAAACGTCTTAAAAAATATCAAAACATATATAAAACATGATTTGGTAACGAACATTTTTTTTTGCCTGTCGGTCTGTATGTCAGTCTGTATGTTTCTTTGTTTGTGGCCACAATAACTTTAGAACGAATTGAGGTATCATCTTGAAATTTGGTATACAGTTAGTACTCGACAAATGAACGGTCCGCATTGTTTTTGGGTAAAATCACTTCAAGGGGTAGGGGATGAATAGGGGGTGATTTGGCGAAAATTGACATTTTCTCGTTAAAACTCGAGATATACGTTTTAGGGTATATTTATTCGAAAACTTTTAATTATATCAAACATTTTGTATTCTGTGCAGAAATTAAATTAGGGGTTCAATATGTGTGGGTGAAATATTGACAAAAATTTAGAAATGTTTTTTGCTAAAACAGCGTAAAACGTTTCAACATATAGAAATGATTTTGTAACGAAAATTTTTTGTCGGTCTGTCGGCATGTATGTCTATCTGTTAATAGGCGCAATAACTTTCGAAAGAATTAAGATATCATCTTTTAATTTGTTACCCAGTTAGCACCCGCCAAGGGAACGCTTCAAGTTGTTTTTAGTTAGGATCGCTTCAGGAGGTAGGGAATAAATAAGGGGTGATTTGGTGATAATCGATATTTTTTCAATAAAACTAGAATAACATAACGTTTCAAAAGTTTATGGGTAGAGTAATACAAATATTTTCTTTGTGGTCAAGTCATGGGCCCTAAATACATTCCATGAGAATGTCTTTCTTAAGAGAATCAATTATCACAGCTATGCCGAGGTTATGACTGAGTTTGCATCACTAATTTTAAGTGCTAAAGTAAATCAAATGTAGCTATAAATGATGTCAATAGACCTCTCTGTTGTGAATTTTAAGTAATTTGGTTTAAAATGTTTGGGGTTTTTACCTTAATTGAAATTACTTAAATGGTTAAAGTTCAATGCCTGACAAAGGAAAAATAAGGCTACAAATAACAGTAAGTAAGTAAGACTACAAACTACAGTAAGTAAGACTACACACTACAGGCATAAATAATAATTCCATGATAATCAAACAATATAAATACCACCCGTAAAACATACTACCCGAGATATTGATGGAAAAATTTTGGCCACTAAAATCCCGAATACTTATTCAATTGTCCGTCAACAATAACGACTTTAGAATGACAGGTATACAAACTCAATAACATTATGTATTTTATTCACAAGAAAATGTCATATTATAGGAATTTGAGAAGATACGAAAAAAATTAAATAAGTCGGCTCACGTCTCTATGAAAATGATTTTAAAGCAGTTTGTTTTTTGTCTTTAGGCTTTTAAAATGAGGCTCCATCTAAGGTCGACACAGTCTACCGGCGAGTTATCAAATCGCAATTCGGTTAGTATAATATAAAATATCCTGGGACAGAGAGTTGCGGTCTGTATAAGTAGAATGCAAACAAACGATATATTAATTAGCATTCATGGTTTAGTGGTTAAATTCCCCTATGACACGCTGGTGGTCTGATTCGATTCTGGTCTCATGCATGTAGCATTTTGTTTGGTTTCACCAACTTTAATATATGGTGGAAACAAAAGTGCCCAGATTATGAAATATGGTGATTATGAGCGTTTGGAACAAGACCTTATTTTTCTTTAAAACGTCTGGATAACTTTGTCACCGTTGAGTTTGAAATTATATCTTTCAGCTGACATCTTTTACTGTTGATATTAGTAAATTTTCATTATGAAAAGTAACTAATGCAGAATTTGTTTTTCACAAGGTTTTTTTGCTATTGGAAAAATTAGTTTGCTTAGGTTGACCAAAACAAAACCATCCAGGCAATTAACAAGGAAAGATACCTGCCATGTTTATAATTTGGCAGATCCATTTCTTTTCTAAATATGAAGTAAGCTTTTTTTATGAAAAGCTTTTAAACCTGAATGAAATTTGTAATACGTGTTTTTTAAAGATTACATTACCTACATTACCTACATATAAAATTAATAATTTTGTAGTTTTAAATAAAATGGAGTTATGTTATGTTATGTTATGTTATGTTATGTTATGTTATGTTATGTTATGTTATGTTATGTTATGTTATGTTATGTTATGTTATGTTATGTTATGTTATGTTATGTTATGTTAGGTTATGTTATGTTATGTTATGTTATGATATGTTATGTTATGTTATGTTATGTTATGTTATGTTATGTTATGTTATGTTATGTTATGTTATGTTATGTTATGTTATGTTATGTTATGTTATGTTATGTTATGTTATGTTATGTTATGTTATGTTATGTTATGTTATGTTATATTGTGGTATGGTTCCAACAAGATGAAGCGCCTGCTTAATTTGGGTTGGAATTTCAAAATTTGATAAATTACGTTTTCCCAAATGGATCATGCGTCGGGGAGGAATAAAGTGATGAGCTTAGTAAATTCAAGCGACTTTTTTATTGGCATCACCTCAAACACAAAAGCGGCCGAATGAGTTAGATGATCTAACAGCTACCATTATTTGTACGGCAAGAGCAATAGGGCAAGAGACGGTGACATACGTTAGATGATTATTTTTAGAACCACTGACTTTCTGTTTTAAAAATAATGGAAAACATTTTGAGCATTTATTTTGACAAGTGTGTTACTCTTTATTTTCTTTAGTTGGCGGAGCAATAATAAGTTCGCTGTTTTTTCTCGAAATTCTCCATATTCACGCTTCATCAATTGCAGTCTGTTATGTAGAATAATATGTAGGTTCCATAAACTGTTTCAAAAACGTGACGCGCAATTGGAAAGAACAAAGACGGTTTTCACAGATGTGATACCGTGAAAAAATGGCAGAGAATTTGCCACACAAAGTTTATTTGAAACAAAAACTTATTGTCATTATTCCATATTTATACAGTTCCATCGACAGTGCAAGTTTATAAGTTGGAATAAATTGTGTAAATTAAACTAATTTTTTTGTTGTTAAATAGTGCTCGGACACACGGATTAGTTTTTAAGTTGCGGTTTTTCAGAGAAAACATATTATGCATTTGGTCCCAAACATTCATATTTTTTAAAGGCAACCCTACTTTTTCCGTTTACTATTTTTAAACTACATGTAAAGTAAAATTAGACATCAAAACTTCAATTGCGTATTTCTTACCATTCAAAAAGATAATTATTTTTATTTTAAAGACAAAAAAAACACAAAAAAAATAAATTACTCTTAATATTTTTTTGTCTTACCTTTTATGATTTTACCTATAATTAGAAGGTTTACTCATCCCGTTTTAAATGAGCTTTTTTGATAAGCATCGGCGTGAATTTGTAGTAAACAACTTTTATCCAGTTTAACATAAAAAATAATCTAGCAAAGAAGCTACAACATTCGGCTTCGCCTTTCAATTTTTGTTCCAAAATAAATCAAGCTTTTTTAAAATGAAGGAATAACACCAAACACTAGACCGCGAAATAACAGAGTAAGTTAATAATAAGTTTTTCCGAAGAAATTTTACATCATAACACCTTCCTTAACTGATCGTCACAAAATTAAACTTTTAAAGATAATTAAATACGAGTATAAAATAATAACACAAAAATAAGGTGACCATCTATTCAGCGAGAAATCCTGACTTGCCGCTTCTGTCTCAAGATACTGTCAGTAACATTAATGAACAGTTTCCGTTTTGTGGCAAATAGGCGACACCACTCATTAGACGCAATATTTCCAGAATCTTTGTTTAAAAATTACCAATTCTGACGGTTACAATCGCTACTTTGACATTTTCAGAAAGCGTTTCTAAACAGTTTGTTGGTGGTTATCGGTCGGTTATCAATGGAAACGTTAAGGCTTCCAGGATATCAAGACTGCCTTGTAGATTTATTTCAGCGCATCGATAAACAGAAATATAAATGTTTGAGGACCCAAGGCTATTTACGTTTCTGAACTTAGGCTGTCTGTAATATAATATTACGAAATAATTTCTTATCGCGTTCAATGCAAACACAGACATCTAAGGGGTTTCCAGATAGTCGTTATACAAAAGGACTGTTACTTGAAGGTGGATATTGTTCTATAGTGAAGCTTTTTATAAATACCCGCTCAAATGGCTCTGCTGATTGACTGCTAATATTCATGTCGAACATTGCTATTATTGATGAGATACCTATGTGGTACACCTGCACAGTCAAGAATAGACGCTTCTATCAAAGGAACCTATTGTTCTAGCGAGACAATGTGCCATATCCGCAGGGTGTTGCCTGCTTAATAAACTAAATAACCGTATTATTGGAGCTATTGTGGGGTACTCTAGATTATACCGCAATATGTTGACACGTCGTAGACTCTTGGTATGGGAGTAATTTGAATTCATAATGAACCAGCAACAATATGTCCGTTTCAGGGCAAATCTATGGGACCTCAGTGCTTGTTTATCATACACTGTATATTTCGTTGTACAAAAAAAAAGTAGTACTTAGGGTGTGGCTTCAAAACATTAACTCAGGCGCATTTGGATATATATATATATATATATATATATATATATATATATATATATATATATATATATATATATATATATATATATATATATATATATCTGTGTGTGTGTGTATGTGTATATGTGTGTTCGGATAGATTTCCGCGCTCTTTAATGTGAGACATACTTGGTTCTCGGGTTGAACCGCGTCCAGTTTTTAGTGAAACTCGACGTTTCGGCCCCTGGTTTGGAGCCATTTTCAAGAGATAAAAGAAATATGTAAGGACATGAACTCTAAGGCATCAATCTGCTTACTCCTTAGAGCGGTGGACAAAGGTGGGTTGGGTTGTTCTAGCTCAATTACGGGTCCTCAATCTGCCTACTCCCCAAATCTCGCCGGAGATTGTCGCTAAGGTCTCAGTGTGTTCAACCGTGGGCCTAAGAGAGATCTGGCAGTTCATTGCAAGTGTTTTATTTTATGTACCGTTTCGTCTCCCTGCTTCTTTATCAGTGTAATTAGTTGTATCACAGTCAATTAATTCAGGGGTTTTCGTCATGGTACTTAAAGTATTAAGAGGATTGCAGGTATTTGTTGCATCAGGGGCTTCCTTCACGGCAGTTAATGGATTAAGAGGATTGCAGGTATTTGTTGCGTCAGGTAACGGGGCAATAAAATTGACTATTGAATTTATTGTCTTTTTGTGTGTTTCACATGAAGATATAATGGGTTTCCAAGTAATCGGCCAGCTCCGATGTGGGGTCGCTGGATCGGCGCTGGCCATGCATCATATCATACAGGACCCAAAACAGACTTCGACAATGTCAAAATAATAGCCCCGGTTTCATCTTCAAAACTAAAATTATCCGCGAAGCCATTGAGATCGAAAAACGTCGCACTTGTTTGAATAGGAAAGATGATAGTCTTCGTCTTCCGATTACTTACAAACGTACAGGAACATTGTCTTCCAAAACAAGGTAAGAGTTGATATAATTCCACGCATTTCTCCACAATTTGTCTCTAGAAGAGTAATTAAATCAGTTTTAATTTTTTTTAAAGTGTACGCAATTATAACTTTCATGCTCAACAATTAAAAGTGCTAAAAATACCATAGCAATATATATATATATATATATATATATATATATATATATATATATATATATATATATATAAACATATAGAAACTTTGCCTGGTTGTTCGCCGGCAATTCTACTCTTAACCCACTTCAAAATGTCCAACCACCAACAATCCCCAATGTCGCGCATAAAATGACGGATATCATTTTTAAAACTAAAAAGGTACGGAAGATGATCTCTTCTCTTAATACCAGAAAAGTCTCTGGCCTTGACGAGATCCCAGCAATTGTTCTCAAAAAATGCGCACCAGAACTTGCTCCTGCCCCGACTCGTCTGTGTCAGACATCTTATAATATGGGCATATTCCTTAGTAACTGGAAAACTGCTCGAGTACAACCCGTCCCCCAAGAAAGGATCCAAAGCGCTTCCTAGCAACTACTATTTCTCTCCTTTCAGTCGTCTCTAAAGTGATGGAAGAGTATATAAACACCGAATTAATAAAATTTCTTGAAAAACACAGTCTAATCCAAGACAGGTAGCATGGATTCCGTCAGCGCAGATGAACTGCCGATCTCAGTTGGCACCAACAAGTCACATCAATTGCAAAAGCTGCTGCTAATTAATTAGGTTTCCTCTTCCGGGCTCGCAAATACTTTTCACCAGCTAATCTCTATACCTTATATACTTCACAAATAAGACCAAACCTCGAATACTGCTCCCACATCTGTGGTGCCGCTGCCGCTTCTACACTCGATATCCTGGACTCCAGTCAGAATAGAGTTATACGTCTCATCGGTGACCCTACTCTCACCCAAAGGCTGCCATCTCTTGCCCACCGACGTGGCGTTGGTGACCTATCTCTCTTGTTATGCCCGCTCTTATGTCCCAAAGACATCCAAGTTGTGGAATTCCTTGCCGGCACATGTTTTTCCTTCTCCACCGAACCTCCAAACCTTCAAGTCCAGAATTAACAAGTTTTCTCTTTCCTCCTTATCGACACCCACAGTACGATAATATTTAGGCTGTAAGCCCTCGTGGTGTGTTGTTGAAATATTATATATATATATATATATATATATATATATATATATATATATATATATATATATATATATATATATATATATATATATATATATATATATATATACCCTTACAAATAAAATACCGAGAAACATAAATTACGTTGGATACGACTTTTTACCGACAAAGGTCAATCAGACAATAGCCAAATTTATAAATTTATATCTGAGCCACTAGCACATATAGTTAGTATGTGGGTACAAATGGGACAATTTCCGGGCAGCCTTAAATTAGTTAAAACTGTTTTGTTATACAAGGATGGTGATGCAATGAATTACATACCTAAGACATTGGACCTACGAAGACCATCTTAGTAAAGCACTAGACAGTATTATCAGTACAAATAACGCCAACAAGTACTGGCTTGATCTTAAACAAGCTTTTAAAACCACTAACGAAGAGATTCTCTTGAAAAAAAAGCAACTGGTGAGAAAGAGAAAGAGTCAGTGTAAAATTCAGTACGGTCTCAACGGGTATAAAGTTTTTGAGAGAACTAGACAAGATGATATCAGCATGTAAGCTCTAGGTCTTGATGATATGTACTCAAAAACGTTTCACTCAATTAACGAACAAAATCTTGAAGCGATCGGAAGACTCTTTGATAACCTCTATGACACTAGCCGTTTCCCTAAAAATTGGCTCCGCTCTACGTTTATCACTCTACCGAGATCGGACAGCGCTACCTTGTGTAAAGATTATCGTCTTATCAGTTTAATGAGCAACCCTCGAAAACTTTTCCTTCGGATTCTACACACAGGATTTCATCAAAAATGTGAGGAAGTGAGCGGGGTCGCTTACTAAATTCCGATTAAAGAGCGGATTCAGAAGTAGAAAAGCGATATTCAGTGTTCAGGCACTGGTCCAGAACTGCCAGGATCAGAGAAAAGAGGTCTTTATGTGTTTCATCGACTATGAGAAAGCAATTTGGAAGCGTGATGCACAATCTTCTGATAACATATCTTAGAGATTTGAGGCTGATCGGAAAGATGTAAGGCTAATCAGTATTCTCTATTGGTACCAAAGAGCAGACATTCAAATAACTAACACTGGAACAACTGAAGATTTTTAAATTAAAAAGGGAGTCCGCCAAGGGTGTATCCTATCCCCAATGTTCTTCAGCCTGTACGTGGAAAGACCATTCTCTGAGTTAATCTCAGATATTCCCTTTGGAATTAAAGTAAATGGAATCCATATTAGCAATATCGGGTATGAGAATGATACCGTAATATTAGCAGATACTGCACATGATCTCCAAAGTCTGCTGGATTGGGCTACTAAATAAATCCAAAGACTAGGTTTTAGAATTAACACCAGTAAGACCATCTTTATGGGTGTTAGTAGGAACGATATTCGAATACATATTGATAAAGAAAACATCGAACAGGTCACACAGTTTAAATAATTAGGATGCATGATTAACGGAGATTGGGATCCGGATCAAGAGATAAGATGCAGAATTGAACAGGCTATTATGACCTTCCTTAGATTTCTAAAATGTCTTACAGGCAAAAACTTGAATTTTTGACTCAGGTATAGAATGGTTAAATGATATATTTGCTCCGTTCTCCTGTACGGTTTTGAGGCATGGGTGTTCAAGGTACCAATCATCAACAAAAATGAAGCATTCGAAACGTTGATCCTACGGCGAATGTTAAGGGTGTAAGGGTGTCTTGGGTCGATCACGTGAGAAATGAGGACGTTCTGCGAAGAGCCAGTCCAACTGAACGAGAACTTTTCGAAAATATCAAGAAAATAAGAATACGTTATCTCGGGCACATGCTGCTTGGAGAACGCTATTTCTTTCAACGCCTCATTCTTTATGGTAAAATTGAGGGAAGAAGATAAGGAATGAACAAAAAAAATATCGCGGCTAAGAAACATCCGTCAATGGACGGGGATAAAAGACTTCCAAGCATTACAGAATGCAGCAATTAGTATAACCATCTACTGGAAAAAAATAAACGCCTACGGAGAAATTGGAACGACACTTCAAGAAGTTACAGACCTGTTACAGCTGTGAACATTGTATGCAAAATAATAAGAAGAGTGCTGCATCGAAAATTTATATCTTTCTTGTCAATAATACACTGTTGTCTCCAATCCAACATGGTTTTTGTCCAAGTGGTTCGGTGGAAAGTGTTACCGCCAAACTTTTAATTACAATAATAATTATTTCAATACGTTAAGTGTGAATTTTGTTGTACAGATGTTGTTTGCATTGTAATTTAGGAGAAATGTAGTTTAGTGGAATCTAACTAACATTCCAACATATATGGTGTGCCCTAAAGATCCGTTCATTATCCAGTGAGATTTTTATTTTGTATTAATGATCTGCTTTTGTGGAAATGTGTATGTGGTAATTTATTTTCTTGGCATGCAGTAGATTTCCACACAGAAAAAAATGCTATATTTAAAAACAAGGAATTCCAAATGGGTATAATTTTTTTCGACACGGTCTATTATATATTATAATGTTTGAAACTCATCTCGCAATCACCTCACCAGCCAACTTTTTTCACGAAAAGTCGTTAAAAATCAAGATCGACCTAAAAACGCGTACGTCTTTTGTATCTCTTTACTAAGCTGCCTTTATAGAAAGGAAATTTTAATGAACATCTAAAATGTATATGATTTAATTAGCCTTATTTCTTGATAATGTTCTAATTCTTCTACACAGATTTTGCCTTAGCTTCTATTATAATATTACAATATATTTATAAGGCATTTTTGCTAAAGGATCTCATTAAAAATTATTTGTAAAATCTACACTAAATTTCAAGGCACAGCTGGCCGAAATGAAGTAAGAAACCGACAATTAAGCGAATCACTAAAATGCCGACTTTATCCTTATTTCCGCTACAAGAACCATGGCCGAAGGCAACATTGGCAAGAGTGAGTATCGATTGTTGTTTCACATGAGCTGATGAAAAGCTTACTCTGGACTTTCTTCTTAATTCTTTTTCACTCTCCTTTCGTTCCGGAGACCGGAGATTGCTTTTCAGAACATTAATTGTTTTCAGGGACATACTTCACGCAACTTATGTGCATATTTGCCCGTTAAATTGGTCAGAAAACATCGTCACACGCCGTTTGCAGCTGACAAAAAACTTAATAATGTTTTGTTAAGAAAGAAAGCAAAAGCTTGTAGCATCAATCTCTGTGATATAGTAACATGTGGCATAGATAAAAGAAAAAAAGGAAACAAACTGTTCACTTCATATACAGACAAAATTACTTTAGTACAGTCATATATTTTAGTTACAAAACATTCTTCTTGCCTTGAAAAAAACTGTCTTATAGAAAAAAAGAGCATGAACAAAGATAAAAGATCATAAATAACATAACCACGCTAAGGGCTATGTACAGGCTGCGCCAAATTGCTCACTTTTAAAGGTAAACTCCTAATTCTAAACGAGATAAGCGAACAGTGATGTTAGTGCCTGGAGCTTAATTTTCATGACCAACTTAATGGTGAGAGCCACATGTCGATATATATCACGGTTTCAGAGATACGGGATATTTTTCGAAACTGCGAAAAAGTCATTTTTTAAGTATGTATGTTTCGTCATATTTGAGTAAGTTTTAAATTGCCGTTCCAAAAATATACTAATCAAGCGGTTCGCAGAAGTAATTACATCTTGTGTTTACAATAACAGCTACATATTGTCATAAACTAAATAGATTTGCTAGAGAATATTAAAGAAAATGAATGGCGGCAACAAGTGCGTTATGGTAGTGAATTTTCATTAAAAAAATTAATAGCATATATGTCTCTTTGTAATAAAGGCAGGCATCAAGTTTTGTTACCAGTATAATATATATAGTAGAAACAATGTACAATACTTCATCAAAACAACTCTATTGTTTGAAAAGTACAACAACTGGACCGATCTTTTTGGACAACGAACCTCTTCGAGCTATTTACCCACCTGCCAAGATGTAATTTTGCATTCGAATTTTCAAGCAAAAAAAAACTGAAAGAGAATTAAGAAGGATCCCTACATGATTCATGGTATGTGATTATAAATATAAATATATCCAAAGCTAAAGTTTGTATGAAAAACTTGAAGCAGATTCACTTTTTAAATACAAAATAAGGCTGTTCGATTTGAAAAAATTTAGTTACGGCACCTTAAAACTTGCACTATTTGAGAACGTCCTGTATAGGGCATCATCTCGATTTTTTTTCACATACAATATAAACGAAAACCGCTCTGAACACGTAATTTTCACTGGGCTCTAGACTATTGGTGTGTGTGTGTGTTTTTGTTTCTTTAACGTTGGCCTATTTCCGCGACTATGGCCAATTACCGACGCCAGGCAGCAGTTTCACCACACTATCCTGGAAATTTTGCCGAACTGCTGCCTTCCTGTAAGGAGGGTAGGGATATTTAACGGGCCCAACATCGCTTTGACACGGGACCGACGGCTTTACGCCCTTTCCGAATGGCGGAACGTGCATACATTCAACTTGCTCAAATACAATGCCAGAACCTCGGTTGATGTTACTTTTACAGTTTGTACAGAAAAAGTGAAAGGAGTACCCTGGGATCGAACCCAGTACCCTTCGGTTCAGAGGCACACGTTATCACCCCTGAACCACCGAGGTTCTCAGACTATTGGTAAAAACGTATTAAAATTTGTAATCTGTACTGAAAATTGCAAAACGCTCAAGATAAGTAAAAAATATGAACGCTTCAAATTTTTTTTCCTCAAAAGCTTGTATTACAGTTCGATGGAAAATGCAACAATGCAATAATATAATATAATAATATAAGAAATTTTCCCTGAAAACCTCGTCCGATTTTTCTGGCTAACGAACTTATCCAAGCCACTTACAAAAGGAAGGTATATACCAAACTCGATCAAAATTATATATATATATATATATATATATATATATATATATATATATATATATATATATATATATATATATATATATATATATATATATATATATATATATATATATATATATATATATATATATATATATATATATATATATATACACTTTATTTGTTTGCTGTACTTTTTGTGATTTTTTACTTATTTACTTGGACTGCAGTTTCGAACCGTCCTGCTTCATCATCAGGACGCTAGTGAACCAGAACGGTTCGAAACTGCCGTCCACGCAAACAAACAAAAAATCGCAAAAAGTACAGCAAACAAATAAAGTGTATATTTAAAAGTGATTACAGTGTAGTGCAACATTGTAAAAGATATATATATATATATATATATATATATATATATATATATATATATATATATATATATATTATTATTATTATTATTATTATTATTATTATTATTTATTCATTTATAAAAATTATACAGTATGCCACTTGTGCTGTACATTTGCATAATTTAAAAAGTTATATCTAGAGCAATGTGACAATTATATATCAAATTCGACAAACTTCAAATTTTGACAAACCAGCTAAACATTTTTCTTCACTTTTATTTCTTCAATCTAATGCTTCACCCATTGCCTTCATTTATGATATATATATATATATATATATATATATATATATATATATATATATATATATATATATATATATATATATATATATATATTGAGAGAGCACTTGTCACGGCACAGGAAAAGTCTGCACTGCTGTATTTAGTATGGAATTGTTTAACCAAAGCAGAGAAAACTACCTAAACTGCTAGTAAAATTTGAATTGAGTCTTCTGTTTTATCGAAGAATTATTTTTATAAAAATTCGCTAAAGATTCAGTGCAATTAGATAATCTGATCATATAACGTTAAAACAAGAATAACAAATAAAAAGTCTGGACGCAGCAAGTGCGTTATGGTAGTGAATTTTCATAAAAATGTTTTTATTGCAAATATGTGTGTTTTCTTTTTAAGAAAGCAGGCATCAATTTTGGTTACCAGTATAACCTATATAGTAAAAGCAATGTGCCATGTTTCATAAAAATAACTTTATTGTGTGAAAATGTACCAAGATTTCCAAAAGTAGACTTAAAGTGTTCCCGAAAAACTCGTTTCTTGGTCAACCTTATAGGTTAATAGCAAATTGGGCTATTCAAATATGAAGCATTTGATCAAAGTTCGCTACCATAACACACTTGCTGCATCCAGAATTTCTTTTCTTACAAACATGCATTATATTTCGATGGAAAATGCAATAACATAAGGCGTGTTTGATTAAAAAATAAGAAAATTTGTATCACCAATGACTTATGGGCCATCCTGTGATTGTAGAAATATTTTTTTAAGATGTAGCTCAAGACACCCTATAATTAATATATACAAATTTTTTTCAAATCTTGTATAAAAACGGATATATTGACCTTTATTGATTTTTTACGAAAATTCGACAAAAATTATATACCATTAAACGATAAACTCTATAGCTAAGGCTACTGCCAAACATCAGAGAAAGCGTCTATTTCAAATGAATTTTCTGGAAACATTTTAGTAAAATGAAGGACAATGACGGTTGAAACTAAGACTTCAGTGTTTGTAAAACATCCTTCTTGAGACATTTGATTTCCATAGCCCGTATTAGTTTCAAGTTATTTGCCAAAATGTTGCCGATTTTGACGTTTTAAGTCGCAACTTTGACGTTTTGAGGAAAACCCCAATTTATTTTTCTTTAAATGCCTACAACTTTTTTGTCTTTTGACATACAGAGCTAAATTTTGGTAGGTAACTTACATATAAGGACATAAACCCGCGTACCAAATTTGGTTGCCCTTACTTTGTTAATTCGGGAGATATAAATTTTTTTCGAAAGAAAACACAAAATTTTCCGGGAAAGCCTGGGCAGATTTTCCTGGCTAACGAACTTATCCAAGCTATTTGCAAAAGGAATTTATTCACCAAATTTAATCAAAATCGGCCAATTATTTTTTGAGTTATCGGTGTGATACATATATATATATAAATATATATATATATATATATATATATATATATATATATATATATATATATATATATATATATATATATATATATATAAATATATATATATATATAAACATATAAAAATTCAAACTGACCCCGGATATGTGTTCGGGGGGGCCTAATTAGCGCTCATTTGAAGAAATTTTTTCAAAATTCAAAAGTCGAGATCTCCTCATTAGTGAATTTTTTTAAGAAAATTCACTAATAAAAAAAGATAAATCACACACCTAGGTTTGAACAAGCGTCATCTGCGAGTTAATAATAATAGAATAAGCGTCGGGCATCTCCGTGCAAACTGAGCTGTAGGAGCGTACGATAAATTCGTTATAATGAACGTGCTATAAGTTGAAATATGTAAAGTTCTGCTTTGGTATAATAAATAATATCTATCTCAAATGGATTTTTTGCAAAATTCTATGAAATTAACACCTGACGCCGAAATGTATGACTTTGTTAAAGACATATCACTTAATATTTTCTACGTATCATACCCAGAACCTTTGTAGAGACACATAAGTGTTGAGGTTTTCAACAGCCAATTTGGCATTTTTATAAGAAAAACTATAAAAATTTTAAATGCTTACAACTTTTTTCTTTTGACCCAGAGATCCAAATTATGCCACAGTGTATACGCTTTAAAATTTTAACCTGAGTATCAAAAATTTGGTTGTCTTAACTTTGTTATTTCCAAAAATATAATTTTTTTTCCAAAAGCCAACATAAAAGGTTCCGGGAAAAACTGGGTCAATTTTCCTGGATAACAAACTTATCCAAATCAAAAAGAAGGTACCAACTAGGTTTGATTAAAATCGGCCCATCATTTGTTGAGTTATCGGTGAAATAAATATATATATATATATATATATATATATATATATATATATATATATATATATATATATATATATATATATATATATATATATATATATATATAACCATATAAAAATTGAAACTGACCCCGGATATGTGATTAGCGCTCATTTGAAGTATTTTGTATTTTTTCTAAAGTCAAAGGTCGCGATCTCCTCATTTAAGAGGTTTTCAAAATTTCGACCGTTTCTTGTTATGCACACACGGCACCTGTTTTACACATGTCTTGCTGAGCTAATCAGTTAAATCAGGGTGAGAAGTGCAAAATCTTGCAACACCGCAAGTTCTAAGTCATGTCTAGAGTTCGGCGGAAAATTAAAAATTAGGTCTTTCAACCTTCCCATAGATAAAAGTCCATACGGCTTAAGGCCGGTGACTTCGCCGGTAAATGGTTGAGGCTGGTTAGCTATCCAATTATTGCCAAAATTGGCGGTCAGCAATTGGTAACAGTTACTGAGTCGTGAGGCAGTGTCCCGTTTTGCTAAAACAAATATACGCTTCTGAGTTCACTTCCCGGTAGTTCGTCAACAAAAGGTGCTATATCTTGCCTCAAAATTTGCAAATACGTTTGCGAGGTGAGCGTGCCATTGTAAATAACCGGACCGATAATCCTACCCCTGAAAATACCTGTCCCCACACTAAACCCAAATTTTCCTTGATTTCTCTGCTCCACAATTGAATGAGGATTTTGGTGTGTCCAAGTAAGCGGTGGAAACTACTAGCACCACTTACATAAGCTTCCTCTGTCCAAATACAGTTCAACGGAAAATCGTACACTTGGCTACAATTTTCTGAGAACCATTGGTAAAATTCCACCCCGCGTTCAAAATCTCTTAGTCTAAGGTTTGAAATAATGTTTTAGTGAATTTTTGTGCAAAAAGTTGTTTAAGGAAAGTTTTGTAAAAAATATTTAATCGAAATTTTACGTAAAATTTTTTCAACCTAATTTTGTGGAAGTTCCTAGAGAATTTTTTTAAATTCTCGGTGCAAACACCTTTATATATATATATATATATATATATATATATATATATATATATATATATATATATATATATATATATATATATATATATATATATATACAGTGTGAAACATACTTATGGAATAAAATTCATTACTCAGCAAAATTATGTTTTGTGGAAAACGCTGAGGCACATGAAGTTTAATTTGTCGAACATTATCTTAAGAAAACTAACTACAAAAATTAAGCTCTCACCATTTGGCCCCCACCAATTTATCTTTTTTTTTTAAATACCAACCCTTTATTTGTTCATCACAATTCGATGGATCACATTTTTCTGAATCCGGAGATACCCCATATTATGTATGGTCTAATATTATAATTTTCAATACAGGGTGGAAACTTAATACCGAATAATTAAAACTATACCGTTTACCCTGAAATTCAAATTTCGAAAATAAACTTGATAAAAATGTCTCTTTCTTATAATAAATGTTCAAAATGTCCATGTCCATTCACTTGCACACAACGAAATAATCTGCTTTGGAATTCTTCACTGACTCTTATCTTAAATTTATTATCTTGTCTTTTATCTAAAACGTACTTGGTATCATTAATCGTTTCTTATTAACTACCAATTTTTGCAGTGTGAAAGGGGAAATTTAACAGTTTTGTTCTATTTTGTGGTGTATTGTGTTGAATGCACGGTCTCCTAATAAATTGGTCGTAATTTTGTTCCGATAATCTCAATTAATGTTTGCTTAACTGAAACTCTGCGAACAGAAATATTAATGATGATTGGGTATGGTGATATGTGTCGAACACAGGCTCAAGTTGTTAACCTCTTTAATGAAAAACATCCAAATTAGCTCCCACCAACCCAGGGAACTGTGTCTAAGATACATTCACAGTTTCGTGATTATGAACACGCTAAACCACTGCCTAGGAAACACAAGTTTGTTGAAGAAAATGTAAAACTCAATGTTTTACTGGCTTTTTAAGAAGAACCAACAACTTATACCTGTCAAATGGCGCGCGAAAATGATGCTAGTCAATCAACAGATTGAAGGTGTCTCAAAAACGACAAAATGCATCCCTATAAACTACAACACGTTCAAGAGTTAACTGATGGTGATTCTGATAGAAGACTGCAATTTTGTGAACAACTGGTGGACATTTTACATAGAAATGTTATTTCTTCTGCTGACGTTCTGCAACATTTCTTTCGAATGGCGACGTAAACATGCATAATTGCAGATACTGGGCTGCGGAAAACCTCCACTGGATGCGACAAACACACACTGAGCGTCCTCAGAAGTTGAACGTTTGGGCTGGTATCATTGGTGATCACGTAGTCGGACCTGTTCTTATAGAAAATCTAAACGGTCCAAGATATTTACAAATGCTAAGTGAACAGGTTGTCCCAATGTTAGCAGAATTGTATCGAAATGTAATGGAACCTAATATTGCCCATGAAAGTATATGATTTCTACAAGACGGTGCACCGCCGCACTTTTCTCTTCAAGTACCGGAGTATTTACGCGAAGTTTTCGCACAAAGATGGATTGGACGAAGAGGTTTCGTAGGATGGCCCGCTAGCTCACCAGATCCTACACCTCTTGGTTTCTTTTAATGGGGACACCTTAAAAACATAGTGTATAAAACGTAACCTGATGGTTTAGGTGATTTGAAAATGAAAATAACAACAGAAATTGGGAACATAACGCCTGACGTGTTGAACAGAGTTAGGGAAGAATTCCAGAGTAAATTATTTCGTTGTGTGCAAGTGAAAGGAGATTATTTAGAACATTTATTATAAGAGAGAGGCGTTTTTATTAAGTTTATTTTCGAAATTTGAATTTCGGGGTAAACTCTTTAGTTTTAATATTCCGGTATTAAATTTCCCCCTCTATTGAAAATTGTAATATTAGACCATACATATAGGGTATCTCCGCATTCAGAAAAATGTGATCCCTCAAATGTTCGACAAACTAAACTTCACGTGTCTCAGCGTTTTCCACAAAAACTATCTTTTGCTGAAAAATGATTTTATTCCATAAGTGTGTTTATTATATATATATATATATATATATATATATATATATATATATATATATATATATATATATATATATATATATATATATATATAATAAAAAGTGTCATCATTTCTATTAAAATCCACTACCATGACGGACATGCTGCGTCGGCACTTTTTAATTACGCAACAAAGCAACACTTGTATTTAAAGTCTTTAATAATCTCTACTTTTCATCACTGACACAACACTCAGAGCCGTCTTCATTCTCTGTTACTACATTAAAATTCTGCCAGACAATACCAAGAACTTTCCGACAAGAGAGCGTAGCCTAAGCTCCGTATGCATTCCATTTCATTATATTAAACGTTATACCATCTAGAGTAGGCTGTGTGTCAGACTTCCGAACAAAGCAATAGACATTCATAATGGAATTATGTGGTGCTGTGGTTAAGACTCATCTCTGTAACAAAAGCTATACGCCTAATTCATCTTTTGTAAGTTTGAACGCGGAGTAACACTTAATAAATAAAGCCAAATATCTGGCCTAAGGTTTTAGACTTGACGGTGATATACGTCCTTAGACCTTTAAGAGTAGACAGCATTCAAGATAAGGGTTACTTGGAACTTTCTGCGCCTAAGCCACGCGGCATGAGGCTAATGTAGTCGCGAATCCAGCTCAATAATGCTGCGTTGTTATATTTATGTCCTAATTTAAATATGATTAGTATGTAGTTCTAGTTCTAAATTAAAAAAGTTTGTATACTAACCTTGTTTCTTGCCTTTCTTATAGAAAGGGTGATTTTTATACGGCATTTCAAATATAAAGTAAAGGTTTCTGATAAATAAATATTTTTCAGGAATGTTATTGAAGAAGTAGAAATATTGAAATGCTATTTGTGTTTGCGATTTTCTTCTTTGTTACGTTTTATATTGAACTCAATATTTAATACAAGGCATTACTTACAAACCGTTTTTCTTTAAATTATAAAACCCTACGTGTTTCGGCTCTCTCGAACCATTTTGAGCGGCTAATACGTAGTATTTGCTAGTACTGAAACATGAATTAAAAAGTCCGGGACGCAGCAAGTGCGTTATGCTATTGAATTTTCATTAAATTTTTCAAATTTGAATAACTCCATTTTCTATAAACATATGAAGCTGAATTTTGGTACCTGGCAAGGTCTTTCTCAAGGCAACATACTCGCTAAATATAATTAAAATAGCTTTGTAACTGTCGGAGAAAAAATGTTTTTCTAATGAAAACTCAAAGTTTTCCCAGAAATTCTTATCAGATTTTCCTGGCTAACGAACTAATTCAAGCTATTAATAAAAGAAACGTACTTGCCGAGTTTAATCTAAATCGGTTAATTATTTTTTGAGTTATCAGTTGGATACATACACACACACACACACACACACACACACATATATATATATATATATATATATATATATATATATATATATATATATATATATATATATATATATATATATATTATAGTTTTTATTATTAACCCAACGTTTTTGGTGTCATTCGATTAAATTTTTCTCTTTGTGTGGGAATTTTTATGATATGTACGATAATAATATATATCTATTATATTTACCTGTTATATTCAGTTGCCCTTGGAATACTTATTTTCTTTTAGTTAATTTTGCATGAGACTCTTTATAAAAATGTATGTATATATTGTTTTTTGTTTTAATCTTTTTATATTAATAAATTGTTATTAAATCTCAGGGCTTGGGTTTATGAGTCTAAAAATGCACCACTTTGTTAATAAAAATTTGTATGAGCTTTATTACGAGATCCAGGGGTTTTTTCTTAATAATTAAATGGATTTCAAACAAATGGATAATTTATTAACAAACAATTTAAATAACAAACAAATAGAACAGTTTTTTTTTTAAATTAGGAAAAGAAATATTGCTTAACTATAAAATTCTTATTAATATTACAAATTCTTAACAATAAACAAACTTGCCTTGAAAGGGTAGTCACGATTTTTATGCAGGTACAGTCCTTTTTATTTATTTATTAAGTTATTATTTTTTTCTGTTAATTGCTTATAGCTATTCTGCCGTGCTAAGCAAGACTACCGTATCTCCACATTTTATGAAAATTGAGTTGAGGGGTGTCTTAGGCTTCTAACAGATGTTTACTACTAAGATACATAGTAAAATTGCCGTATATGCAGGGAAAAGCTTCAAAACATGCAATTTTATATTCATCGGTTTGTGTAGACACTTAAATTTCAGTCGACATGCTTATAAGATTTACCGTATCTACCATTAATTTTAAGAGAACTACCGTATCTCCATCATTCATTAAAGAGAAATACCGTATCTCCGGACTTACGGTACTTTTAACAAGCACTGATCGTACAAGAGGTGGTTAAATACATGTGAAATGTGCTGTATACTCGGACATACGGTTTATTTTACATGTAAAGCTAAGACTGAATTGGTTTGTTTACAAAATGATATCGTAATAACCAACATGCGGTGATTTATTCAAGCATTCCCCCTCCATTTTGTAATATCTTCTATAGAAATTGCATCGTTTCTCCAGTCTCGACTCGTCTCTCAGCATCGTTTAAGCTGTTAGTGGCTGCACACAATTGTGTTAAAAGTAGACGAAATAAGTTTTATATAATACGTACCTACATGTACATATTGTTATTGTTATTAGGTATTGCATGCAAAATACGTTTAATATTTAACTGTACTTATAATGAATTCCAAAGGTAAGATGCAGACAATCTGATAAACAAGCATACTTGAGTATTAATAATTTATATTATTTTCGTGCAGACATAATCAATATCCCGAGGGGAAAGAAGCTTGCAATTATGGCTGCAAACGTTAATCAGAAATTCGGTCATGACTCGGGGAATTCTTTGAAACTCCAATCTGAATCTGAACCGCCAATGAACAGTACTACCTTAAATGTTGAAAAGAAAACAAGGAAAAATGATGCGTCTGAGAACTACGAGGGAATTTTAAAGTATTTTTTGGCTAGTCAATCTATCACCAAATGCTACTTTTTTATTGAAGTACACTCACATGAAATTAATTTTGAATTATTAAGAGAACAGTTTTTGGAAACCGAAAAAGTGTCCGATTTTATAAGAAAAATATTAAATGGAATCGTAACAATAGCGATTGACATTTCAGAATTAGACATAAATAAAATTCCTATTCTAGACTAAGATTTTCAACCATTGGTGCTGCCAGACAACGTTGAAGATGTTTCAATAGAAATAGTTATTGATATCAATGAAAACACAACTAATAATAATAACACTAGTAGTGTCAATGAGGAAAATTCGTTATTATTGCTCAATAAAACAGAAACAAATAATGATGAAAATCTAAATGGTGAAAATAACGATGAAGATACCACGACTATGCTATTAGAAGCAGATGTTTTTTTAACAGATACCACAAATACTAAATCTGGAAATAAGAGAAAACGGCAGAAATATCTAAAACCCAAGCACGAACGAACCCAGTTTTTAGTTGAGAAAAAAAGACAAAGACATGTAGTCAAGCTTCCCTGTGACCAGTGTAAGAAAGCATGTACTACAAAAATTAATGAAGAGAGAAGAAAAGAGCTAAACAATTACTATTGGAATTTAAATCTGAAAGAACAGCGACTGTTTATCAGCAACCATTGTGAAGTAAAAGTTATAGAAAGAAGACGAAGTGAAAAAGGAAACGACTCCAAAAGACAAAATAGCATCTGTTACAAGCTGAAAGACGAGAATAAGGCAGTTCAGTGCGTGTGTAAGAAGTTTTTCTTGACGACGTTAGGTTTTGCATTTAACAATGACAGTGTATTGAAAAATATATCTGATGAGAAATTTTACACAAAAAACGATCAAAGAGGAGCCAAAACAAAAGAGAAGAAAATTAACCGTGACTTACTTCATACTCACATAAAGTCTTTCTCTCCTTGTGTCTCTCATTACAGAAGGGAGCACGCTCCTAACAAACTCTACTTACCTAGTGACATTACGATAACCGAAATGCACAAAGACTTCCTGGATAAGCATCCAAACATACAAGTATCGTATGAAGTATACAGAAAAGAAGTAACTGACACAATAAATATATCTTTTACTCGTTTAGGACAAGAAGAGTGTGAAAAGTGTGAGGCTTTCCGCCTCCATAATTCAGAGCATACTAAACAAAATTTGCACTTACCAGATTGTGAAAAATGTGTTAAATGGAACGAACACATTCAGAAAGCAAAGATTTCTCGAGGTGAATATAGAAAGGATTGTGAGAATCAACAGTGCAAAAATCCTATTTATTCGGCAGATATGCAAAAAGTCATAATGCTTCCGAGAATAGAAATGTTCAAAAGTGCAATATTTACGACGAGAATTATTGCATTCAATGAATCCTTTGTTCCTGTTGGAGACATGAAAAAAAATCCACCTTACATAGTTTTATGGCACGAGGGCATTTCTGGGCGGAAACGTGAAGATGTGGCTAGTACCTTCTATCAGTTTTTTCTTTTTAACCGCGATGCTGCTGAAGTTACCCTCTGGCTCGATAACTGTGCGGGCCAGAATAAGAACTGGTGTTTGTTTTCGATGCTGATTAGTATTATATCTTCCAAAGAAATTTGTACGAACACAATCACCCTAAAATATTTTGAGGCAGGGCACACATTCATGTCGGCAGATAGCTTCCATCACCAAGTAGAGCTTGCCTTGAAAAAAAATCCTAAAGTCTACGATTTCCAGGATTTTGTAAATATTGTTCGGGATTGCAACTCGAAAAAAAATATAATAAAGGAAATGAGACATTCTGATTTTCGAAATTTCTTGGATTTGACTTCCGCATACCAGCTACAGAAGTTAAACAAAACCAATGAGAGACCTTTGCTGAAAGATATTTGTCTTGTTAAAGTAAAAAGGGGTTACAGGCATCTTTTTTACAAGACTCATTTTTCAGAACAAGAAGAAAAAGAGTTTCACTTCATATCTTCAAAATACAAGAAGAATGAATTACCAGTGGCTGAGGCTTCAAGTGCTAACCGCGGTATAACGACTAACCGGAAAAAAACCATCATAAATAATTTATCAGACATCATTCCGGCACACAAATTAGAATTTTGGAAAAACATGCCAGTCAATGATGATGCTGCTAACTTGATAACTGATATAGAAGATCTGTAAATTACTTTATTATAATATATTATGATATTAAACTGGACTTTATTGACCTATTTTCTGTAAAAACGGGAGTTTGAGTTTGGTTTTCAGTATTTTTTTTATACGTACATCATCATTGGGTCATCAGTCCTAAAGACTGGTTGGACGCACTTCTCCATGCCTGTCTGTCCTGGGCCTTCCAGTACATCTCCCTAAACGTCGAACATCCCACATCCCTCACGATCTGAGAGCAATAGTCCAGTCTTGGTCTACCCCTCTTTCTCTTCGTACCAGTCTCGGAGATCAATATGCGCTTCCTGTTACCGGTACCGAAGGGTCTTATAATATTTTCATATCTTCCTTCCCCAACCACTGCGTTGAAGTCGCCTGTTATAACCACATTCTCGTGATTTTTTACCATTTTTAAAACTTCTTCTATTTCGCTATATATTTCTTCCACTTCGTCATCGTCATGTCTTGTTGTGGGCATGTATACCTGTATGATTACGGTTTTCACAGGCTTAGTATTGAACCTGGCCATAATGATTCTTTCGTTTTTCTGCACATAATTCTCCATACTCCGTCCTACCGTTTTGTTCATAATAATGGCTACCGCTGCATTTCCCTCATTTGCTGCTGTGTGGATTATCCTGTAGTTACCACTCCAGAAGTCACCTATTTCAGGCCATCGCACCTCGCTAAGACCGACTACGTCTAGTTGCAACCTATCCATCTCTAATTTAAGATTTTCTAGTTTTCCCGGTTGTTTCATTGTTCTGACATTCCACGCTCCGACTCGTGAAATGTCAGGTTTGATTGTATAGTCTGTCATTATTTAATCATAAGTTGGCCATGGAGATTGCGCTACTAGGGAATGTAGTGCAGTAGCTTCCCGTTGCTTTCTGCACCGCAGTAATACGCGTATCGTATTTTAGGAGCTGCTGCCCTCCTTTGCGGCTATTTAGACCTTAATATGGTATTCTATTTGAGTTTCATTTAGTTAAACTTAAATTTAGTTTGGCATTTTTATATGTGAAACATATGATTCTATATTTATTAAACTTACGACGAGTCAAGTGAAATGCACTATTTTCCACTACTTTACTGTTCCTAATCATGCAAAGTCTAATGATTGAATCTAAATCACTATATAATACTATCACACTAATCTAAACTTAACTAATTTTTTTGTTTTTCTTGTGTTAGTCAAATTAGTATAGTTAGTTCTTTCTAGATCAAGCATGTGTCTACTCTTGTTAACTTTCATTCGATTAGTATTTACTTTGTTGTTAGCTATCTACGAAAACCTGAGTACATGAAAAAAATAATGTATCGTACTTATAATATGTTATAATATGTTATAATATGTTGTGTCAATGTTTATTTTACATAAATAAAACATTTATTCTATAAAGGCATTTCATTTAGTTTAAACAGCTTTCAAAACATGGACTTACGTTACTTCTTTCAAGTAAAAAATTAAATTTATTTAACAAAAAAGTCGTATGTCCATAAAAAATACTGAAATCGTTAATTTATTATTATTTCTTGTAGCAGAACCTATAGTGTAACACTATCTAGAACTGATGCAAAAAAAATTAAGTCAATATATAGTACAGTGCAAAAGATACACGTCATTTAGTTTGGTAAAACTTCAATGGCGAATTTCTCAAAACTACTTTAACTGGAGATACGGTATTTATAGATAGCAGGGCAGTATTGAGCTGCATAACATAAGTTCCGTTCACCAACCTTTAAATGTCACTTAAAGTATTTGCCTCCATGTGTTTTAATAGTTATTATGTCCACTATACATTTGGGTTATGTGTGTAGTTTCTGGCTCTAATTTCGGTTTTTACGGATTCTTCTTTGGATCAGAGGAAGATGAAAAAAGAATCCCTTGCCCAGTTTAATGGTAGTTGACAGTTTGTTTTTTATTTATTTTTATTTAACATTTAACATTCCAACAAGTATTCATTAATTTACCATATATTCTCCAGTTTACATTAATTGATTGAATAATATTTGTTCCAATTTAGTTACCAATAATAATCAGATCGCAGAAATTAACAGGTAAGTTGACACTGTCAAACTTATTTAATTATTTTCCTTTAACAATATAACCTAAAATTGTTGAGAATAAATGCTGGAAATCAATTGAAATTCTGATGTGATCTCTTTAGCTACTTAAATTCAACTGCCTCGATAAAATAAATCGACATTTCTTTTATATAAAGACAGAAAAAAATTGAATTAGCGTCCTTACGACATTTAATTATAGACCTGCCTATTTAGGATTTTTTTATATTACAGCTAGCCAAACATGCTATACTTTAAAACAAAGCTTGTTTAAAACTGCGTATTTTGATACCCCATACATGTGGGTTCATTATACCGTATGTTCTTAATTTTTATGGCAAACCAGCCATTTTTCAAAATTGACAATTGTCATAAATATAAAAATTACTGACCGCTAATTTTTATAATACACAAATTATATAACGAAAAACTTATTCTAGGCAATTTACTGATTATATAGAGCTATTTTACATGTGATTTGGTTCAATGATAATCTTATAATCTACACAAGAAATTTGTAATTCTTTTATCTGTTATTTCAATTACCAGTCTAAAATTTTTATAATAATTTACCTACCTACAATTATAAATATATACAATTATCAAAAATGCAATTTAATACACTATTATATCAAATATTATACATAAGCCGTCCTCTCGTAACATGATGTTCGACAATTGTCAGGCGTCAGAATGATAAGTACTATTAACCAAAAACCAAATTTTACAGGAGAAACAAAAAACTATTTTTCCTTGCGTAGCTTAGATGTTATTGAGTAGAAATTATTGTGGGCTATTTCTATTTATGTATGTGTAAAATTACTAAACAAAATAATATTTTTATTGTTATAGGTGTTTTTTTATATATATTATATGTTTTGGTCATGTGCTGTTTTCATACTAATTTTTTTGAGTCAGGGGATATAGAAGCTTTATTATCAAACATTAATATTACAAATATTATGTATAACAAACAAACATTACTATTACACTATACTATGATAATACCCTCATAAATCTTATTGTTAGTCTGAATCTGGAGCGTTGGAATCCTCACTTAGGCTCTCGTCATCCGCGGCTGCTGTGTTAGGCGACAAATTATGGTACCAAGCAATCGAAGAAGAGGGAACGTAACTTTCAAGTTCTTGAATATTTTTCAATTTCAATGGGTTTAAGGGAAGTGCCTTGTCATAGAGGGCAACTGGATTCCATAAAACCTCAATGGACATATTACTTTTCAGCCACTGGAATGACTCTGTTACACTTTCTAAAGTGTGAGTCCTGCTAACCAATATATTAGTACCAATATACTTAAAACTCTTATATTTTGTGATCGTGAATAAACCATAGGTATTTCTTAACGTTTTCTTGAAAAACTGCTTAAGGTATGTACGGTAGTCTTTGATCATGTCTTGGGTAACCCGTATTATTTCAAAATTCTTTGAAACTCTTTGCGTTAACGTATACCACTCTTCCGGTAGATAAAGATAAGTAATGTGTTTTTTTTGCTTTTCTATCAGTGCAAAATTGCGATCACAGGGCAAAAAAGAGTGACCCCTTTCCGGAAAACGATGGTAAATAGAAGAAAAACGCTTGGTACTTGTTAAAAGAGACAAAAACTGTGCCAAAGCTGAATTTTTATTCTGCCCTATGCAGTTATCAGTAAAAAGGTAAAGTGTGTTTACTTTTGTGTCAACATAGTGGTCCAGGTAGTATTTTAGAAATGAAATGGTTTCATTTGCACCTTTTTTTCCCATAGTCTCGTCATACATAAACATTTTAGACTTCCCTGTTTTTCCAGAAAAAAAACATTGATTAAAAACCCAAATCTGTCTCTTATAAAATATGTCACCTACTGGTAAGACAGGAACAGGCAGATTTTGCTGGTAATCGAAGCATATTAGTTCCACGGTTTCATCTGTTGCTGCGATTTCAGTCATAGCTTTTAAATCACTGTAAAATTTTTCAGCTTGTGCGTGGTGTAAGGCAAGATCATTTTGTAACTTTTTTTTTAATTCAGGGTTATCTTCGGAATCAATTTTTATCTTAGCTGTCTCACATTTCCCGCAAGTATCGCTACGTGGCTTACCAAAGGTAAGATTGAAGCAGGAATTAAAAATATGTAAATAGAACTCATACTTTACATTGGGACTTATTTTTTCATCAGCCAGTAATGCCCTATATGCGTCTGGTTCATACTTTTCAAGATATAATACGTGCATTTTTTTTACTGATAGATCTGGGGATAAGTATTTACGACGTGATTCATTTCTTGAATAATGAGATATTCGAATGGGAAAACTTGAGATGTGAGCTTTAATTTGCTCCACAACTACAGTTGGCTTTTTTCTGGCTCTAGAGCCAATAGACTTTCCTCTTTTATCTGTTGGCGGTACATCACACTGGGATTTACTCTCAGCTAGTCTTCGGAGTCTTCCATTCTTTATACCATGTAGTGCACATAGTGCAACTTTGCAAATATTATACTCTTTTCCGTTTACTTGAATCTGTAACAAATAATCACAACTGTAATGCGTACTGACATGATATACTAGTAAATTATTTAACTGTTGTAAATTAAAATAAACAGAATTCCGTTCTGTACCTTGTAATGAAATATTCTATTTCTTTTAGATTCATCAATCACCATATCCTCGTCCTGAATAACTTCACCTTTGGCTAAATGTCTTTTTCTTTTAAGATTTGGTCGGCGTCTGTAAATAAAAGATACCTTTATTAAAATAGCATAAATAATAAACACATATTTGTCACTTACCTTTGCACTTGATGCAAGGTTATAAGGCCATTTAAATAGGCGTCTTGTACATTTTTTTCCTGCAATTCATTAAATTCTCGCAAAATTTTTTGCTTCGTGCTAGCACAAAATTTTTCAGTACATTTATGTTTACAGGAACACGAACCAGATGTTCTTTTAGGTACAAAATTTCCAGATTTAGATATGTAGGCTTTACCTGCATTTCTATTACGTTTTCGTATATTTTGTTTCCATAAATGTGTATGCTTTTGCCTTTTTCTACTAGATTTTTCGGTGTCCGTATCAGTATAGTTTGGATCAGCATCTGTATCATCTATTTCAGAAGAGTTGGACTCTTGGCTACTCATTTTATTTATTGTTCAAATTGGAAACAACAACACTCAAACAGAACTGAAACTAATTTAAGGTTAGGAGAGTATTTACTATGAAAACAGCACATATCCGGTTCATAGGTTCTTGTCACACTAAACGAATATTGAGATATAATGAGCTCGTAGTTTAACGCCATCTAGTAGACGATAGAATGAGCTATTATGTGCAGTTCTCATTCTAAACGAAGTAGTGGCTGCCACTGAGGATAAATCCGCTTATAACTCAATTTCACCCAAAATGGTTCATAGGCACTTTTCATTCTCACACCTTCATGTTAAAAGTTGAATTTTTCTTTCATTTTCCCTTATTTTGGTTGCTACTGTGTTACTCTAAAGATTCATAATAATATAATCAACCTAATGCTTTCAAATTATTAAATTTGTTTTGAATTTACAGGTATTATCAAATTTTGTAGAAATTCCGAAATGCCATATTATGTACATTTTGAAATGACATGCATCAATTTGGAAATTATATGGACGTCACATTGATATGGACCACAATATATATAGTTACTATTTATGGTTTCTGTCAATTTTGATCATGAACATTGCTGTGGAAAGGAGTTTTCCTTATTATGTTATAATTGTACTGGACCACATCTCAAAATAACAGGTAATATATAATATGTCAATAATTTCTGATTGCCATACCTTCATATCATTCTAATCATGTTGTGTTCGTATTTTTCCACACATTTTATCCTATTTGCTTCATAAATTAATTGAATTTTATTGTTATAGTGCCAAAGTGTATCACTCTGATGATGTGTTTGCTGCGTTTAACGCACCTATCAAGATGGAGACGTGATTCAGCCACGGAATGCTGATCTTTTCTTTTAATTAGCTTCAGTGATCTCGTCTACTGCTTTATTAAATATAATATTCAAATCTTGAATGTATAGTCTTTGGAAAACAAACGTTTTTTATGTAAGTTGCACACATTAATTCCAAATACTAATTTTATATGATATTTTTGATATTATCATGCATTAAGGTGTTTATTTTTATTTATTTTGATTTCAATACTTAGCTCCTTGCCTGCTTATCGACTTTTGTTTTTAAATTCCCCCTTTTTAACCCGTCTTTGGCAAGACATACTGTAATAAGAATTACGTAAATGTTTCAAGATTTTCTCTTTTCATTTTCCCAAATTTAGATGCATTTCTGATACATTAAATTTACCATAGCAATATATATATATATATATATATATATATATATATATATATATATATATATATATATATATATATATATATATATATATATATATATATATATATATATATATATATATATATATTTATACTGAGATTTATACTGAGCGCAGATATGAGTTCTAGGGTTCCAGTTCGCGCTCATTTGAATTTTTTTTGCAAAGTCTCACCATCACTATTACCTCTCTATTAGTGACTTTTTCGAATAAGAGTTCACTAAAAAATAACGCGAATCTTCAAAAAACTTTATTATGGAAGCATATATAGATAAAATCTCAAAAAAATTAAACAAAATAAGTTCACTAAAAACAAAAATACTAATAAAATGAAAATAGTTAAGCGACTGAGATAGAAGGAATTGTTTGGTTATGAAGATCGAAAAAATAATGCAATAGACAGGACCGTATAGAAAACTAAATAAAACCCCTACCAAAAATGATTACTGATGTTAAAAATAGTTTGGAGAGTTATCACAATCTAATAACAAAAAACTTATGAAGAAGTTACGAATCCAAAAGTTTCCAAAAAATATTGTCTCCCAAAAACTCATAAGCCAGAAAAATCAATGAGACCTTTTATTTCGGCTATAGATTCTCCGACATACAATTTAGCGAAGTGGCTTTTAATTTAGTTGAAAAGCTTGCCTGTTTAGCTAAAAAGTTTCTTGGCGTCAAGTTCACTTAAATTTATTTATAAAGTCAAAGATGTTAAATTCATTGAGGCGATATTTTGATATCATTTGGTGTAGCGTCTTTGTTTCCTAGCGTGCCCAAGAAACAAACGTGCACGAATTTAGAATATTTGTTGAAATTGAACAACATAAGTAAAGGGGTTTGCAAAGAATATTTAGCTTTAACAAACCTTTGTATAAAACAAAATATCTTTCAATTTAACAATGAGTTTTTTTAACAATCTCAAGGCACCGCAATGGGAAACCCTCTCTCTCCATTTATTGCAGACCTTTCATGAGTACACTTCAAACGGGTTTAAAAAAGAAAAGTTGATATGGTTTCGTTATGTGGACGATATTTTTGCAGTGTTTAACACAAATATATGTAAAGTAGATGATTTTATTATGAGACTAAACTTTCAATTTCCGAGTATCACGGTAAGAAGGTGTGCCTTTGGACCGAAGGGTACTGGGTTCAATCTCAAGGTTCTCCTTTCACTTTTTCAGTACATACTGTACAATTAACAGCAACCGATGTTGTAGCATTGTGGCTGAGCAAGTTGAATGTCTGCAACTTCCGCCCCTCGGAGGGGCATACAGCCGTCAGCCATGTCCATGCGATGTTGGGCACGTTGAATATCCCTACCCTCCTTACAGAAAGGAAATGGTTCGGCAAAATATCTAGGACAGTGAGGTGAAATTGCTCCCTGACATTGGGCAGAGTAAGAGAACCATTGAGGCTAGATTTCGTGAACATCTGGAACAGTAGTGTAGACAAGTCATGCGTAGCACAACATATTTGGGATAATAATCACCATACAGAAAAAGAAAATCTGAAACAAAAGTATTTATGTTTCTAAGGTAATAAAAAATAAAGTTCCTCAAACCGACCTCCACCATTGATTTATAGTCCTTTGTTTTCATTATCTCTTTGCCATAGAATAGGTTCGAAACTCGGCAGGTGAAGTTATAACGGAAGTTCAAAAACCTACTCCAGCAATTGAAATACAATGCAAAGAAAATTAATTAACAAGTTTCAGATTTTCTTTCTCTATGTGGTGATTATTATCCCAAATATGTTGTGCCACAAATGACTTGTCTGCACTACCGAATCTCAGCTTTGCCAGATGTTCCTTGAATCTGGTCTAAATCTGCATAACATATTTAAGATTACAATCTTTACAACTTCTCTCATAAATTTCGTCCTTCGTTTTATCGGTCTTTACCTAAAACATAGTACAAAGGGTGATTTTTAGTTTTGTGTAGTTTAGAATTTTTCTCACGCTAACTTTGTTGGAGAAACGATCGTCAGGTCTTTAGAAAATATGTTGTGGTGATTTGGGTTTCTCCAAGTGTACTTATCAGTACTTGTCACAGGTGCCAATCCTCGCATAGTCGTTAATACCTAAAATACAAGTGAAGGTTATGCCAGTAACTAGGTTTCTGGTAGGTCCAGCATGCAAGCAGGACATAAGTTAATAATGCAACTGTCGGCTCCAGTGAAGGTCAAGTATTAAAACTGAAACAACAAATCGCAATGCAAATTAAGCCGACAACAGTTAGAAGCTAAAAATAGCATCACTATATTAAAAATAATTGCGTCTCACAATAATAACACTCTGAGGGGGCCAATACAAATTAAAAAAGATTAAAAAGTAAGAGACGAACGCAACACAAAAAGCTAAGCAGGCTGCACAGCTAAGTAGAACTTTTAGACATTATTTTAACAAAATGACAAAAAAAACTACCATATGAAAAATTATCAAAGTTTGAATCTCATCTACTGTCTTCAGTTTTCCAGACAAAGGTAACATCGACGGACAGAATGGAAGCATCTTTAGACTTGAAGCAGCAAAATAATGATTATAAAGCTACGTTCCTTTTAAAACAGCAAAATGAAGGCTGTAACCCTCTAAAAAACAAATTTGTTAAGTTGAAAGGATAAATAAAAACAGAGTCAACAGGTGACAGAATTGAGAAATGATACTTGAACTAGACGACATATCAATGGCAACGAAAAAAACAAAAAGCAACTGAACCAAGCAAGCTTAGCTCCATGGTCAGAATCAATATTTACTCAATAAGTAACACTGCTCTATTAGTTGTCCGTATATAGAAGGTAAGTTCGTAACACTGGTACTGTGAACACTAAGGACATTACTGTTAAAGTCATTTGTGTATTTGTTGATATACCTACATCCCCTTAGGATGAATTGTTCGGTGTCAAAACTTGAAGGACGAAAAAAGATTCTGGCATTGTCTCTTTATCTCTCTCTCTCTCGGGTGACCACCAAAAACTGAAGTGATATGATCAGGGTTTTTCCTACTTCTCAGATGTTCAGAGACTGATACCTAACGCTCTCCCTGTTGTTCCTATATAGAGAAATATACCGCTGACTTCTTCAGGTGGGGAATGTAATCTTCGTTATGAACGAGGATTTTCTTGATAGTATCACTGGATTCATATGCGAACTTAATTCTTAAAGACAGAAGCGACTGCAGCATTGATGGAACCCTAGTATGTGGGGGGAAATTATAGAAAACTTAAAGACTGACAAGGTAAAAAAACTGGAGCTTATTTCTCTCAAGAACTAGCGGCTCTTTTTTTCTGAATAGCCTGTCTATTATGCTGACCGGGTGATCATTGTTTACTGCTAGTTGCTTAATAACATTGAGTTCGTTATTAAAGTCTGTCGACGACAGTGGGATCTGTCTATCCAATATCTAGAAATTACAGTCAATATTCAGCTTGACTTATATTTTAAACAAAGTTACCACAGCCAAGCTCAATGTTGTCACTCTAAGCTTGAAGTGTGTGAAGTGCGCTCTTACACAGTACATTAACTGTAATTATGACCTGGATTAAAAGAGAACTATGTAACTGCAAAGAAAAGACAGTGACGTGCATGTTGAAGGGAGATCGAAACAAATGCGGTATATTGACGAGGCTCTGAATGAGTTTTTAACAAAAACAGTGTAGGAATATAATGTTTCGACACTTGATTGAGTTTAGTGGTTGTTCCCAAAAAAAGTGTTATATAAGTAGAAGTGCAAGGTTTGGTAAAAACCACTGCACCTGACAATCTAGAGAGTACCTAAGAATTTTTCCTAAATTCGTACTCTTCAGCAAGAGTTAAAAATATAAAAATATATATATTTTTTTAAATGCAATTACCTATGTGTTGTCGTTACATAGTTGAGTTGGCGATAAAAAGTATTAAAGTGGTGTTACATCTTCCTATATCTAAATGAAATCATTTTAGAGTAATTTACAAAAAACGGAAAATCTTATTTTTTACCTGTTATATCTAGAATGCTATGAACGGTTGCTACGGATACATACGGTAAATAATTTTGTAAATGTCAAAAACGTATATGTTTGGTTGCTTATGTTAGATGCCATATTATTATTACCAAACAGAGCTAAAATGGATGACAATAACCAAAATAATGTTTCTACAAATCAAGTAATTCTTAACGTATAATTTGTACATGGAAAACGCGACAAGGTTGTTAGCAGAACTTGCAAAACATTTAAGGAAAACTATACACACTTACCTCAGATGACAAAAGGTAAAACTAGAAGAATTAAAGGAGAGCTTGTGTACAGAGGATTTTGAAAAAGCATTACTATCACGACTACAAGTTCTCGTTAGTACAAAACCTCCATCTTGAAAACCCCGACACTTGCTCCGGTTAGCTTACGCACTGGCTTCATTTGCATATAAGAAAACCAATAATGAAGCGAGGGAAAAAGTCTGCGAGTCTGTATTTAGTATAGAACGGTTTCACCAAATAAGGGCAACAGCAACCAATGAAGTAGTCAATTATACTTTATTATAAAATTTTAAATTTTTATTCTGGCCAAAAGCCCATAAAATTCCAACGACCGGTTTCGCTGAAGCATCCTGTATATATTATATAACTTCAAATATGGACACTGGTTCGCGTTAATTGGAGAAACACAAGCGTTATTTGGTTATAAATAATAAAAATGTCTTATTGATAGCTGCGCGATTGAAAGAGTAACATATGTATATAATAAGTGCTGACAATATAAAAGCGTGGTTTGTAATTACTACAGGAGAAACACTTTTGTTACAAAAACCCGCAAAAAATGACATTAAAGCTTCCTTGTCACACATTTTTTTGTCGCACTATTAATGACAACATGCAACTAAAAAAATATAAGAGGAATAATCCTTTATGTTCTGCTTGATGAAATACATTATTTTTCACTGATGTCGTTAATCTTCTGTGCAACAAGCAAAGCGTACTGCAAAAAAAAACTATCCTCTCTAAAGGACGTCATTATGAAATGAAGATGAAAAACAAGCTTTGTGAATGCCGCCGTGGTGAAACTCCATATTGTAGTTTTTAGTTAAATTCAAGTAACAGGTCGTCAGATAAAAAGACAAGATTAATCTTTGATGCTAATTTTTATAAAGAGTTGGTTAACGTGACAACTGAAAACCATCAGAAAATTTCAGAGCCAAGCCCGAAAAAGTCCGGACGCAGCAAATGCGTTAGGGTAGCGAATCCTCTTATGAATGGCATTTATAAATTGTTTGTTAAATACTTAACTGTTTTTCTCTAAATTTGATACATGTGTTATTCGCATATACTTTAAAGGTTAGGTTAAATTAGTTATATGTGTGTGTATGTTGACAAATGGCATTGACTGCGGTATGACTACCATTCGCACATTTTAAAAGCCCTTTGTTACAACACCTAGTATGTGACATCAACAGGTCATATGCATTCTGTTACCGTGTATTGAATTTTGTCCCAACGTGTAGTTTTTATTTTATTTATTTATATACCGATATTATAAATGGTGCTTTTTATTCTAACTTAAGCCTACTTAAGATCGAGATACTATACACGGGATTTAGACAGGGACACATATTCTTCATGACAATGGGCCCTATCATGGCAACGTTTTTTGACATGCAGGTGGGCCGCTAGCGGCCTGGATTTATATTAAAGATAGACAAAAATGTTAACTTAAAGGCTAGATTTGTTAAATTTTTAGTTTCAGTTGTTTAACTGATTTATGTTTTTGCAATTTTACAGTTGTAGAGGTTGTTCCAAATTAAAAGGTCTTTCAGGTAGTGTATTTTGTTTAGGAATTCATTTCGGTAATCCCGTCCGATTGAGCAATCTAGTAAAGCATGTTGTGCGCTTCCTTCTTCTCCACATACGCAATATGAAAAGATAAGTAAGAAATATACGGGACGCAGCAAGTGCGTTATGGTAGTGAATTTTCATAAGAATAATATATTGTAGTGATTTAGCCTTATATTGTAAGTTATAAAACATTACTTTATTTACTTAGGGACAGTAAAAAATAAGGTAAAGAAAGGCAAGCAAAAAGATCACGTCTGTCATAAATATTTATACATAAATTTGGATACAAAACTCAAACAAAAAATTAATAAACAGGAAATATACTCAACAAAGAATACACTAGAAAGCTGAACATAAAAAAATCGCATGCATTGAGGGTGATTGTATGCACGCAGAAGGGGACCATCACCCTAAAACACGGGGGGTTCTCCTTCCTCTCGTGCATGCATTCAACTACATGCAAAGCATAAAGCACAAGAAAGTTTTCTTGGGAGCAACCCCCAAAAAAGTTACTGGACATAGGCGAATATGGATGCGGTGTGGGGTAGACAGGGTTTAAAGGAGGTATTGCTGCAAAATGTGAAAAACGCATCTCTTTAAAGTCCGAATATTTTTTAAGCATATTTCGCTCATATTTCCTCCCCGCCCAGCACCCCTATTCGTTCCTAGTCCCTTAATTTTCTTGAAGGTTGTTTGCAACAAATTTGCGTTGTGGCTTGTACATCCAAGGAGGGTTCTTAGCATGTTTCTGATTTTTTTCCGTGCAGTAAACTGTAAGTTTACCGAAATTACATTCCCCAACGTCGCCTATAATGCCTTTTTTGGATAATATCGAATACAGCGCTAAAGTAAATAAATTCACTTGGTGTTTCACTTCTTTTTATTATTTTATTATTTTTATATTACATATAAAAGCACAATATAAGTAAGTATAATAAAGGAAGACCCTTACTCAACATTGGGGTTACACAAACTTTAAGGTAGAGAAGATATTTAGATCGTGTTAAAAGTTATAGGTTTGACTAAAAATTACTTCTAACTGTATGCGCACAAAAATTAGTGAAACACATTTTTAAAATCTAATAAAAAACATCAGTTTTACGACATTATTTTAAATAAACCAATAGGAATACGTTTTGCGGCGAGTTTGCAATTCGCGAATGTATGAGCCTACCTTTTGTCGAAGACTACACTGGACTACCAGGTCTTGATACTTGCAAAGAACATTGACGCCCATGGTACAAAATTTAACACTACGAACCTAACAAATATTGTCTTCTGCACGAGAACACACTATAAAAATACTGATACTGTTGCTATTACTACCTAATGCATTAGTTATTTTCCCCGGTTATACAATAATAATAATGTCTAAGGAGTCCTGTCGTGGCAGAAATATTAAAAACCAAGTCTTAACACTGCTCTTAGATAATGGCAAAATTGTATTGTTTTAAGTCATTAACTCACAATTTTCATTTTTAACCATCGTCCAATATTAATTTTCAATGTTTATATCCACAGGTAATGTCATCTGTCTTTGTCTAACATTGTAGATATTACATTACAAAATCTGAAGTGATGTCGAGGATTAGTTTAAATTCAATTTAGAATAACTTTATGTTTCTTCGATCAAAAAACTTGAAAATTGGTACACGGCAACGTCTGTCTATGTTATTTTAAGTTGTCAATTTTCGTTTCAATCACTTAAACAAATTGACAGATATTGTGTTTAAACGAATATTTTGTAATGTTTTGTTACGAAAAACTGGGCGTCAAGATGTGATGAACCAACTCATCCAAGCCATTAACAAAATAAAGGTTATTCCCAAAATTGATCCAAATGAGTGAAGTATTTTTTGAGTTATCTGTTCGATATATGTATATATATATATATATATATATATATATATATATATATATATATATATATATATATATATATATATATATAAACTTTTCAACTAACCTTGGAAATGGGTTCCAGGGGTCCTACTTCGCGCTCATTTAAAGTAATTTTCCGAAAGTCTGACCATCGATACCTCTCTATTAGCGAATTTTCTTAATGAAAATTCACTAAAAGTAGGAATGGAGAAAGCTGTCTTCTAATGTATCAACCCTACCTTATAAGCTTTTGTAGAGATCAGCTGTGAGATTTTTAATGGGTTGCCAGTGCAAGCTTAACTTTCACGCTTTTAAGTTAAATATAAACTACTAGCCTATGCCTATGTCATTTAGATACGTTGGTCTTCTCATACAAATATATCGTTATTTTTGCAATAAAACAAAGTTACTGGAGCAAATTTAAAAACCATGGAGGTATCAACAATGAGAATGGCAACTTTAAACGTCCGCAGTTTAAAGTAACTGTTTGATAAATGAAAGCACCCCTTGAAGGATACTGTCATTAAATTAACTTTTCATTATAAAGTGGAACACGCCGGCAATGGATTAGTGGTTTAGACAGGTCTCGTTGTCATGAGTTGATAACAGTGGCCGGCACGTACCCCCGGAACCAGGGAACTTACCGGAGTCGGGAACATTGCGGGACACTCTCCCTCTCTCGTCTAAACCGTAATGGAAATGACAGGTCTCGTTCTACAGCCGGACGACTAAAGTCAAATGCACAATCGAAAACTCGGTGGCCGAGAGATTACTTGATAATTTATAGGGACTTCTTGACAACTAAATCAATACATAGAAGACGTCCCAACTATTTTCTGTATTTACAGGGATTTGTCGGAAAGCCATGCTGACATCTAATCATTATCAGATAGGGCAGAGATTTGTTGAGGGCCAAAGTAAATATTGTGATTTAGGTTGTGATTGCGTATAGAAAGAGTGATACAAAAAAGATTATATTTCTTTAAAAGTTTCGCTTACACGCCATTTTGATTACAGTGTTAGTTTAAATTACCTCCTTTCCCTCAAACAAAAGATAGAAATTTATTTGATGTTTTGCTAAATATTTGCCTAAAATACAAAAGAGATTATACTTCTACATTAGCCAAAAAGCATTTAAAGTTGAATTGAAGTAAATTCAATAGCTCAGTGACGAAATCTAGATAGACCATTTTCAAGTAAAATTTTAGTATGAGTTACCAATATAGGGATTAAACTTAAAGTATTATGGACTGCAGTACGTTGTAGTTTTTTTTTCTTGAACGTCGGCCGATTTCCGTGACTATGGCCAATCACTGACGCCAGGGAGCAGTTTCATCTCACTATCTTGGAAATTTTGCCGAACCCATGCCTTTCTGTGAGGAGGGTAGGGATATTTAACGTGCCCAACATCACATAGACACAGGACCGGCGGCTTTACGCCCCCTCCGAAGGGCGGAACATGCAGACATTCAACTTGCTCAAATGCAATGCCAGAACCTCGGTTGATGTTAATGTAACAGTATGTACTGAAAAAGTGAAAGGAGAACCCTGGGATCGATCCCACTAGCTTTCGGTTCAGAGGGACACGTTCTTACCCCTGAACCACCAAGGTTCTACGTTTTAGTTATCTTCAGGGCATTTTCATTTAACATTGGGCAAATCGACGTAATTTATTGGTAAATACGTACAACGTTTTAGTTGTATACGGCATCCAGGCACCGAGTACCGTGCTAATCGCTTCGTCTTAACAACAAACTGCGCATGTTAAAATTGTTCTGTAGGGTTTGGGGTTATATTGATATAAACACACAGTAGATATTAGCAAAAAGCTATGTCCACCTTTGTTATACAACGACAAAATGTTATTGAAATTTTTGAAATATTTAAACATTGGGAACAATGATGAAGGTGAATCGCACCGTACAAAATAAACAACTGCTACATTTATGGCTTAGATAATTTTCGTTAAGAAAATTCACAATTAGAGAGGTAACGATGCTGAGACTTTCGGAAGATTTTTTGAAAAGAGCACGAATTAGGTCCCTAAAGCAATCTCTAAGGTCCTTGGCTGTGTTGACGTACGTAAGAAAGTATGATCACGTCTTTAGAATAGAGCATTCGTACATAACTAGGCTAAACGCAGCAGCGGCCGCTCAAACGAACAGAGCAATTAAGACTGTGGGCCAGCGTAGTTATACTTATATTGCACCAAGAATGTATAATACTCTTCCAGTCAGTATCAGAACTGCACTAACTTTACGTTCTTACGTGCGGATGGTGAAAGCATGGGTTTCGAAATCCAGACACATTATTCATGGCTTAGTACACAGATATGTGTTGGACGGGTCGTATGATATCTTTTGCGATGTTGTACCGCACAGTAATCATTTTTAAATATGCACACTTTTTATTATTATATACATTTGTGGGAGTGTACATTGTACATGGGAACATGTATGAGAGAATGTGTTTGTGTGAGTGTCCTTGTGTGTGTTTTGATTTTTGCACCTGTATGTATATATGTGTGTTCTTGTATTCATTACTTAGTTTTGTATTCTTTGCTTGGTTTAGATTTATCCACGCACAAGTCTCTGACTTTTGTGGATCTTTCCAAGATTTATTATGTTGAATAGATCTATGTATGTTATTATTATTGAACTGTATTTTGAAAAATAAATCTATCATATATATAGCTAGCGTTATCCACAAGACCTCTATGCCTGTTGGATGCGCTAGGAAACGTGCCAGAAATAGGAGAGGGATCTTCAGAGCGCCAGGTGGGTTTCCAAAAGGGAATGTCCACAATACATGCTGCAAGATATGTACTCGAAGCCGCAAAAAACACAATGGCGTGCATTGATTACTCTCGATGAGAAAAATGCTTTCAGCACAGCTAGCTAGGACAAAGTCATAGGAAAACTGAAAAGAAGAAACATCACCGAGTACTTGATAAACACCACAAGCAGTTATTTTTTATACAGAAAGATCAGCATTGCGAGGGGAGAAACGTTGGGTGTCTCGCAAGAATCCATCCTGGGACCTATCCTCTGGAATATAATCTATGATCGAATCCTCAAGCTAAAGACGGTTGACGGGGTTATTCTGATTAGCAATGCTGATGACCTAGCAGTCCTAGTAGAGGCATCAGAACAGGACACACTTAAGTTTCGAGTGAACGAAACGTTAAGAAGAGTCGACAGATTGATGACGGCCAAATAACTCAGCTGGCCCCTGCAAAAACAGAGACGAGCATCATAAAGGTTTCAAAAAACAGGGACGATTTTTTGTTCCGCTTAAAGGAAATCATGCTAAAACCAGCAAATGCCCGGGTGAAACACTTGGCAAGTCACCCAATTTTGGTCATCATCTACGAATGGCAAAAGAAAAGGCTGTAAGAAGAACATCAGCAATAAGTAGGATAAAGCCCAACGTGGGAGGCCCAATATCAGCAAAACGGCTACTGCTCAGCGGAGTAGTGGATTTGGTTCTACTGTACAAAGCGCCAGTATGGCATCAAACCATAGAGATACAATAAAATAGAATGACGATGGAGAGCATGCAGCGCAGGTCGTTACTAGGGGTGGTGTGCGGGTTCCGTACCATCGCTACGCAGGTAATTCAGGTGTTGGCGGGCATCGTTCCCCTAGGCCTGTTAGTGGAGGAAAGATTTTTCCTACATAAGACGAGGATGAGAATAGAAGAAGCTAAGCTGACTGCCAGAAGCTTAACCATGGAGAAATATTGCAGCAAGGATGGTCCAAGAACACAACGAAGGTACAATGGACAAGAAGAGTGATTCCAAATATGATAGAATTGATGAAATTCGACCACAAAGATCTTAACTTCTGGCTCACACACAGTTGCTCACATGCCACGGATATCTCAGATCCCACGCATAGGAAGTTAGACGAGAACGAGAGCAGATGTGTCCACTGCGGAGGAGAGGACACGTGGAATATTCTATTTTTGTTTGCCCAAAGTTCGACAAGATGAGAAGTACCAACCTCAGTTCTGTAGGGATACGTAATAAACCCGAACTGGTACCAATAAAGTTGAAAGAGAAGAGCTCATGGAAAAAGGGCATGGAATTCGCCCGACAAGCTAAGACCATAAAAGAGATGCACAAGAACTGTCGAAGCGAAGAAGTAACCAACTAGATTTTCCGAACCGCTAATCGCTTAAAGCGGACGGGGGAAGTAGTTAAGAAGTGGAAGGAGGGGAAGAAAAGACAGCTCTATACTCGTGAATACATGTCGTAAAGATAGTACCATTGCGTAACAGAGCTGTTCAAGGGAGCCATTTGCTTGATCTGCAAATGCGTCAACTATGTCCCACAATAAAAGAATGGCACTAATCGCTCCAGTGGCAATTCCCAAGAAGCGTTGGTGGTAAGTACATATGATGAGTTAAAGGACATCGTTCAGGAAGAACGCCAAGAAGAGGACCATATCCAGGAAACTCGATGGCACACTGTCTCTCATTAGTTAGTAGTAGCAGCCATTTGAATCATAGCCACTATCTATATACTCCGCAGCATTCGAAATGAAAATGAAGGCAAAGGTAGCACAGTCAAAGACAAAAAGAAACACTAGCGACAAGACCGATTAAGATGTTCAACCGATAGAACTGGCAGAGTTGAGCAAAAGCTAGAGGACACAGCCGATTGTCAAGTCCACCCACAGCCAGTACGTGGGAATTCAATCTGTGGAAAATATATTAAAGGAAAAGAGCGTTCACCAGGTACGATCAGCGTCGACGCACACAGGACCAAGGAGGACAAGTACTGCAGCGCCGCTAGAAGAGGCCATCCGCCCTTTAGTAGTAGTCAAATAGCTGTCGATCCAGCAGTGAGTAACGGTATGCAAATGCAGAGTAGCTAAAGAACATTCACTCGACCGCGATCTTTTTATATGTTATTATTCGTATTAACCCTTAAAAAATGCAATATTAATTTCTACTGTACATTTTTAGTCGATAATAAAGTATTAAGTTGATCTCACTTCTTTTAACGCCCCAAAACGAAACAGTAATCTTTATATGGTGCCGAGATTATTTACACAATATTTTGACTCAGTATGCAGTATGTTCTGGAACAATATCTGGTAAAAATGGCCCTCATAATATCAGATATAATATTTATTTAGAATAAAACGTTTAATTTTAAAATAAATCGATCTGGTAATAATATTATTCATCTGCGTTAATGTTGTGTAGGTCATATCTGCAATGTATTAAAACAGCAGACCTCCAGTTAAACTGAATTACATTATTCAAGTTGAGGTTACACATTTCTCTCAAGAAATTTAATTCTTTTGTTTATCCTGATGTTTAAAAAAGCAATATTGCAAGAAGTGTGTTTTTATATGTACTTTAGATTGACATATAAAGGTGTCTTGAATATATTGCATAGTTGTCAAAATCGAGTTCTTTTAGTAAAGTAAGTTTATTAGTAAACATGGCTTGCACTAACAAATATAGTGTGTGTTACCATATCCGGGCAGTTTTACCCATTTACATCTCCTTATTTCTTAAAAAGGTGCTTTGTGACATTATTGACTTGAAAGTTTATTCTCCTCTATTTTCTTACCTAGACAAATCCCAATGACAAAGCCAAATAATTAAATTTTGATAGCAGTCTCACCTATTAAGAAAATTTTTCAAACGAATATCGTTTGAATAAATTATAAATGATGCAGTTTAATATTTTGATCCTTCATCATTGCCTAATGTACATATTTACCAATCGTTCATTGGCCAATTTTTAACGGCAATGTCTTAATTATGTCTAAAACATGTTGTCTAACCAGTTGTTTTACGTCAATTTAACTTCAAACGTTGCTTGGAATAAAAAGGGTTATTTTCTTAAAGTATGTGGAAATGTGATCAAATTCTAACACCTAATTTCAGAGTTACAATGATAGTACCCAGGATAATAGACATTAACTCTAAAATTTCAAAAAATTGTATTTTTACAAAATAGTTATAGGTGGCTAGACACTTGAAGTCATCTTGAAATGACATGGAGGTTTTTTTATTATTACAGGGGCATGTTGGTGGATTGAAATATTTAGAACGTGTTATTTACAACAACAGCAAAATAGTCCTACTTTCACAATTGTATTCTCTTATTTTTGTTAATCTGGGTTTTAATTTTTTATATATTTTTTACTTCCACCTCGTCTTAAACGCGTGGTTCACAATATCTTTCTTGTTTATATTCCAGAATAGCTTTAACCATTACCTCCATAGTTATATATATATATATATATATATATATATATATATATATATATATATATATATATATATATATATATATATATATATATATATATATATATATATATATATATAGTATTTTACTGGATTTGACCCCCAGTCCCTTCTGCTGATATGGGTTGTTTCCACTATCCTCAAAACCAAGTGCCAACTCACAAGTTAGTCAGTTCTTGTTCAGAATTTGGATGACGGTCACTTACCGCTAAAACCTCGCCTGCTGAGGTACCCACTTCACCGGCTATAGGTTCCAATTAGGCATCTGTCAGTCGATTTGCGTCCACAATTTTCAGTCGCAAGTCCCAAAAGAATATCCCAACTCGTTAATTTAAAATCTAGATTATGATTATTCTAGTCTATTCACAGTGTAAATATTATCTATTTCACAAAAACAATGGGAAAAACCTTTCACGTGTACTTCCACAGTTGCTTGTTTTGACATTTTTAGTACAACATAGCGAATCTTGAAGTATATCTGTCGTGTAGTCAAAAATCATAATAATATTGCTCTGAAATCCTAACAGACACACCGTCACAGGTTACGTGGTTTGAGAAGGTTTAGAATAGCTTATTCGGAACAAAACCGGCGTAGGGTATGGCGTGATTTTAGAGTACTTTTTATATCAAAGTGAGTAGTTAAACGTTAAAATTTAAACCTGTACCACAAAAAAAGACAAGTAAAGTATAGTATTTTGTACAGGTTAATTATGCATTACTGGTCGACCTTGAAAAATATTAGATCAACCATCAAACTGACAGATTAAATAACCTATAAAAGTTACTCTGACAAATGAAATACAAATACTGGTATTTTTTTTAAATTTATTCTTACTATTCACTTGTAAAAATAAATGTTAATAAAGGTACAAATATATATATATATATATATATATATATATATATATATATATATATATATATATATATATATATATATATATATATATATATATATAAGGGTGTGCAGTGGGTTCTCAGTTAAAGGAAAGCAATGGATTATAGTGGACAGATTTCTCAGATCAAAAATTGTAAATTTGTGTGAGTTTTGCGGCGCGCGAGTATGTGTGTGTGTCTGTGTGTTGTGTGTTTGTTTCTTTAACGTCGGTCTATGGCCAATCACCGACATCAGGAAGCATCTTAACATTACTATCCTTGAAATTTTGCCTGATTTTCTGTAATAAGGGTATGGATCCTTAATGTTCCTAACATCGCATGGACACTGTACCGATGGATTTTCATTAGCTGTACAACATAAATGTTTGACAGAATACACTCCTTGTAAATTTAATCAATGTGCATTTTCTGTTCCAAAAAAAATCTGCAAGACTTGACAGTCGTAATGCTGCTGTAGAGTTTCGAACAAAACTAATGTACGTTTTAAAACTCAAAAACTGCGTTCAACTGACGCACTGTTATAGTTAATACTAATTCACAAAGTTTACCGACTTTAAAATAGACAGTGTCTAGTTCGCTTTGCCTAAAGAACGTAGCCATTTTAGCATAATTTTTTAGGCAGTTTATTTCGGTCATCTTATTTAACACACTCAATTAGGCATGAAGAGCTAACATGTGAAAAAATGCCGCAAACTTGTCCTAAGCACTTTAATGCTTCTGCGGGCACAGTTCTGCTACAGAAATATACCAAGTAATAGAACTCAGATCACCAAATTCTCTAAAACGTGCTTAAATTATAACATTTCTACATCCACAATTTTTACAAACAAGCGTTTATAGAAAGTTTGGACATCCCCAACGTTAGAAGTTCCTAATGGTTTCCCTATTACATTTATGTTTAACTATTTAACTTTCTGCCAAAATTCGTTAACCTGCATCCTTTTTTATTTTGAAATTCAGTAATTTTATTCACATAGTCACCTATGTCGGTCACTTTTGTTGGTAAAATAATAAACAATAGATCTGGATATTAGAAATTTGACACAAATATAACTAACAGAATGCTAAAAGTGAAAATTTCGATAATAGGTTCAGAATCCAAACTTCTTTCATTTTCAGTGATTTTAAAAAACAAGTCTGTTAGTGACTGTCATACCGCCTCAACTACGCGACCAATATAATTCGATCTGGTAGGCGCTACCTCACCACATAAGCGTATTTTAAACCACTTATTGGAGACGATAAAAACTCCATAGATAAAAAGCGACCTTCGTACGGACTGCAGTGGTATATGCAGAGACAGTAGACACAGTAAAAAGTGGTAAATGAGCGATTCATACCCCAGATTATCAGACTTGAGCTCTTGTGTCTATCGCCATATATGCAACGTGGCCGCGTCTATCTGTCAATTGCGACATTGCCAAATTTAATAAATATTTCAAATATCTACCTACAACTAGGCGCAAACTTAATAAAAAAATACAATAATATTACTAGGAATATTGCTTCTAGATGCCGTGTTAGAAACTTTTCAACTAGCAATTCTCAGTGAAAAATGATATCATCATCAGGACTTTCTTTATTATATTTCCTTTTCTTAAGTTATTAATTATATGATTCTACTGACTGATCAAAAAATCCTTAATCTAATTTACAATCTATCTTTTACAGGGATTGGCGACTCAAGGTTAGTTTCAAGATCAGGAGAAAGCTAGGGACCGAAAATCGATGAAAAGCTCCCATCGGATCAGTAAACTTTAGGCACAGTTATTTCTGTAAAAGTGAAAGCCATCAGCGGATACACATTAATCAATAATGGTTGGTTTTAAACGAATAAAACAAGTTTGTGAGTCTGGTAGAAAGTTATTTATGCTCTCTCCTACACAACTGGAGTGAGTAAGTAAGTGTGCGAGGAGAACAAAGAAATGTTTTAATCCACTTGATGTACTGATTTGCATCACAATAGAAAATAAAAGAATTGTGTTGCTGGGTCTCTTGGTAATTTAAATTGATACCAGCCTGATACTTCGCTCATGCCATCATTCAATTTTCGTTCCGTCCTTTATCCTCAAATAAATACTTTAATACCTGCTATGATGATGGAGCGATGCTCTGGAATTATAAAGGAAGACGAATTTAAACATCTTCTTTAAATTATTAATGAAACTTTCTGGAATGATTTTAGACAGCTGATTGATGCTAATATTTTAAAGAAGCCTTTGAAAAAATTTCCAGGCTGTTGTCTATATATGGTGAAACTCTCCTACTAAGTAGGGGTGTGTTAAATAATTTTTACAGCTGATTGATGCTAATATCTTCAAAAAGCATTTGAAAAGTTTTTCATCCTGTTGTTTTTTAGTGAATTTTCTTTAAAAAAAAATCACTAATGAGAAGATCCCGACTTCTGAATTTTGAAAAAATTCTTCAAATGAGCGTGAATTAGGCACCCTAGAACATATATCCGGGGTCAGTTTCAATTTTTATATGTTACCCAGAAAAATCCTCCGAAATATTCCCGGAAAATGTTTCTTTAAAAAAAATATATCCCCAAAATTAACAAAGTAAGAGCAGCCAAATTTGGTGCGCCGGTTAAGATCATTATATATAAGTCACTTACTAAAATTTAGCTTTGCAGATTTAAAGACAAAAAAGTTATAGGCACTTAACAAAAAATAAATTTGGGTTTTCCTCAAAACGTCAAAGTAGCAATTTAAAACGTCAAAATTGTTAATATTTAGGCACAGAACCTGAAACCAATATGAGCTATGGAATGAAAATATATCAAGGAGAATGTTTTACAAAGCCTGAAGTCTTAGTTTCAATCGTCATTATCCTTCATTTTACTAAAATATTCCCAGAAAATTCACTTCAAATAGACCCTTTCTCTGATGCTTTGGCAGTAGTCTTGACTACAGAGTTTATCGTTCAATGGTATATAATTTTTGTCCAATTTTCGTAAAAAATCAATAAAGTTCAATATATCCGTTATTATACATGATACGAAAAAAATGGTATACATTAATTATAGGGTGTCTTGAACTACATCTTAAAAAATATTTCTACAATTACAGGATGGCCCATAAGTCGTTGTTCATTTAAATTTTCTTTTTTTTTATCGAATACGCCATATGGTATGACATTTTTGCATTTTCCATCGAAATATAATACATGTTTGTAAGAAAAGAAATTCGGGACGCAGCAAGTGCGTTATGGTAGCGAATTTTCATTAAATGCTTTAAATTTGAATAGCTCAATTTGCTACTAACCTATAAGGTTGGCCAAGAAACCAGTTTTTTCGGGACACATTAAGTTTGCTTTGGGGAATTTTTGTACATTTTCAAACAATAAAGTTATTTTGATAAAACATGGCACATTGTTTCTACTATACAGGTTATACTGGTAAACAAATTTGACGCCTCTTTCTTTAAAAAAACATATTTGCGCTTGATGCGTCTAGACTTTTTATTTCATCAAATCGTTTTACTAATACAGATCTAGAGACTTTCGCTTCAAAAGTGCCTGTTTTTTTCTCTGTAGCCGGTTTAGAATTTTTTAGCATCGTCAGGCAAAGTTCATAAATTAGACAGGTTATGTAATAATTTTGAGATGGGAGAGACGAGAGAGAAGGGCATGTGTGATGTGTATGCCAGATGCGGATGACTCCTATAGTTTCAAATTGCGTTTTGATGTTTTAAATCACATTTTTTGATGAGAAATTCGTGTAACTTTTAATGTGTTTGCTAACAAAAAATTCGAATGTGATCACTAACAGATTTATTTTAATGTTTATTTTATACGAAATAGCAATCACATAAAAACTATTATCTTACATTATAAACCATATTTTATTTTTCGAGTTGGTGTGAACAGAAATATCAACGATATAACGAATTGGACGTTATTTAATCGGGATTATTTTTATATTCAACAATTAAATCGCTGAATCGTCATAAAGATAGAATGTGTTTAAGGTAAAAAAAAAATGAAACTTGCACTTAAATAACTTAGCCTAGATATCGTTTTAGGTGCCTGGTGAAGTTGTTTCTAGTGTATTAATGTACAAAAATAATGATGAGGATCGCAGACTCATTGAGGGTTCTGTCTCCGTGGATCTCCAAAAAATATTAGACTGGGAAAGTAGAAATCGTGTACAATTCAACCCCACCAAATCTCAGTCTTGCTTTCTGTCTCTCATAAGAGATACACCAGCCCTAGACCCATCATAATGAACAACCAAGTTATTCACAGTAATGAGTCATTTTCACTTGTTGGCATTTCTGTGGATCGAAATCTCAATTGGCAACAACATGTCATATCAATTGCAGAAGCGGCTGCTATGAAATTTCCTCTTCCGGTCTCGCAAATACTTTTCACCAGCTAATCTCTATACCTTATATACTTCACAAATAAGACCAAACCTCGAATACTGCTTCCATATCTGGGGTGCTGCTGCCGCTTCTATATTCGCTACCCTGGACCCTATTCAGAAGAGAGCTATTTGTCTCATCAGTGACCCTACCCTCGCCTGAAGGCTGTCATCCCTTGCGTACCGACGTGCCGTTGGTGACCTCTCTCTCTCTCTCTCTCTCTCTCTCTCTCTCTCTCTTTCTCTCTCTCTCTCTCTTTTATAGATATCTGCACGGGCACTGCTCAGAGCAGCTTTATTCCATAGTTCCTCCACCTGCTGCACCCAACAGATCTACCAGGGAAAGAGAGCGAATGCACCCCTTTACTATCCAGGTCACCAGACATAGAACATCTTGTTATGTCCGCTGTGTTGTCCTGAGGGCTTCCAAGTTGTGGAATTCCTTACCGGCACATGTTTTTCCTTCTCCCCCGAACCTCCAAATCTTCAAGTCCAGAATGAACAAGTTGTCTCTTTCCTCCTTGTCGACACCCACGGTACGATAGTATTTAAGCTGTAAGCCCGCGTGGTGTGTTGCTGAAATTTAAAAAAATGCTAGGAAGGCAATGGAAAGTGGAGGTAAACTTTCCTTCTTTTCAAAAATGAAATATTAGCTAAATTTGCCGATGAGCTCACGAAAAACGTTTGGAAAAAATCTCTAGAAACATGCTAAGAACACTCCTTGTATGTAAAAACCACAAGAAATATTTCTTGCAAACAACCCCAAAAAAGTTACGGTACCAGGACAAAATAGGGGCGATGGGCGGGGCAAAAGATAAAAAGAAAGTATAAACGAAAGATACAAAAAAAAACTTAGGCTGCCGTCCAATTTTGCAACTGTACCTTTTTAAAATCATGTTTATCCCGTACGGCACCCCTATTTGTCACAGGACGGGACCTGCCTACTGTAATAACCTCCCAAAAAGTAACCCGTAACTTTTTGGGAGGTTATTACAGTAGGCATGCAGAAGAGGAAAGAGAACTCCGGTATTTGTAGGTCCGGCATGGGGGAGGATGCTGTTTCTGGCGGTTCTTCTCCTTCTGCATGCATACAAGCACTCCAACCCCTGTAAACCCCGGAACAACACTTTATTCAATTTGAGACATTATGAAGTGTTAATTTCATAAATTATAATTTTTTCCATCATTGATAAGATAAACCAATTTATTAAATCGATTAATTTGAAAACGACTTATATCCTAAAACTTAAATACTTTCTCTTACTATCTGGAAAAAAAAAACTTGCTCTCAAATATTTAATCTCGTTATAAGCTCAAAAAGAACATAACTTTGAAAAGACGAACATAAAAATGCCGGCTGATTTCAATATTCAATGCACTATTATGCCACTAGATTTAACTTGGGCATACATATGACGTGTCCCGCGCCACTTTCTGATTAGCCAAGAGTTACCATGCAACATCTTTAATCTTTAAACCTTGATCGTCAGGCAGGATAAAATTGAATTTATTTATACGTAACCATTACAGACATTGAAAAAAAAATGCTACATTCAAATTAAAAAAGTTATTCACAAATAAAATATAATTGACAAATAGCGCCCTTGAAATGTATATCAATATTTTTTAGAATAAAATCAATATAATAATAACCATAACAACAATTCCTGTAATAAAATAATTAATTAACAGTAAAAACCAAAGAAGCAGGTTCTATATAACGTAAACATCGACATCGAAATCAGTAGCGGGTTATATAATTACAACTATGTTTAATATCACTGAACGTATTCCCTAAATTTAGTTGAAATGAGAGTTTTGAAGGAAAGAAAGCTTATATCTATCAGTTTGTTCACGCAGTTGTTGCCGTGTCTGTGCTTTTCATCTCTAACGCTTTGAAATTGTCACGTTTACAGTTTTCATTACTAAAACGTTGTGGCTCCCTAAGTTTATTTACTAAATACAGTGTGTCTAAGGTAAGGGGGGCCACTATGGGGATCACCAAAAGGGTAGCAGATATAGACTTGGTTAAAAGGGAGAAAATTTGTGCACTCAAAATCCCAACAAATTGGCTCTAGACATCTCCAAAAAAATTTTGGTTTTGAGATATTTTGAAAAATTTGGATTTTTTTATTATACATCTTATTTTTTTCTGGCCTTAATGGTGGACCTACACCAATACTTATGACTCCTCGCCCAGTAACTTTTTATATTCTTTAACGTAGCATTACTAATTCTTGAATCCGACGTTTCGTCTTTGCGGATAAACCATCCTCAAGTTTTTTTTAATATGGTCTTTATTTTCTGATATCTGAAAGCCCTTTTTATTCCCAATTCAGCGATACGTCACACTTTGTGTTTTAGTACCATTTTAGTCTTTTTTTCGACCTTAATCAAGAAAATTCCTATTACGGACCTGTACATAACTGTTAAGTTAAGCTCTTATGTACCAAACAACCAGCTATATCAGTTAACACTTTATGTCATTTAGGCGTTTAAAAATAATCCAATGGATGAATTGAGGCAATAATTTAGTATAATAGACACAGAACAAATAAACTTGAATTAAAAAGGCAAAGTGTGCTTTGGAAAATCCATGTGACAATAGCCGTATTTGGATCGATAGTGACATTAATTTTTTAGACACTAGTTTCTTGTTTAAATTATTCTGTAATAATTAGTAACTGGTTCTAGTAAATATATTTTCTAACGAAGAAAATTTGGCATGTTGGCATGTTTTATTTCATCCAACTGAAATTGTTCTGTTGCGGAGCGCATGTATTTGCAGAAGTATCCTGAAAGAAGGCAGCCAAATAAAAGGACTTATAGCAATTTAGTGGCAAACCTTAAAGCATATGGGTATTTTAAAAAACTTGTAGTTTCTCGACAAAAGTCCAGCAATGAGGAAATAGTACACAATATTTTGTTAGCAGTTACTGAGGATCCCGGTACATCAGTCTGGCGGATTGAAGGAAACGTTGGTATATCAAAATCAACGGCACATTTTATTTTCTGAAAACAAACATTACATCCGTACAAGTACAGAATTTGTCAAGGATTCAGACCGAATGATTTAGAACGACGTCGCTTATTCTGTGTGTGGTACACAAGAAAATGCCAGCACAATTTTAATTTTCCATGTCAAATAATATGATTACGAATAATGGTATTTTCAATAGAAGAAACGTTCATTGCTGATATGAAATCAATCAATGCTCAAATAAAACATCGAGGCACAACACCGTTTTGCTTCTAATATGTGGGCTGGCATTTTCGGTACAACGATTGTATGACCCTTTATTCACCACCATACTTTAACATCATAGCGCTACCTACATCTGCTATAAAACGATTTAGAGGATATTCTCGATAAAATCGCGCTGGAGAGATTTCGCAACTGTTGTATACAGCAGAATGGGGCACCTGCACATAATTTCAGAGCCGTTCAGGAATATCTTTCAAAGAGATTTCCAGATAAGGTAGTCAGCACGTATTCGGAAACGCCCTTGCCAGCGCAGTCACCACATATCCCGCTTGATTTTGGGCTTCATATAGGGATACATTAAGAATCATGTATATCGCCAAAATTTTTCTAGAGAACAAGATCTGAGAAGGTTAGTTCTGGAAGCATTTGCCAGGATTACTCCACAAATGTTCACTAGGGTTTTAGAACTGACGGTTAGAAAGTGCTATTTGTGCTTCGAAAGTAGTGGAAGTTTATTTGAACTTATGCTCTAAATTTTTATCGCTGGATTTGGAAAGCATAATCGATGATTAAGAATGTCAGAATTCAAATTGTAGGCAACGTAACAATCCTTATGTAAATTTTAAAAGATGACCTATCTAGCTTATTGCTACATTTCTGCCGCCAGGACCAGGAGGTCAATAAGTATCAAGCGTCTTTAATTCAGACAAGATCTGCTTTTGGGTTATCTCCGAGGTGTCGAGACTAAGAGAATTTTCTGGCTACTTTGGAAGCTGACAAAACTGACTAGCACTTGGCATCGCGAAAACATATGAGATTTGGCTGGCATGGGTGTCTGTAATATCCTCCCAATGTCAAAACTTTTGCACAATGAATAAATCCTACTTAAAAATGTGTCTACGAATATGTGCCCTTTGTATACCTTACAACCTTGCGACGAAAGCGTATTCTGATCAGATAATAAGATTCAGCAAGAAGAAGTCATGACATCAAACTATTAAAAAAAACCTTAAAAAGGCAATATTAGCGCAAATCCAGACCATGAGTATCTTTGCCACATGTTTCGCTTAAGAGGCATAGATTAGTTTGTAGATAACGTGGATTGGCTATTCTTCTGGCATTTCAAACTATCGCTTTTACCACCTTAAGAAATGTAAAATTCTGAATATGTATGAGTAACTAAAAGGAAATAGATAATATGTTGGCGCAATATCGCAAAACTATATAAGAGGCCGATCGGCACGGTAAAAGAATATAAAATTCTACAGAATGCCTCTTTAATAAATAAAAGTGCCCTTGAATTTTATGATGTCCTACAGATCGCTTTATTTTAAATTATTTCGATATTTCTGGAGTATATATACTTATATTATGGAATACTTTTTGGACCCTCACGTTATATCAAATGCTTAGGTGTCCTTTGATGTTTGTAGCTATATTGATTTCATGACATCGTATAATAAGATAATCAAATTTCAGCAAAAGACTGAATATAAAATGTATTGGTCAAAGTTGCAAAATGGCATGTCAGCCATATGGGTAATATTTTTTTGGTATGTGTAACTCCGAAAGCGAATAACTTAACAAAGCCCAATACAAACTGATGTAATAATTTTTTTCACTCAAACGTCATTATAAATATTGTTTTTAAGATATTTAAAAACAATCACAAAACACAGTTTATAAACCAACTTAACCTAATAACAAAGCGATTTTAGGATTAGGTATATACATCGAGTGGCAAAATTATAAAATTAATTCATTAAGATTTGAGCGATTTGTGTTGTGATGAAATGCCCGGTCACGTCAAATCCAGCTCTTTAGAACACACATTTTTGCAAAAAAATTACGTTTCTTCCATTTTTGGTTTTCAAATATGACGTCATCTACATTTTTTTAAATCACAATCCGCGTTTTTTAAAGACTATTGAATTCTCTACATAGTATCATCAAAATGTTGAAAGCTCACATTAGTAAATTTTTGAATGAAAGTCATTTAAAAAGTGGAAAGCAAATTCAATTTAAAAAATGTTCGGGACGCAGCAAGTACGTTATTGTAATAAATTTTCATAAGAATGATATATTATAGTGATTTAGCCTTATATGAAAAGTTAATAAAACATAACTTTATTTAATTTCGAACGGTAAAAAATAGAGTAAAGAAGGGCAAGCAGAAACATGCCCTCTAACATAAATATTTATACCGTAATTTGGATACAAAACTCAAACAAAATAGTTGATAAACAGGAAGTCTACTCAACAAAAAATGCACTACAAAGCGAAACATAAAGAATTCTCGTGGTTCTTACATTGAGGGTAATTGTATGCATGCAGAAGGGCAAGAAGATCCCCCAGGACGAAGAGGGTTTCTGCCCTCTCATCCAAAAACAGAGAGGATTCCCCTTCCCCTTGTACATGCATAAAACTACCTTCGAAGCATAAAGGAAAAATATATTTCTTGTGACAACCCCCAAGAAAGTAACTGCAGCTGAGCGAATATGTTTCTGTGCAGAGCAGACAGGATTTAAAAAAAGTATTCTTAGCATTTTTCGCTCAGATTTCTTCTACGCCCAGCGCCCCTATTCATTATTGGTCCCTTAACTTCCTTGGAGGTTGTTCGTAACAAATATGCCTTGCGGCTTGTGTATCCAAGTGGAGTTCTCAGCATTTTTCTGAAAAAAAATCTAAAAACCCTCCTTGCAGTAAACTGTAAATTTACCGAAATTACATTCCACATTGTCGCCTATGTTTTCAGGTAATATCGAACACAGCACAAAAATAAATAAATTCACTTCATGTTTCACTCCTTTGTTTATTTTATATTACATATATAAGCGCAAGACTAATTAGTGTAATTTAAAACTTAATTAACATTGGGGCTACACAAACTTGAAAGTAGACAAAACTTTTTGGTCGTGTTAAGAACCATAAGTCTGATTTCATGTTACAGTAGTATTTGGACCATAAAACATACTTCTAACAGTATGAACACAAAAACTTTTAAAATACGTTTATAAAATCTAATAAAAAAAAACAGTTTTACGATATTATTTTAAATAAACCAATAGGAATACGTTTCGCGGCGATTTTGCAATTCGCGAGTGTATGAACCTAGCTTTTGTCCAAGACTAGACCGACATCCGGTCGAACACAAGCAAGCAGCTTGTAAATTAACCTTGATAGGCTTTGACAGTTAACAAACATAGGTATGTCTAATTTTAAGCGAGAGACTGTACCTGTTTGAGACATACAATATGATAAATACAGAAATACGCTTTAAAGTTATATTTATTTAAAAAATATATTGACCAACTAACCTGCGAAATTATCAATAATAAAAATGATGGATATAGTAACTTATCTATCAGTACCCTTCTTATTTTGTAAACAGATTTTTATACCTGCAAAGGACATTGACGCCCGTGGTACTAAATTTGACCCAACTAACCTAACAAATATTGTCATCCGCACGGAGACAAACTAAAAATGCTGATACTGTTACTATTAGTACATAACGCATTAGTTATTTTCCCCGGTTAATCAATGATACTAATGTCTGTGGGGGTCCTGTTTTCGTGGCTGGTAACGGAGTGTTAACACTGATCTGAGAATTTGATTTACTGATTTTCTATTTTATCAAAAATTGTATTGTTTTAAGTCATTAACTCCCAATTTTCATTTATAACCATCGTCCAATATTTATTTTCAATACTTACTATTTATATCCATAGTTCAAATATGTTAGGTTAGTTAAAAGTCAGTTGTAAACGGTACATAGCAAGCGCAAGCAACGAAGCGTAACAATAATTACCTTGTCGAGCTTGTCTCCATCCATAACATTTTGTGTTAACTAGAGCAGTCGTGACCACATACTACCCGGTTCCGCACCGAGATGGCGTCACCTTCGTACCTTCCACAATGCTATATGCTCTGACGTCTTGCAATGATGATGATGTAACTTTCATTGTTTATATTTTTATCTACCATTTATTTAAATAGCAAAGCAGTGCATGTAACGTCATCTGTCTTTGTCCAACATTGTAGATATTGCATTGCAGAATCTGAAGTGATGTCGAGGATTATTTTCATATTAGTTTCGAATAACTTTATTTTCCGTTCATCAAAAGACTTGAAAACTGGTACACAACCACGCCTGCCTATGTTCTCTTAAGTTGTAAATTTTCATTTCAATTCACAATTCTTTTGAAAGTTATATAGGTATGGCACATTTAATGGAAACCCAGCGTATATACATTATAATTCTTGTTGAATGCAGTGATAAAACAAGAATACAGCAAGAAGTGTGCCATTTGTTTAATAGAAAATATCCAGATAGACGTATCAACCAATCCACTGTGCGTAACAGAAATTCAGAGGAACTGGACATGCTAAACACATGTAAAGTGCAGGACGTCCTAAGAAAGTTGATGAAGACGTAAATCTTCAAATTTTAGTAGGTGCTGCTAAGAATTATCATATTACATCTCGATCAATTGCAGCCGACTATCAAATTTCTCAGCGATCAGTATTGCGTGCACTCAAATTAGAAAATTACCATCCTTACAAAACACAGCTGCTGTACAAACTTAATAAAGATGGTCCTGACCGACAAATGTATTTTTGTGAAATAGTGCAAAATGGAGTAGTGAATAAACAAAATTACGGGTATTGGAGTAGAGAGAATCCTCATTGGATGACTGAAGCACATACATAACAGCCTCGTAACGGTAACGTGTGGACAGGAATAGTCTACAATATAATCATAGGTCTTCTTTTTCCACGAAACTCGCACTGGGCAGCGGTATCATAATTTTCTAAGGAATGAGCCCAATCCTGTTCTTGCTGCAAGTTTTTCAAATAAAGGGTTCCCTAGATTTTTCATGGGGGTACTTAAAATAAAAAGTCTATGTTAACAAACCAAATAACCTAGAAGATTTGAAAACTCGAATTAGGTATGAAATGAGTCGAATTACCAGTGACGTCATTCGCAATATACAAGACGAATGCGTCAACAGATTTGCTTATTGTTAAGAAGTCGGCGGATTGCATTTCAAAGGTTATGTACACTTGGAGAACCCAAATCACCACAACACATTTAAAAAAAGACCTGACGATCGTTTCACTAACCTAGTTGTTCATTCTCTGATTGCGCTAACTTGGTTAGTTAAACGATCGTCAAGTCTTTTTTGAAATGTGTTGTGGTGATTTAGGTTCTCCAAGTATACGTGTCAGTGCTCAACACAGGTTCCAATCTTCACTTAGTTTCAAAGGTTATATTTAAAGGAAACAATACTTTAATTTGTTGAATAAGAGCCATTATCGTTTGATTGTTGTAATGAATACAGTTTATGTTTGTTGTCAATTTAAAAAAAAATTTCAATAGTGTCATATTTGAAAAGCAGGAGTATGAGAAACGTAAATTTGATTCAAAAATTGCATTTTTGAAAACCAGAGTTGACGTGTTCGGGCATTTTGTCACAAAAATCGCTCAAATCTTAATCAATTTATTTCATAATTTTGCCGCTCACTGTATACCAAAAACCAAGTCATTAGAGCTCGAACCTTTTGACCGCTTTTATGCTTACAAATTTGTTCTACATATATATATATATATATATGTATATTTTTTTGTTTGCTGTACTTTCTGTGACGTTTTATTTGTTTACGTGCACTGCAGTTTCGAACATCCCTGTTTAATCATCAGCACGCAACTGAATCTGATCGTTCCTGTGTGTTCTATTTTTAAAGTTTTATGTGACGCCTGCGTGCTCAGCTTCTATTGGTCGTTTTATTGGCTGCGTTTTCGGTCGATTGTATTGGTTTCCTGTTTTCGTTAGTGTGGTATGATAATTTGTCTATTTGTATGGCCTTTATTAAATTTATTTAAACAAAACCTAATAAAAGCCATAAAAATAGACAAATTATCATACCAAAATAATGAAAAACAGGAAACTGATACAATTGACACACACCGAAAAGGCAGCCAATCAAACAACTGTAAACCGACCAATAGAAGCTGAACACGCAGGCGTCACGTAAAACTTTAGACATAGAACACACAGAAACGATCAGTCAGTAGCGTGCTGATGATGAACCAGGAAGGCTCTAAACAGCAGTCCAAGTAAATAAATAAAAAGCACAGAAAGTACAGCAAACAAATAAATTATAGATATATGTAGAACAATTTTGTAAACATAATAACGGTCGAAAGTTTCGAGCTCCAATGACTTGGTTTTTGGTATACAGTGGCTGCAAAATTATGAAATAAATTTATTAAAATTTGAGCGATTTTTTTGACAAAATTCTCGAACGAGTCAGCTGTGCACATTAAAGAAAAGCACATTATTGCATCAAATATACGTTTCTCATACTCCGGATTTTATATATAATGATAAATTGTCTTTATGTGTGGCATTTATTAAGCCGTGTTTAAATAAATTAAACAAAAGCCGTGCAAATAGACAATCAATTATACTACAATAATAAAAACAGGAATCCGGTACAATCGACACAGACTGAAAATACAGCCAATCAAACAACTGTAGACCGACCAATAGAATGTGAACACGCAGGCGTCACGTACAACTTTAGACACATAACACAACATAAAACACATCTAATCAAACAACTGTAAACCGACCAATAGAAGCTGAACACGCAGGCGTCACGTACAACTTTAGACATAGAACACACAGGAACGAAAAGTCAGTAGCGTGTTGATGATGAACCAAAGAAGGCTCGAAACTGCAGTCCACGTACACAAATAAAAAAATCGCAGAAAGTACAGCAAACAAATAAAGTGTATATTTAAAAGTGATTACAGTGTAATGCAACATTCCAAAAGATATATGTATAAATATAAACACATATACATACTTTTACATATATAATATAATGATAAATTGTCTATATGTATTGCTTTTATTAAGTCGTGTTTAAATAAATTAAACAAAAGCCATGCAAATAGAAAATCAATCAAACTACAATAATAAAAACAGGAATCCGGTACAATCGACACAGACTGAAAATACAGCCAATCAAACAACTGTACACCGACCAATATAAGCTGAACACGCAGGCGTCACGTACAACTTTAGACACAGAACACAACATAAAACACATCTAATCAAACAATTGTAAACCGACCAATAGAAGCTGAACACGCAGGGGTCACGTAAAACTTTAGACATCGAACACACAGAAACGATCAGTGTGTAGCGTGCTGATGATGAACCAGGGAGGTTCGAAACTGCAGTCCACGTAAACAAATGAAAATCACAGAAAGTACAGCAAACAAATAAATTATACATATATGTAGAACAATTTTGTAAACATAATAACGGTCGAAAGTTTCGAGCTCCAATGAATTCGTTTTTGGTATACAGTGGCTGCAAAATTGTGAATAAAATTGATTGAAACTTGAGAGATTTTTTTGAAAAAATCCTCGAACGAGTCAGCTGTGCACATTAAAAAAATGCACACTATTGCATCAAATATACGTTTCTCATACTCCGACTTTTACATATATAATATAATGATAAATTGTCTATATGTATTGCTTTTATTAAGTCGTGTTTAAATAAATCAAACAAAAGCCATGCAAATAGAAAATCAATCAAACTACAATAATAAAAACAGGAATCCGATACAATCGACACCGACTGAAAATACAGCCAATCAAACAACTGTACACCGACCAATATAATCTGAACACGCAGGCGTCACGTACAAATTTAGACACAGAACACAACATAAAACACATCTTATCAAACAACTGTAAACCGACCAATAGAAGCTGAACACGCAGGCGTCACGTACAACTTTAGACATAGAGCACATAGGAACAAAAAGTCAGTAGCGTGCTGATGATAAACCAAAGAAGGCTCGAAACTGCAGTCCACGTACACAAATAAAAAATCGCAGAAAGTACAGCAAACAAATAAACTGTATATTTAAAAGTGATTACAGTGTAATGCAACATTCCAAAAGATATATATATATATATATATATATATATATATATATATATATATATATATATATATATATATATATATATATATAAACACATATACATACATCGTCGATTTTTGAATTCTGCTGTTTTTGGGTTCAGAAGGTTTTGGAATGGATTTCGGTCCAATTTTTTTGCATTACAATATAACTATTTTGGCAATGTTAAATAAATATTATACATTTATCAAATTTTCATTCAGAAAAGTTCACTAATAGAGAGGTCATGATGAAAAGCTTTTAAAACAATTTCTTCAGATGAGCGCGAATATGAATCGCTAGAAACCCAAAGCCGTTAAAATTTGTATGTGTTTATATACATATAAGTATGTATCCGAGCTATAACTCAAAAAATACAAAACTGATTTCAATCAAACTTGGCAGACATCTTGTTTGGGGAAAACCGTGGTCGAGTTAGTTAATCAGTCTTAATGCTCAACTTTTTCCGGTAGAAAATCGGGGAAAACTTTTTGAGGACGCTATATTTTTGTAATGATCAGAGTAACTGGAATGAGACTTTACATGTGGCTAGAAATAGCTCAAATAAACGTATGTTGTGAATTTTACGTAATTTGGTACAAAAACTTTAGAGTTTTTCCCAAATTAAAAATAAAATCCCAAAGACATGGGTTGAACCGACTTAGTGGTTAAAGTCCAATGCCTGACAGACAAAGTGGTTAACTGCCACTCGTAGATTGGTTCATCCAACAGGTATAAAGCATACATCAACGATAACCAAACTAAATATATACCAGGCATAAAACATACTACCCGAACCAACAACCGCGAAATCTCGGCTGCAATTATGGAGAATGATAGACGACATGAAATTAAAAATTTTTCAAGTGATTGTTATTTAACTGGGGATTCAATCAATGATTAAAATACACTATATTTGTAGGTTTATGAATGGCCCCAAATACAGTTTTAGCGGAGCATAGATGGATTATGCTTTAGTTTTAGATTGAAAGTGTCGCATAATATTGTATAAATGTAAACAAAGCCAATTCAAGTATATAAAAATGGTTCCAAAATAGTTTATTTTATCTTTAAACTTAAACATACGTCGTCGTATAAGGCCGAAACAATTCTTGAATGGGTTTCAATGGCAATTCTACTAATTCTGTAATTACTTGTTACCTATACTTTTCATATACTACCCCGAGCATGAAGCATGTGCAAATATCATGTAAACAAAACCTGAGTTGACGTATTATCAGATATCTCAGTGGAAGCGTGCTAGTCTAGTACGCAGGAGGTTGCATGATGAAATCCAGCTCGATGCATGTATGTTTTTTATGTTTTATTTCGACACTTGAAGAAACAATAGTGCAAAGATTTATAAGGTTTTGAACAAGATCTCTTTTTTGTTTAAAACGCCTGAATAAGTTTGTTACCTTTGACTGAAATTATAATTTTCACCTGACATTTTGTTATTGTTGATATTGAAAAAACTCGTTAGATTAGGTTGACTAAAACGAAATCATACTGGCGATTAATAAGGAAAAATAACTGCTACGTTTATAATTTGGCAGATATTTTACTTTTCTAAATATGAATTAAGTTTCCTTCTGGATATATTTTGTATAATTTTAATAAAATTTCTAATACAAGTTTCTTTTAAGGAGACTTACACTATCTACAGATATAGCAAAATTTATTTCTTTATTTCTTTAGCTAAACAGAAAATTGAGTTTTCGGCATTTTTCTCAAAAGGAGTTAGAGCACATAATTTTTTTGATAATAGAGAGTTATCGATGGTAGCACTTTCGAAAGAATTCTTTAAATGTGCGCGTACTAGGACCTCTAAATTCGATCTTCAAGGTGTGTGTAAGTTTAAAGTATTAACTTTACCAATATGCCGTATAATAAGAGTGTACACTACTTACGAAAGTTCGCCTCTATAACGCACTTGCTGCGTCCGGAATTTTTCTCTTGATTTCAACATTACTAGTTTCGTTTAAAAGATTTAATAATTAAAAGGTCCGGACCCAGAAAGTGTCTTATGGTAGGGCATTTTCACTAGTTTTGTAATACATAACGTAACTTACTTTATCTGCTGAGGATATCATTGGACCTTTTTAAAAAATTTTTGCTTCTCTTCCAGAAGACGCAGATTGTGGGCAACCATGGTAATTTGCTTCCGTAATGCATCAGTTCTATTTGCTTCGGTTTGGTATACTTTAGTTTTAAATATCCCCGCCACAAGAAGCTAGAAGGGTTTAGATCCAGGGACTGCAAAGCCCAAGTTGCAAGTGCCTTGCACTTGGTTCAAATAAATCTGTGGTTACTAAACGATCATGAGTGGGCTCACAGTTAGCAGTTGTATGATGCATCCTTTGTTAGTAAAATACTGTTCTTATCATACTCATCAATTTGTTACATAAACAATTATGTTTTCGTTTTTCGCCTTTTGAAGTAAGCTGTACTTCTTGTTCAAGCGTTAAAATATTTTATAATCCAATTTACGTTAATTAAAAAAAGTGGTAATTTGGTACTGAGAAAAATAGCTAAACGTTTGTTATTTTTCTTCGAGTGCCTTCTCCTATCGAAGATCGGCAACAATTTTGGCGAATTCTTTTTTGGCTTGGGCCCTTTTCAGCAAACTGTTTGAACCCAAGCCTGTCCAATCTCATATCTTCTTAAGCCACGAGCACTGCCTGCGTCTCGGTCCACGTCTACCTACGATCTTACCCTCTATCATGAGTTGTATAAATTCATATCTCTTATGTCTCATTACATGACCGAGATATGTAGTTTTTCGCTTTTTTATGATTTCGATGAGTTCACGTTATCTGCCCATACGATGCAAAAACTCCAAATTTGTGGTGTGAGCAGTCCAAGGAACTCGCAACATTCGTCGATACACCCACATTTCGAATGCCTCAAGTCTGTGTAGACCGCCAGCCTTTAGGGTCCACGCCTCAATCCCATACAGAAGCGTGGACTATATGTAGCAGTTCACAAAATTGTATCTAATTTGTATATCAAGTGACCTGACCTGACCTGACCTGACCTATCGCTTAATAGGCTTCGCATTTTTAAGAAATTTACCCTAGCCATTTCGATCCGAGCTCTGATTTCCAAATCAGGATTCAGATCTTCAGCGATCCAACTGCCCAAGTATTCAAACTTACAGACCTTGGTTATCTGTGTCCCGCATACGTTTAAATGTATTGGTTGATTTGAATTCCGGTTTACCGCCATTATCTTTGTTTTTGCGGTGTTGATTTTTAAGCCTCCTTCGGCTGATATCTTGTTAAGTAGCCGCTGCAAGCCCTCAGCGTCGGCATATCGTAGAATATTTATCAAGGTTCTATTCACTTTTTGCCATCTTCTGCACCTTCAAGTGCGTTTTGGAATACAATTTCAGAGTACATGTTAAAAAGCATAGGGCTCTGTACACAGCCTTGTCTGACTCCACGTTTAATTGGTACAGTTTTTATTTGGGTATTTTTAATCTGCACTGTCGCCACCTGGTGTTCATATAGGTACTGAATGATTTTTAGATCTTGGGAGTCTAAACCTTTACTTTCTAATATGTTCAGCAGCGTGCTACGTTTGACACAATCAAATGCTTAAGCATAATCTATGAAACACAGGTATACTTCCTTTCCCGGATCTCGACACTCCTGCAGCAGGACCGATAGCACAAACAAACGGTTGTTGGTGAAAATAATCTAGAAGTCGTTTTTTTAGGTAGCACGATTCTAAAAAATTTTGTATGCACAAATTATTCACGGCAACAGCTGTATCTAATTGTTTTTAGTTATAGATTTACAATAAATTGAATGATACATCCATCTTGCATTACAAGAACAGATTAGGGCTCGTTGTCTATAATAATACACCTATCCATAAATAAACAGCAGATGATAAATGAGGCCATATAGTTTCTTAATCCCGGTGCCTGTTTATGGAAGCGATAATTTTATAATGGCGGTCCACCCCGGATGGAGTGATGAATAATTTCCATTTACTGCTCTGCCGGTAATCTGAAATTCTGCTATCCATTTTCCACTTTTATTTAATATCCGGACAAACGGAATCCATGTCACAGTTTCAACAATCAAATGAGGTTATGAATGCGTGTGTCTCCTCTTTGATTCGGGTTCTCCTCATATTTGGCTCAGTTTTTGATGGCACTTTCATAAACTAAATCCCGACAGTTTTTTGTTTTGGAATTAAGTAGCCGTTAATGTATTTTTCTACAGCTTTGTTACTTTTAAGGATTCACAAGTTCTGGCAGCAAGTGCGTTGTGGAGCGAGTAGTTCAATTTTACGCAAATTTTCATCAAGAAAAAATCGGTATTTGAGAGGTAACAATGGTAACATTTTCGAGAAATATTTATACATGAGTGTGAATTTGGGTCGCTAGAACCCAAAACCAAGGTCCGTTGAAATTTGTAGATATTTATATAAACATTTCGGCCCATTTAGGATGAAAACATTTTGTTACACTGTTACACACTGTTACTTTTGTATTTATAATCAGATTTTGATGAAGAAAATATCAAAAGATATAAGATAAAAAAGTTTTTAAATTGAGGTGAAAATTGTTCTCTATGTCACCTGACCCACTAATGCAGTTTTTCTATGTCAAAAAATGGGAAAAAGGTTTAGGGCCCTTCTTAGACAAAAAAAAAAAATAAGCGGGCCACTGCATTTGGCAATTCTCAAATTATATACATACCAAATGTCATCAAAAATGAAAAATTATTAATCATTTCAGAGAAGTATATTTGTGCAACCCTTCTAATATGGAAACTTTTGAATTTATAAATCTATTTTTTTAACGAGATTTAAAAAGAAACAAAATGGAGATGTCTATAGATGCTGTGAAAATTGCTTCCATGCTATTCAGTCACGACCTACTAAAACTATTTCCATATATCAAAAATTATACAAACGGTGTAGGGTTAGATTTAGCGAAAAAGTAAGTACGCCACTCGATTTTCGATTCATTAAAACTATTACCTACCAAATTTCATTTAAATAAAATAACTACTATGAGGAAGAAAAGCGTTTTATTTACGAACCTACAATAAATTATTAAAAATCTAAATTTAATGCTCAGAATTGATCAGTAATAGGTCTCCTACTTGGCGCAAGGGAAATATATATATATATATATATATATATATATATATATATATATATATATATATATATATATATATATATATCACTACATTGGTAAAGAAAATCTGAAACTTTTCAAAAATCTTAGACGGCCAATGGAGTTGGATGCATACGAAAGCATTTATATTTCTAGGGCAATAAACACAACAGTTTTTTTAAACGGAACCTCGCTACCGGTTTGCAGTCCTCTGTTTCCGCTCTGTTTTCAGTTCAGATAAACATTCCGAAACCTGTCAGGTGAAGTGATAAAAGAAGTTCAAAAACCTCGTCAGGCAATTAAAATACAATACACTACAAAACTGCTTGCATTTTTGTTTCTCTCTCGGTATGGTTCTTTACCTAAGATTCAGTATAAAAGGCGATGTTAGTAGTAAAGTAGTTAGAATTTTATTCCTCTGATGACGCTATCTTTGTTAGTGAAACGATCGTCAGATCTTTAAGAAAATGTGTTGTAACGACTTGGCTTCTCCAAGTGTACTTATATTTCAGACAGTCAAACAGTAAAAAGAATGTGGAATACTTTACAACCCAGTTAAAACTGAGTATATTATGACTGCAAAAAATCTTCAAAACAACTGGCTAAAAACAACAAAGTAACTTTAGTGTGGGTATCAGAGCATCAAGTCACTTTAGGAAATAAGAGCCATATTGTGGCTTCACAGAAAGCCATGTAAAAAATTAACTTGATACTTGGGAGACGATGCAGTCCTACTGGAGGAAAACGCCAGGCTTGAGGCAGGCAAAACGGTTCATCGCCGTTCATCAAATCCGAACTAAGTTTAAATTGAACAGAAACGAGTTGAGATAAATTACAGGACTTTTTACGGGACGCTTACCAGTAAGGTATCACTTTATGGAGATGGTACGGTGGACAGTGAAAACTGCAGATACTGCGCCGAAGGCGCGAAAATAACAGAACATTTGCTACGAGATTGCATGGGTCAGTTTTGCAAAAGGCTTAAATACCTTGGTTAGAAAATAGATAAAATATCTCCCAGAAAATAGGAAACCACGAGAATTGTGAGAATCTTCAGGCAACTATTGTGAAAATAGAGCCATGTAAAAAAGATGCATTGGGCTCGCAGCACTAAGAGGTAGAAGACGTGCACGACGCACTAAGCAATCTACGATAGGTTTCACATTTTCTTCACTTCCCGAAATGTGCCCCGAACCACCGTTCTGAAGTAGTATCAAGATTAATTACTCAAAGCAAAACCTATTTATAATTTAGCTGATAATTTAATGGTGCAGGTTGAAATTGAATAATTTTAAACAAAGATTTAGTATAGGTTTTTCCTGGTTTTATTTACTACGTTTTTGTCTAAAAATTGTGACTGACCAATTGGATAAATTTAAAAGTGTAATTGAAATGGATATTTACTCTTTTTGGGTTGATTTGACCAAAAGCTCACATTTATTAGACGCTTAGTACAACATTTTGACACTTTTTCTAGATAACGGTATTAGTTTGAAATCTACGTATTCACAACAACTATCTAACTCAGATACACTACTGTTGAGGGTTGAACTCAGGAAGCACTGATAAGCAGGTTTATTACATCAATTAAATATTCAATGAAAGGCTTCTTTCTAGACAATAAACTTTTATCAAAATCCCTTTTTCGGGATTTTAATAAAATTGTATTGTCTGGAAAGAAGCCTTTAAATAAATATCTAATTATGTCAATCCCAGACTGTGTGGCGTTTAGAAGTTAAAGTCTATTACACTAATAATCACGAGTAAACTACCACAATGGAAATTATTAGGTGGATAAATATATCACGGGGTGAAATATCAGATCACCATTAATTGCTAAGTTATATACATCAAAGTCCTGATCTAATTTTGCATTGATATTGACAATAAAATCGTATGTTATGATTGTCAATCGATCTCCAAAATAACTTGTATATTGAAAGTCGTTTTTTTGTGATCTGGCCACATTTATTATTTAGTGAGAAGTGCTGCATGCCATGCTTCAGTAATAGGTGCCTAATGCTCGTTGGTTCACATTTACTAATATTTTTAAAAAGAAAAATCTCTTATCAGATACTAAAAGTGAATTTTTAAAATAAATCTCAAAATGATGGATTTAAAGTAGATTAGCAGCATTTTTAAGATTGTTAATGTGCTTATTCAAAATATTTTAGTTATAGAATTTGGGTAAATTGATTTCATTTCAGATTTTTAAACTACAATACACTTTATGTAAAAACAGTTTCAAATATAATTATGGCTCTTTATATTAGCAATGTCTCTGCAAAAAAAAAAGAAACTGATTTCTTCTTAACTGGCCTTTTCTCGATCCGGTTTCCAAAAACAGTTTCAAAGGGTGAAACTAATATAACGAAACTAATTTAGTTAAAAAGGTGGACTGACATGGTTCTGTGGCTGTTTGTAACCAGTTAATTTGCCTTCAAGAAAATTCTCCCGAACATCGTGATTCCTATTCAAGACCAAAATTCCAGAATCAAATACCAAGAGACAAAATTTTGTAAACTCAAGCTCAATACTTTAAAATCCACTTATAACTTAATTGAAACCAAAAACTGAAAATCCGGCAGTTATAGCTTAATTGGCAATCAAAACCAAAAATCCAGAACTAAAAACCTTTGCAATAAAACAAACAAAACGTAAAATTGGAGATAGAAAATAATGAACTTTTTTCTACTTACCATCGTTTAAGGTGAGGTTGCTTTAAGCGGAAATCACAGTACCAAATTTATTTACTTAGATTGTGGCACTCATTTACTACTTAACAAACATAATTACTATGATTATTATGAAATCTAAAACAGCGGACCTTAAATTTGTAATGAGTTTATCGTTCGTGTTGGTGCCAGCCGAGTGATAAGCTATTATCGTTTTTCTCGCAGATCGACTCCGTCCCCACTGCATGAATTTTAAAACACATCATTTTGATTGGCTGCTCCTGTGGAAGATTTCAGAACATTCTCGAGGACCTTCTAACGACGATATTCCCGGAATGTACAAAAACCTTAACTTAAAGATATTGAGGATATATATTATTCACTTTGTTGGCAGAAAACTGCATGTTATTTCTCAGACCTTAACAGTTCAATCGTTCTCATGTTGTCTCCATAAAAATTCCAAAAATATTTCCCTTATTCGAAATTACGTTATCAGAAATATATTTGACTGGGTTTTTTATACATTAAAAACTTTTTGTGATTTCCTTGAGTGAAATTTCATTTCACAAATAAATAAGTTCTTCGTATTGAAATACGTAGCAGCAAAATATTCTTGTCAGGTAGTAATATTTATTTCTTGAAAACCTCTAACAAGGAGTGACAGCGGTGTGTACCACGTACATAATTTCTACCATAATTCTGTATGACGTATTTATTTGAAGATAGGTGGCCTATTACCAACCAAAAAAAAATAGTAGCATTTGTAAAAAAATTGCAAACAGTTAGTAAAGCATTTGCTTAGGTTATCAAAATATGAGCTGACCAAAAGCCGAGCGTAACAAATTATACCAAAGACGTCACCAATCACCGTTGACGGTGTCCGACGGTGCTTGGCTTGAATTAAGTAACGACTAAAATCCAAACTGCGCCGTCAAAGCAGCTAACGGTGTAAATTTACACACAACCATTTTGGATAAAAATAGCCATGTAAATTTTAACCAGCAGTAACTCGTTTCTAAATCAGCTATTGTTTAATTTCAATTCAATTCTTTTTAAGCACACTTCGAGAACCCAAATCACCACAACACATTTAAATAAACCTGACGATCGTTTGACTAACCAAGTTAGCGTCCTAAAAGGATGAATAATTCTAAATATCTTATACCCAAAACTCTAGTTATATTCTTCTGTAGGTAGTCATTCACTAACGATTATGGAGGTTCAACGACACCAAAATTAACATATTTCATTTGGCGCAAATATCTGTATTCTTCTATTCAATTCGTTTGATTCGCCCGGCAATGAGACCTACTACATCTGCGTTAAACTTCGCCTTTGCAATTCTCAAAAACCAATTTTAATCTTTTAGTTTCCAATTTGTTCTGTAATATTATTTGGCATTACCTGCCAATCCAATTTCGATATTCTGTGATGTCTAACTAAGTTATAATTAGTTTCTTTCATTTGTGGTAGAGAAACCATCAAAGTAATTTGTAAGCTGATAAATATAATAAATGAAAAATTACACTAACTGTAAAGCAGTTCTCCGCGTCGACCGTTGTCGCGGAATGAAATGTAATGGAAAATATGAAAGTAGGAATTGCATTTTTCTATTTCCTACATAACAGGTGTGCCCAGACACACGCTGTGATTAAGTTTCCGCCAGTAACTGCCGCCGTGCGCCCTCTAATGTGCAAAAAAGGCCAACTAAAATACTAAAGGAAATCGTGATAATACGTACCGGGAAACGGTAATGCTACTTTTTGCATTACTTGGCGCTCTCACGACACTATTTTTATCACAACTAAACTAACTCTTACGTAACGCAGCGTGTCTTTTAACGATACAACCATTTAATGTCATTGTTCGAAAATATTTTAGTGCATTACGTATTACATACATTGTTTTTCTTTGCCAGAAGCACATAATACAATAATAAAAATAATTTTTCTTTTGTTTAACTTCACCTGTCATTTGTGAGCAACAGAGAATTTAAAATTTTAGCAATATGACGTAATTTACTGAATTCTGACAGAACAGACAATTTAATTTTCCTTTCTTATCACATCTGATAGACCTACTACAAAGATGATTATTAAATTTTTTTTCATTTTGCATACTACAAAAATAACGATGAAAGAAAAATATTTTAAAATGCGAATTTCATAATTCATTTCAAACACCACTATTTTGCCGACATGATATGTGACGTCACTGGACGGTAGTATCAACAATGACAATGAGCTTGAGATCCCGATAAACGACTAAAATTCACCATGGTGTTGAGAAATAAGCCACCGAACGTATCATACCATAAGGCAAATGTAAACACGTCATTTATTCACTGTCCAAGTACGTCATGACCAATAACAGAACGTTCGCGGTCACATGACATTAATTAGAAACTTTTTCATTGGTGAATTTTCTTAAAAAAATCACTAATGAGGAGATCCCGACTTTTGATTGAATTTATATATATATATATATATATATATATATATATATATATATATATATATATATATATATATATATATATATATATATATATATGTATCAAACCGACAATTCAAAAAATAATGGCCGATTTTAATTAAATTGGGTGAATAAATTCCTTTTGAAAATGGCTTGGATAAGTTCGTTAGCCAGGAAAATCTGCCTAGTTTTTCCCGGAAAATTTTGTCAAAGTTGCGATTTAAAACGTCAAAATCGGCAACATTTAGGCAAATAACTTGAATCTAATACGGGCTATGGAAATCAAATGTCTCAAGAAGGATGTTTTACAAACCCTGAAGTATTAGTTTCAACCGTCATTGTCCTTCATTTTACTCACATGTTTCCAGAAAATTCATTTCAAATAGACCGTTTCTCTGATGCTTGGCAGTAGTCTTAGCTATAGAGTTTATCGTTTAATGGTATATAATTCTTGTCGAATTTTCGTAAAAAATCAATAAAGCTCAATATATCCGTTATTATACAAGATGTGAAAAAAAATTGAATATATTAATTATAGGTTGTCTTGAGCTACATCTTAAAAAAATATTTCTACAATCACAGGTTGGCCCATAAGTCGTTGGTGATACAAATTTTCTTTTTTTTTTTAATCAAACACGCCTTATGTTATTGCATTTTTGCATTTTCCATCGAAATATAATGCATGTTTGTAAGAAAAGAAATTCTGGATGCAGCAAGTGCGTTATGGTAGCGAATTTTGATCAAATACTTCATATTTGAATAGCCCAATTTGCTATTAACCTATAAGGTTGACCAAGAAACGAGTTTTTGCGGGAACACTTTAACTTTACTTTTGGAAATTTTTGTACATTTTCACGCAATAAAGTTATTTTTATGAAACATGGCACATTGTTTTTACTATATACTGGTAACCAAAATTGATGCCTGCTTTCTTAAAAAGAAAACACACATATTTTCAACAAAAACATTTTTATGAAAATTCACTACCATAACGCACTTTCTGCGTCCAGAGTTTTTTTAAAATTCTTCTTCTGTTCACTGCATGTGTTTTTGGGTATTTTCATGCATGTAATAATATTCTATGTATGAAAAACTATTAGGTAAATGTGAAATTCATTTAATGGAAAACCCATACAAATTGTCTATTGCCATAATTTAGTTACGTTAAAGTTGCCAGTTCTTTTAGGATGTGGTACGTAGTCTAATAAGAGGGGTGTCATTTAATTATATTCCAACTTACCAAATAAAAATATATTTGGTTTTAATTAATCACCGTTGTCAATAAATTTATTTATTCTATGGTTTTCTATTTCTGACTTAAGAAATACTCTATCAAACATGCTCTATTGCATCTCACTTATAAAATTGTTACAGACTGTCAAACACTAACCTAATAATATCTATCCTTCAACATTCTGATATCACCAAATAAAGAAATGAACTGTTTCTTTATTATTCACTTAACTATTGCTAATAGGATTTTAATATGGACATGATATCTTACGCAAAAATTCACGTGCAGTCTTTTTTTGTATCAGACTTATTGGCTTCGGATGCAGTGTCCATTCGCCTAGTTTTCCCTTCTTATATTCTTATATAAACATGTAGAACCACACCACCAATAGACTGTCTCTGATATATAGCTACTAACTACTGTTTACATTTCGATGTACTATAAGTGAATTTTCTTTAAAAAAAATCACTAATGAGGAGATCACGACTGATGCATTTTGAAAAAATTTCTACAAATGAGCGCTATTTAGGACCCCTGGACCCCAAATCCGAGATCGGTTTCACATATATATATATATATATATATATATATATATATATATATATATATATATATATATATATATATATATATATATATATATATATATATATATATATATATATATATATATATATATATATATATATATATATATATATATATATATATACATATTAAAATATATTAATGTGTCGCACCGATAACTCGAAAGATAATGATCAAATTTTCTGAACACCTTCCTTTTGCAAGTGGCTTGGATAAGTTCAGTAGCCAGTAAAATCTGCTCAGTTCAAATAGATTAAACAATGCTTTGTTTTAATTAGATAGTCGGATTCCCCTGGCCCGTGCCAGTTCTCAGCTGACCTTTAATCTATCGAATTTCGACCACGAAATTATAATGCATGTTTGTAAGAAAATAAATTCTGGACGCAGTAAGTGCGTTATAATAGCGAATTTTTTTAAATGCTTCAAATTTGAATAGCTCAACCTATAAGGTTCGTTGGCCAGGAAACTAGTTTTTTCGGGAACATCTTAACTTCATTTTCGAAAAATTGTTGTATATTTCTAAACTGTAAATTTATTTTTATGATATATAGTACATTATTTCTTTTATATATGTCACACTGGTAACGAAATTTGATGCCTGCTTTCTTTAAAAAAATATTTATTTGCTATTTAAATATTTTTAATGAAAATTCACCACCACTTGCTGCGTCCAGACTTTTTATAGTTATTGTAAAATATTACCTGTTTAATATTTGTACAAAAATGTATTTCCTATGTCTAATAAATTACGCAAATGTATACATTAAAAATTTTCTGTCAGCTATTATTGTTTTTTATAACCTATACCTCAAATACAGCTATATCGAATCCATATATAATATAGCTATAATAATTTTCTAACAATATAACTGACATACACTCTCTTCCTCTCATGATAAAAGGTAAAATTCCAGGAGAAATAAATCTGCCAATTTACCACATCAGCATTTGTACAATATTGTTATATGTCACACTAATATCAATCATAGCGGCAGCAACAATCCAGTTTATAAGAAAAAAATTAAAGAAAACCAAGACAGGAACTACAGAAAGCACTCAAACCGGATTTTCCATGAAAATCCGGAACTAACCTTAAGCTTCGTTTCTCTATAGGATGGAGGAGATACCAGCATCGGGAAAAATAGCCTATTATAAGACAAAGTGATAAAGTGTAAGACAATAGACAGTGAAACTGCAAGGTAGCATTCTCATGGATATACGACGGAACTGATCCAACAACCGACATCAATAAACAATGTAATAGCTGATGCAGAGATAGACACCTGCATCCAAGAACAATTGAAGCCTCATCCATAATATTATAAAGGGGCATAGCATGAAGCAAAGTTCACTTCTCATCGCAGTTTAGGCTGTCATTTCGCTGCTACGCAATTTTATATCACATTTATATTGATATCAGTATTTTATTATTTATATTTTATATGTATAACTTAGTGTATCTTTGTAATAGTAAATAGAAATTGTTTTAAAAAGTCAATGGTGGTAACCTGAACCTAACTCACAATTAATACAAGACCTTAGATACATGCCCGATTTTTATAGTCCACCCAAAAGGCTCTTCAAATTACAAACTGATAAACGACTCTGAAGATCTTTGAATATTTTCTTTAACCCTGCTGTAAAAGGAAAGGATATGAAGGAAGTATAGCGAACTTTTCGGGTGGCTCATCGGATTGAGGCTTCGATGTTGTGATGTTACTTTTTGGCATTTTCCACCTATGCCTAGTAACTAATCGATAGACAATATCTGGAGACAAACTTACAAATCGCAACATCTGTAACTGTGTTTATCTCTGAAATGTATCGCCTACTTGCATCACCCGGGTATTGCATCACGAATATTACATCATTTGTAGTGTAGATGGTTTGGATATATAAATCGTATAAGGCAGCTACTGATGAAGACAACCTAGTTGTCGAAATATGTCTCCAGCGAATAACTCTATGTTATTATTTAATGTTCTTTGGAGTTATACTGCTTTTTGTTTCAGTTTACAACCACAGTGTCCAATTTCGGCCTTTTAGTTATAGGTAATCTACAGATTTGACATTTTGCACAACTGTATAGGTCTGGTGACAAGGTAATATATTATATAGTATGGTTTGTTTGATAACAATATGTACAGGTGAGTCAACGATCGAATAACGTAACTTTGTCGTTTACGGGTAAACTTTTTAAATCAAATCTATCCATCATGCATAAACGACTACACGGATTTGGATAAAGCTTGGCAAACATATAGGTCATGACCAGAGTTAACATATGGAATACTTTTTATCCCGAAATTCAACTCCTAAGCGACTAAAATTTCAACTCTTATATCAATAGGGGTGGAATTTCGAGATTTTTATGTTACTTTTTGTTACTATATATATATATATATATATATATATATATATATATATATATATATATATATATATATATATATATATATATATATATATATATCAGTATTTTCAGAAAACTAACCCTCAAGGGTGTAAAATAAAGGATAAACCTTTGTGAGATATGTTTGAATGTTTGTGTATTTGTAAATAGTAAATAGACAATTCCCTGTGTTAAGGCATAAGATACTTTATACTGAATAGCATCTGGCAAGAGGGTGAAATGGAGGTTGGAAAGTTTTGGAAGGTCCTATTTTTTGCAGACGTGAAAATATATATTTAGATCAAAAGTTGTAAATAATAAGATACCTGTATCAGCATTTGTGGAAAGTCAATCTTGAGGGTGTAAAATAAAATAGGGGATAAAAGTTTGCATGGAAAAATTAGATACCCCATGGTTCTCTATCTATCAGCATGGAACTTAATACAAGTACTCTTCAGAATAAAAGAATGAGTAATGAAGTAAGGCTAGATGCATTATCACAACAATTAGAACCGTAGACCGGTTTTGCTCTAATTAGATCTCGTCAGTACGGCATACTAATTACTGCGAAAATGCACCTATAAAGCAATACGGCTATGGTAGCCAGCCTTCCAACACTAAGTGAGTGGTGAACGTGTAGCCACCTAGTTGCGGAAACAAGTAGTATGTTGACACGCCAGCTCAAAATAACACAAGGTGTTAAAAAATAGAGGCTGTATACAACCAACTAACAATTTAGTAAATTGTCAGCCCTGGCATATTTCTACCCTAATATAGGGACAAAGTACGTAAGGCTAGATGCATTCTCACAACAATTAGAACCATGGACCGGTTTCGCTCTAATTAGAGCTCGTCAGTACGGCATACTAATTGCTGCGAAAATACACCCATAAAGCAATACGGCTATGGTAGCCACCCTTCCAACACTAAGTCAGTATGAAACGTGTCGCCACCTAGTTGCGGAACCAACCTACGGTTCCATTTTAGAGACACAGGATGTCAAAAAATATATTTTTATTTACTTTTTTGACGACATCTCAGAAACCGCTTGAGACACAGAATTCAGATTTTGTACATAGCTCGCATTTTATGATAAAAAACATGAAAATAATTATCCTGTTTTGTTGGTGACCAAACATTTAGTTTTCATCAATTGATCTACTGTCGCTCTGACGGGAACGATCACCTCGGAATCGTCCGACGCAATCCGTTGAGAAGCTGTTTTCAATTTAATACATTCTATGACTTTAATATATTATCGTTAAAAAACTAAATAAATATGTGTTTTCACACCCTGTATCTCGAAAACGGCGCGTTTGTGGATCCATGTTAATAGTAACTGGTTTTCATAGAAAGAGACAAGGAACCGCACCCTTCATTTTCCGACATATGTTTTGAAATACCCTGTATATATATATATATATATATATATATATATATATATATATATATATATATATATATATATTTGATAAATTAAACAACTCTCACTAAAGTAGTATATTGTACAACGTCTTGGGGTACAAACACTTAACAAGAAATGATGAGATCCAGCAACTGCTGCAGGTAATTACAACCTATATTTTTTAAGTTCTTTCATATATTATCTGTTTAAATATTCCAATTTCTAAACTTGTCCTTCTTTTCAAGATAACAAATTTGCTTGTAAGAATATAAGAAATATATTGATAAAGGCTGATAACAACAGGCAAGTTGTAGATATTTCATAGAATATAGAATTTCAAGTTCTTTATCTAAGAAAGAAGAAAATGTCATTGCAGAGAAAGAGATGGACAGTTTGTTTATAAAATGTAAAGATGTCGGCATTTCAATGAAAGCAAATACATTTGTTGATAGTGAATTACCCTGCAGCACAAAGTTAAAAGTAATATAGTTTAGAGTGGAATAATTGCTGAAGAGTGTCATTGGGTGGAATTAATGTGAAATCTAGTTATTATATTGGTTTTAAATTAAGGTTGTCATTATATGAGGTAAATGTTAACTAGTTTGACTAGTTATTATGAGCAGTATATGTTCCATTTCGTTTTTTTTTTCTGGTTGTTGCCCTGCAATGCACTTGCTCTAGAAAAAGATCGCGTCATAGTTTAATAGTTATAAGTTTTTTTTCACTATTTTATAATCACATACGATTAGCGCTCCTTATAAACACTTCGTCTTGTTTAATTTTCAGGCAGACTTTCCTCAGGAGATATTATTTAACGTTTAATCCTTCACGTGTATCTGGCTCTAAGCAATTTATCTGAAAGCTTGCGTGGAACACATTACTGTGGAGATATTACTTTAAAATTTGTACGTCGTCAAGCACCGCACGTATTGCTAGAGAGCGAAACACTTTTACCTTCCTCCGAGGATGTGGGTTTGGCTGAAATTGCCTCGGCATTACGGTGAGGCTTGTTCCAGATATTAAGGCCCGTCTATTTACACTACTCGAGATAAAATTGAGAAGCAAAGGATGTAAAGACCAACATAACGTACAGAATGTTCTGCGTATGTTGCTAATACAGAAGATTGCGTATAGAGACGTTGCTCACTATCGAGAGTAAAAACTTAGTTTTGATCTTACAAGTTAAAGTTTGAAACAAGTGGTTTCCTTGATGATTATTTTTTGTAAATTTCCAAATGCAATTTTTATCGAATTAAAATAAAAAATGTTTCTAAAACAAGTCTTGCTGGTAAAGGCAACTCGAATTTATCTGCGCATGGAAAACCTAAATACCGACATAAAGTTTTAATCGGCGAATTTATATTGAAAAAATTCGCTTAAATGAGCGCAAATTTGGGACCCTACAACCCAAACCAAGGTCCGTTGAAATTTATATATACATATATATATATATATATATATATATATATATATATATATATATATATATATATATATATATATATATATATATATATATATATATATATCTACCAGAACGATAACTCAAAAAATACTAAACTACTTTGAACGAAACTTGGCACATATCTTCATTTTGTGTTTATGAGCAAAAATTAATTTTTCTGAATAACAAATTGGTATCTCAAAAATCACAAAGTATGGACATCGAATTCTAAAGCGTCTTTATTTTTGATAACTATCTACATCTGGAAAGGGTAATTTATTATTAATTTCTTATTCGTGGGAAAATTTAAATTAAATAATAAATTTCATTCTATAAAATTTACCCACGAATTAAAAATTAATAATAAGTTACCCTTTCTAGATGTACTAGTTATAAACAATAAAGACACTTTAGAATTTGATATCCATAGAAAGTAAACCACCACTCTAAGCTACATTCCGAATGACTCACATCATCCGTACATACAAGAAATAGCCAGTTTGAATTTTTTAGTAAAGAGGTTAATTAATTTTCCTTTAAGTAAAAGTAGATAAACCAAAAGTAGGTATATTAAGAGATTATCTACGGCTCTATTGCCAAAGTTTTTGAGATCAAAATAATAAATAAATGTACACGTGTGTTATTAGTTCTTTTGCCTCGGTAGTTCAGGGGTAAGAACGTGTGCCTCTGAACCGAAGAGGACTGGGTTCGATCCCAGGGTACTTTCACTTTTTTAGTACAAACTGTAAAATTAACATCAACCGAAGTTCTGGCATTGTATTTGAGCAAGTTGAATGTCTGCACGTTCCGCCCTTCGGAGGGGGCGTAAAGCCGTCGGTCCCGTGTCCATGCGATGTTGGGCACGTTAAAGATCCCTACCCTCCTTACAGAAAGGAAGCATTTCGGCAAAATTTCAAGGATAGTGAGGTGAAACTGCTCCCTGGCGTCGGTGATTGGCCATAGTCGCGGAAATAGGCCGACGTTAAAGAAACAAAAACACAACACACAACACACATTAGTTCTTTTGCAGATTATTTAACTGGTCGCAATGACAATTATTTTGATATGCCAAGAATAGTCAATGCAGTCCTTGATTTAGTCTATTCAATATATTTTGAAATCTCACTTTATCAATCTTTGTGCACAAAACCGATTTTCAATGTTTTGGTATTTTTTAGTCTTTTAGTCCAAAATAAATCTACTTTGGCCGTGGTCTACAAGTATTTCTATCACACTATTACAAAGTAAGTATGTGGCTCATGGGACTTGCTTTCAGAGACCAACCCACCACTCTCGCACACACACACCCACACACATATTACAAAGCAATATATCGGCTGCTGGCCCAGAACTATTGGAAACCAATCTGAATTTCTGGCATAATGTAACGCTTTCAATTATTACTTTAGGTTTTTATATCTTGAGCTCTAATAGAAGCTTTATAATTTTCCACCACTTAAGGTATTAATGATGTTGCATATTCGTTTATCTACTATCATTAACGTGACAACATTTAAATGACCAGGTATAAGGCAGATAACGGTTTTGTCTGTTTTTCTTTTATTCCGCTAATATTTCATTTGCCTTAAACATAACGCTAATATTTCATTTGCCTTATGTTTACTTTAGAAAACAAAATTAAAACCGTGGGCTGGTTACCATTTAAACCTTACATCACGAGAGGTTTTAATAGCCGTTTTAAAAGGCCAATTTACAACCAACATTTTCTGCAAAAAAAAATACATTGCAAAATTTGCTATGTAACCCAAATGACAAAGATAGAACCACAAAAATGTTAGAATCTATGAAATAGGTAATAAGGATTACTAACTCAATTATGTTTGGCAAATTAAAGATATATTGAAACTAGATTTAAAGAACATTAAGCGCAACTGAGATATGGCACTTTTCATAAATCAGGTGTTGCTGTGCAGTGTGTTCGAATTTTTAGCTGCATCAGTGTCTATTTTTTAGAAAGAATACGTAATAATAATAATAATAATAATAATAATACCTGGGCTTTTTTTAAAAGCAGGTCACGAAATTTTCATCACAGGGATTTTTCAAAAGCAGGTTACTGAATTTTAAAGTACAGGGATTTTCGACGAAACAGTGGGGACTTTGTTAATATATCTTTGTAGACAACGCTGTTCATGATTGCTTGTCAAATAATTTATAATTAGGAATTTCAGTGTTAGGTCACTTAGTTTATTCATCCCTCCGATGGTCCTTTCAGCGAGACGATCGTCAGGTCTAAAACATGTTTTGTGATTAATCGGGTTCTCAAGGGCATATTTATCGACGATCACAGGTTGAAATCTTCACTCGGTAAAAAACATAACTAAACTTATTTTTAGAGAACTACGATTACTAGATAACTTTTCCTTCAAGAAAATTAAAAATAAAATTTCAAAGAGGGTTCATTAAAATTTTTTTGGAAGAGAATCCGTTTAACAAGTATATTTTGTGAGTGAAAATTTGATAAGAAAATAAATTAAAAATTGTACAATGTGATTTGAAAACAGACGTGGAGATTTTTTGTAAGGCTCGACAGAAAAAAGTTGTTTGCCTAACGATTCCGTGACAAGTGAAACTTGTTGCAGAGAATAAACCAAGCACTTGTACATAAATTGTTGTCTATATTAAATATGGAACTGTTTCATCAACTAAACTTGACTGAAGTGAACACTGAAACCTGTGATGAGCACTACGAGAACTCAGATCACCATTACACATTAAAAAAACCCTGACGATCGTTTCACTAGCAAAGTTAGCGTCATCAGAGGATACATAATTTTAAATATTGTACAGCTACAACTCTGCTTATATTGTTGTGTAGGTAGTTGGTCCATAGCGATTGAGTGCGGCTCAGCAACACAAAAATTAACATATTTCGTTTGGCGGAAATTCCCTAATTATTTAATTATCTATGGGAGGTGCTTCTGCCGGTCACTTGTAAAGTGAATTATCAACCGACCTACCATAGGCGGCGGTGCAAAGTTCATACACTTTTAGTGAATTTTCTTTGAAAAAATCACTAATGAAGAGATTCCGATTTCTGAATTTTGAAAAAATTTCTTCAAATGAGCGCTAATTACGCCCCCTAGAACACATATCCGATGTCAGTTTCAATCTTTATATGTATATATATTTATATATATATATATATATATATATATATATATATATATATATATATATATATATATATATATATATTCTTTCAAAAAGAAACTGTTGCTGATTATGCGTGGTGTTTAAGCAGGTTGCCGGGCTGGCTGTTGACTACCAGTTTTGCATATGGGCGTAAGTGGGAGAGCAGGGGATGATTATTCATCCGTCTGAACTTCGCCCAATTCACACAGTTTCTTATTAATTTTCTTTTAATTATGTACATGGAACTGTGTTTTTGTAAACAACGTTGTATTGTTGTATTTTTTTTTTGTTCTTTGTAATTGTGCACTTGAGTATTGTATTATCTACTGTGTGAATAAAGGCTATTTTATTATTATTATATATATATATATATATATATATATATATATATATATATATATATATATATATATATATATATATATATATAATATATATGATAAAAAGCTTTAAGCAGTGTGACATTGAGCTTAAAAATTTTAAAACCTAATAGAAAAGTTACGATTATGTGGGTAAACCAAATAAATACTTAGACAGATGGACAAGATCAAGGAACAGTGCTAATACATAAAAGACTCGGATAGGAAGTGCAAATTAAAAATTAGGCTGGAAAGCAGAGAGATGGACAAGATCAAGGAGTAGTGCTAATACAATAAAAATACTAGGAGAGCAAGGGTTTTAAATTTAAATAAATGACTTTGACAAAAGGAAGCAATTTTGAAAATCAAGGGCCGGAAGGCAAAAAAAAAAGGATAAGATCAAAGAAAAAGAGGTTGTAAGCAAGGAAAAAGAGTAATATATAGGAAAACTCGAGATATAATAAGAAAATCGGAGAAAATAACAATAACAATGACAGCAAAGGATAAAATAAAGGAAGCGGAAATAAGATAAGTAAGAAAATGTGCAAGAAAAATGAAAATTTTAAATAATTATTTGTATATGGTGATGGATAGGGAAAGAATTGGTAGTTGGAGTAGCGAAAGCAGTAAATAAGAAAGGAATAGGCCTAAGAGAGGTTCTGATATAGGATCGTGAATAATGAATAATTATATATGTATATGAAAATGAAGTGATATAGAAATAATATTTAAATAATGAAAAATGTAGGGGAAAGTAAGACAAGTATAAGGAAACGAAAACCATATAAAAATAAAATTGATATGTACCAAATGTATAACATATTTAAAAAGCTGCAAATCCGAGAAAATGAATTTGAATGAAATAAAACGTCATTGTAGATTGATAATAAGAAAACCTATAAACGGAAAGCTCGAGAAAACCAAATGTGAATCTATTAAAATCATAAATAAAATGTAAACAAGCCGCAGATGTACCAAAGTAAAATATACAAGTCTGGGGAGATTAATAAATAGCAAGTACAAGATAGAAGAATGACAATCAAGGGGGGTAAATTTAAAACAAAACCAGTATTAGATTTTATTGACCTGAGATGTAAAAGATAGGGGATAAACAACGAGGAATTTAAGAGCAAGAGGTGAGTTCTTACTTATTTGTGGGGAAAACTAAAACTAAAAATAGCCTTGACATAGTCAATTAACAAGGTTTTTATTTTGACGTTGATGGCATTTCTTATAGCATGCAACTCATGTAACTTATAACTAAGTCCAGCGTTGATTAGGCAAACGTGACTGTAAAAAGGCATATAATATAGATGTAATGCCAGAAGAACGACGCAGCGCAAACATGACACATACATTTTAAAAAAGCACTTAAACAAACATAGTACAATTTTTAAATAAAGGCCATAAACACTCCACGACATCAACTTTTGAATTGGACCTCGTATAGGTTGAATGACTCCAATATTTGTCGACTCGAATAATGGGCAGGATAAACCAGTGACAGCCATCAATGGGTTGATCAAGTGAAACACCGTGTAACAGATGCATAAATTTTGAATGTTAAAAAGTCGAAGACGAACATTATGTAGAAGTGAAAAGGATGAACGATGTGACAGAAGGAAAACTAGAGAATTTTTAACAAGAAATTAACATACGACTAATAAATTACTACGACAGGGCAGAACAATTAAAGGAAGAAGTCTGAATAAATACAAGAAAAATAAACACATTAGAAGGGACAACAAACGATAAAGAAGGAGAAATAGAAAATAAAATACGAAATCTAATAAAACAGCAAACAATAACGAATGTACCTAGAATCATAAACAGCAAAGATCCAGACAGCTACAAGGAACACATAAAAGTGATAATAGAAGAACTAGACAGGTCCGGATAAAAAACCAATATAAAAAAAATCATTTATATTGTAAATCACACCGATAACTAAAAAAATAATGGGCCGATTTTGATTAAGCTTGCTGAATACATTCTCTTTGCAAGTGGCTTGGATAAGTTTGTTAGCCAGGAAAATCGGTCCCAGATTTTTTTTGTCTTTCGCAAAACATATATATCTCCGGAAATAACAAAGTTAGGGCAACCAAATTTGGCACCCGGGTTTATACCATTGGTAAATTACTTATCCAAATTTAGCTCTTTAAGTTAAAAGACAAAAAAGTTATAGGCAGTTAAAGAGAAATAAATCGGGGTTTTCCTCAAAACGTCAAAGTCGCGCTTTAAAACGTCAAAATTGGCAAAATTTAGACAAATAATCTGGAACTAATACGGGCTATGGAAAGAAAATGTCTCAAGAAGAATGTTTTACAGACCCTGAAGTCTTAGCTTCAATTGTCATTGTCCTTCAGTTTACTAAAATAGTTACAGAAAATTAATTTCAAATAGACCCTTTGTCTGCTGCTTTGGCAGTAGTCTTGCCTATAGAGTTTATCGTTTAATGGTATATAATTTTTGTCGATTTTTCTTAAAAAATCAGTATCGCTTAATATATCCGGTATTATACAAGATACGAAAAAAAAAATCTACATTAATTATAGGGTGTCTTGAGCCACATTTCTACAATCACAGAATGGCCCATAAGTTGTTGGTGTTACAATTATTTTTTTTAATCGAACAGGCCTTATGTTATTGCATTTTTTCATTTCCCATCGAAATATTATGCATGTTTGTAAAAAAAAGAAAATCGGGACCCAGCAAGTGCGTTATGGTAGCGAATTTTCATGAAATGCTTAAAATTTAAATAGCTCAATTTGCTATTAACCTATAAGGTTCGTTGGCCAGGAAACAAGTTTATATTAAGTTCATTTTCGAAAATTGTTTGTACATTTACAAACAATCTAGTTACTTTGCGGATATATGGTACATTGTTTCTATTTTATATGTCATACGGGTAACCAAAATTGATGCCAGCTTTCTTTAAAAAAAACACACATATTTGGTGTAAGGCTAGTTGCATTCTCACAACAATTAGAACCGTAGGCCGGTGAGAATGCATCTAGCCTTACATACTTTGTCCCTATTTTAGGGTAGAAATGGGCCAGGGCGGAGAATTTATTAAATTGTTAGTTGTATACAGTCTCTATTTTTTAACACTTTGTGTTATTTGGCGCTGGCGTGATAACATACTACTTGGTTCCGCAACTAGGTGGCGACACACTCACCACTCACACATATTTGGTATTAAAAACAATTTTATGAAAATTCACTACCACAACGCACTTGCTGCGTCCAAACTTTTTTATTATAACTGTATTTAGCAATATATATATATATATATATATATATATATATATATATATATATATATATATATATATATATATATATATATATACTTTCGAAAGCGCTTAGCTGTCCGGGTTGTCTAACATTTTTAATCAATTTTAGAATCTCCTTGTCTACATGCTGGTTATTATCCCAAATATGCCGGGCAACGGAAGAAGTACCGTATCTTAATTGTGCTAGATATTCATTAAATCTTATTTAAGATCACAATTTATACAACCTATTTTATAAATTGCTGATATTTTAACGGTAGTATCCTTGTCTTTTGGAGTACCTAGCAAGTTTTAAAAGTATTTTTGTCGCGAAATGGTAGTTGCAAATTGGTTTTTTTTTTAAATGCTATCTAGACCCTTCTTGATTAGTGGTTCAATTGGTAAGCAAACAATGTTTTTTCGACTTTCTTTCTTCCAAAAGTCGCTGATTCTGCTAACATTTTCTTTGTTTTCTGTTTGTAAATTAATGTCTCCACCAGGGATGCAGTGTCTCCGTTATATTCGCCCACGTTCTTAATATATCCCAATTCTTTGGTATATATTTTTTTATTTGAAAGAAAATTAATTAACCTGTTCACTAAAAAATGCAACCTTGACATTTTTTATGCGTATTATGATGCGAGTGATTTGGAATGTAGCCTGCGGTGGTTTCCTTCCTACAGACATCGAATTCTAAAGTGCCTTTACTTTTGATGATTGTTGATATTATTCAATTTGGCAATAAAATCGTCCATTTTATAAATTTTTGTGTTAAACACTGCAAAATATCATCCACATAACGAATCAAACTCACTTTTACTTTTTAAGATCTGTTTCGAATCTACACATAAAAACGTCCGCAATAAATGGCGATAAGGGGTTGCCCATTTCCGTGCCTTAGGTTTGTTCAAAAACTCATTATTGATTCGAAAAATATTTTGTTTAATACAAAGATTTTTAAATGCGATTCTCTGCAGACCTTTTCGTTTATTATTCATTTTAAACAACTTTTCTAAAGACGCTAACGTTTGCTTCATGGGAACGCTAGGAAGCAATGAGGTTACATCAAATGAAATCAAAACCTCACCTTAGACAAACTTAACATATTTAATCTCATTAATAATTTCAAGTAAATTTGTTACTGAAAGATTTGTTTGTCTGATGGGCAAGCCTTTGAACTAATTTATCACCCACTTTGCTAAATTGTATGTCGGGGAATCTCTAGCCGAAACAATAGGTCTGATTGTTTTCCCGGTTTATGGATTTTTGGGAGACAATAAATTTTGGGGACTTTTGGATTTGCAATTTGTAACTTTCCTCATTTTTTTGTTGTTATAAGGTTACGACATTTCTCTAGGCTTTTTTTACATTTAAAATCATTTTTGGTAGAGGGTTTTTATTTAGTTTCTTATGCAGTCATGCTCTGATAATTTAGGTTTCTCCGCCTAGCGATATATATTAATTTTTGTGTTGTTGTACCACCCTAAATCGCTACGGAACGATTATCTGCACAAGAATATAATCAGAGTTGTAGACGTAAGATATTTATAATTATTCATCCTCTGATGACGCTAACTTGGTTAGTGAAACGAGGGTCAGGTTTTTAGTGAATTTTTCGTGAAACGAAACCCAAATCTCGCCGGAGATTGTCTGTGAGGTCTCAGTGTGTTCAACCCTAGGCCTCAGAGAGATCTCTCTCACAGACGATCTCCGGCGAGATTTGGAGAGTAGGAAGATTGAGACCCCGTAATCGAGCTACAGCAACCCAATCCATCTTTGTCCACCGCTCTAAGCAGTAGGCAGATTGTGGCTTTAGAGTGTCCTTACATATTTCCTTTCCCTACCTTTGTCCACCACTCTAAGGAGGAGGCAGATTGAGGCCTTAGAGTGTCCTTACATATTTCCTTTAACCACCTTTGTCCACCACTCTAAGGAGTAGGCAGATTGTGGGTTTAGAGTGTCCTTACATATTTCCTTTACCTACCTTTGTCCACCACTCTAAGGAGTAGGCAGATTGAGGCCTTAGAGTGTCCTTACATATTTTCTTTACTCACCTTTGTCCACCACTCTAAGGAGTAGGAAGATTGAGGCCTTAGAGTGTTCTTACATATTTCCTTTACCCACCTTTGTCCACCACTCTAAGGAGTAGGCAGATTGAGGCCTTAAAGTGTCCTTACATATTTCCTTTCCCTACCTTTGTCCACCACTCTAAAGAGGAGGCAGATTGAGGCCATAGAGTGTCCTTACATATTTCCTTTAACCACCTTTGTCCACCACTCTAAGGAGTAGGCAGATTGTGGGTTTAGAGTGTCCTTACATATTTCCTTTACCTACCTTTGTCCACCACTCTAAGGAGTAGGCAGATTGAGGCCTTAGAGTGTCCTTACATATTTTCTTTACTCACCTTTGTCCACCACTCTAAGGAGTAGGAAGATTGAGGCCTTAGAGTGTTCTTACATATTTCCTTTACCCACCTTTGTCCACCACTCTAAGGAGTAGGCAGATTGAGGCCTTAGAGTGTCCTTACATATTTCCTTTACCCACCTTTGTCCACCACTCTAAAGAGTAGGCAGGTTGAGGCCTTAGAGTGTCCTTACATATTTCCTTTACCCACCATTGTATACCACTCTAAGGAGTAGGCAGATTGAGGCCTTAGAGTGTCATTACATATTTCCTTTACCCACCTTTGTCCATCACTCTAAGGAGTAGGCTGATTGAGGCCTTAGTGTCCTTACATATTTCCTTTACCTCTTGAACATGGCTCCAAAACAGGAGCCGAAACGTCGAGTTTCCATAAATTCTGGACGCGGTTTAACCCGAGAACCAAGTATGTCTCATATATATATATATATATATATATATATATATATATATATATATATATATATATATATATATATATATATATATATATATATATATATATATATTAATTGAAATTTGGTACGTGCCTTCCTTTTGTAAGCGGCTTGTATAAGTTCGTTAGCCAGGAAAATTGGACCAGTTTTTCCGGGAAAATTTTGGGTTTTCCGTTGAAAAATTTTCGTATCTCCGAAAATAACAGAGCTATGACAACCAGATTTGAAATGTGCGTTTCTACTGTACAACTTACCCGACGTGCCAGAATTCAGATCCCTACGTTGAAAGTAAAAAAAGTAATAAGCATTTTAAGAAAAAAAATTGGGTGCCACTGGTGATCAGAGAACAAAATATTTTGTGTGATTAACAAAACCAATATTACATCCAACGGTTAAGTTTTCTTGACGCAAAAACGTCTAGAAGTAGCAGAAAAAAGTAATTTGAAGTTTTGCTAATTTTTCTTCTTCAAACGTCAAAGTCGCTATTTAAAACGTAAAAATTTGCAATTTTCAGACAACGAATTTGGAACAAATACAGATTATGTAGACGATATGTCCTAAGAAGTGTGTTTTACAAAGCCTTAACATTCAGCTTTATCCATCGTCGTCCTTCATTTTACTAAAATATTTTCAGAAAATCCATTTCAAATAGGCCCTCTTTCTGATGCTTCGGCAGCAGTTTCACCTATAGAGTTTATGGTTTAATAGTCTATATTTTAGCAAATTTTCGTCGAAAAAATTCGTTAATGAGAAGACCGCGACCTATGAATTTTAAAAAGATTTCTTGAAATGAGCACGAACTAGAACACAAAAAAACATTTATACGGGGTCAGTTTCAGTTTTTGTCTGTTTACGCATATACCGAGTGACGCTTTTCTACGGCAACGCTCAATATATCCGTTATTATACAAGATATGACAAAAAGTATATAGTTAATTATAGGGTATCTCGAGCTGCATCTTATAAACCTATTGGGACGATCTCAGGGTGGTTCATAAGTTGATGGTGATACAAACTTTCTTTTTTTAATAGAACACCCCCTTATTTTATTGCATTTTTGTGTTTTTTAGTGAATTATAATGCATGTTTGTAAGGAAAACAAAATTGATATTGTTTATTGTTTTTGAGTTATTTCAATTGTTTTGCAAGCTTTCACGTTTTTTGAACATATTTCAAACACATATCACAAATAGTGAAACGGCGTTTTTATAAATATATAGCGGAGGCCAATGGAAATGACGCGTTCAGAGAGATTTATGTTTGTATTACTCGTCGAAAAAATCGAGCTGCCGTACACGGGCACGCTCAAATAATGGCTGAATTTTAAAAGTTTTCACAGAAATGTTTTGAGTGTTTCTGTGGAATTTATTTTTGTAAGTTTTTTGTGATATGTTGGTAATTAATAATAAATGTTTAGTAAGTTATTGTAAAAGAGAAGTTGTCGATTTTTTGTAAAAAACTGTAATTTAGTGTAACATTACTGACGGCAATTTCTGTAAAAAAAATGGTGATTTTCTGCAAAAGAAATTTTTGCATATTTTCATACATTTTTTTCAATTTTGGTCCTAACGCTGTTTGTAGTTAATTATATCCTGGCAGGTGTGTAAACAGCTTACAGAGGTTCGTTGGTCAGGAAAATTGGACCAGTTTTTTTATGGAACTTTTAAGGTTTATTTTCGGAAAATGTTTGTACTTTTTGAAACAACAAAGCTATTTTAATAAAATACCGTCCAATATTACTAATATGTAGGTTATACCTCCAACCAAATGTCCTTCTTTTAAAAACAAAACATATTTGCTATTAAAAGCATTTTTACGAAAATTCGCTACTATAATGCACTTTCTCCGTCCAGACATTTTTAAATGTGTGGTGGATTCTCAAACTGTGGTTATTCTAGTTGAGTTAAAAGACCTCATCTCCTCGTAAGTGGTTTTTGTCCTACCAAAATTGAAAACAAATTTATAGGTATTACCTAATCATTTCTCCTTAAAATTTTTACCTAAAAATTCACTAAAACGCTAGAGGTAAACCAAAAGTGTAAGTTTTGAAAAATTTTGCGTGGTACAGTGCAAAAATTACAATGAAATGTAGAAAGTGCTGGAGAGAGATAGAGAGAGAGAGAGTCCTGATTGCGATAGCGACACGATATAACCTTCATACTGTAATCATGATGAAGGAGACATCACAATAATCTTACACCAAAAAATAATTTACATTTTATTTATTTTTAGAATTTTCCATTTAAACTTATTATTACCATAATTTGCTTTACAAGTAAGGTATGTAAGGGGGAACCGACGTGCTATTTAAATTTGCTTGATATGGCACACGATTCAGGAGGGTAAAAACACTTACTCCCTTTGTCGATGTGGGTTTGGTTAGAATTACCTCAACATAACGGTGAGGTTGCTAGGATATTACGTTCCCTCTATTTGCATTGTCTGAAATGAGTTGAAAAGTTTGAACATTAAGATAAAGTTGTATGACAAGTTTTATGTGATTTGATAATATACATAGAAAAGCAACTACATATTTGAAGATGTATAGCTGAAATGTCTAATAATTTTACATAAGATGTGTTAATTTGCTTGTTGATTTTAAAAATACACTGACGCAGTAGGCCAGACATGGTAACCGGTTTTCATCAAAAACGAATTTCTTAGACAAAACAGTCTGTCAATTAATAACGGATGATGCTAGTAAACCAAAATTTTTTAGGCATGACTGCTTGGACACTAACATTTTAAAAGCGATATTCGAGTCCTCATCTGAGTTGCTTGCTTATATTTTATCTTTTAGTAAAGCTTAGAGCTTTTTACCGATTTCAAGTTTAGATTGTATAAAGGCGACGACACGCCAAGTCTACTGAATTACAGGGCGCTGAAAATATTGTATATTTTTATATTTAAGATTACCAAGATGTTAGTATAGCGCAGCGATTATGAAACTGCGAGGCACGCCCTCTTAACTGGGCGTGAAAAAACTAAATGGGGGGCGCGAACATATTGAGAAATGTGAGAAAAAATTTGTTATTAAAAAAATTATTTAATTTACTGAATGAAAAGCAATTGAATACACTTATAAAGATTTTTATTTAATTTTCAGAAATAAAAGCAATAAATACACTAATGTAGGATTGTATCAGTAGTGAACAATGTATCTAATAATTAACTGATTACCATTAAATTGACAACAAGACTAATAAAGAGATTTGACAGTGTGACAAAGGAGCAAAGGGTATTCGTAGAAGACAAGAAGCCAGTGAAAAGCGAACACTGTTCTACCAAACACAAAAAGGAATTGCAATCAGAAAATCGTACAGAGAAAAACAGGTTCAAAAGAAACAGCTGATGAAACAGTTAGTGGAACTGGGTCTAAATAAAAAAAAATATTTCGGGACGAGGCAAGTGCGTCCTGAATTTTCATAAAAATATTTTTAATGACAAATATGTCTTTTTTTCAAAAAAGTAGTAATTAGGCTACCAGTATAATCTATATAGTAGAAACAGTGTACCGTATTTCATCAAAATCACTTTATTGCTTGAAAATGTACAAAAGTTATCCGAAAATAAACTTAAAATATTCCCGAAAAAATTAGTTCCTGGCCAACGAACGTTAGGTTAATAGCAAATTAAGCTATTGAAATTTGAAACTTTAATCATAATTAGCTACAATAACGCACTTGCTGCGTTTAGTAAAAATTTAAATCGGTTGCAGAAAAGAATCACTTGTGAAGCCACGGGAAAGTCTACGGCTGTATTAAGTATGGAACGGTTTCACTAAGTTGGGGCAATAAAAAAGAACCAGATGCGTCCTAATTGAATTTGTCATACAAAAACTCGCTAAAAATTTATCGGAATTACACAATCTGATCAGGCGACGGTAAAATGAAAGAAAAAAAAAAGAAAAAAAAGTGAAGTCACTAACTGGGATTAGAAAGCGTGCTATAGGAATCCATTGTGAAATCTACACTGCTTCCTTCACCACTCGGCTATTGACGACATAACATATCTATCTACTAACAGGTATATACCTTAGTATATTAATTTTCTAACGTATTGACTATTTCCACCATACAATTTTGGTTTAAAACAGATTTTTTCTCATATTTTATCCAAATATAGGAAATAACGGCTGAGAGACAGATCTTGGAGCTTGTTAGTCCTTTCGCGCCGTATTTTAACTCACAAAGCGCTAATGCGTGCTAACGGATGACTACCAGAGGCTTGTAATTTCTTTGTCTTTTAACCCAGAGACATGAATTTTGGTACAAAGGATACTCTTTATGATAAAAACCAACGCGTAAAATTTGGTTACCAGAGCTTTTTAATTTTCGGAGATATAAACTACCTCGAAAGAAAATCCAAAATTTTCCCGGAAATCCTTGTCCGATTTTTCTAAATAACGAACTTGTCCAAGCTATTTACAGGGAGAAGGTACTCACCGAATTTAATAAAAATCCGCCTATTATTTTTTGAGTTATCGGTGTGATACCCACACACACAAATATATATATTTATATATATATATATATATATATATATATATATATATATATATATATATATATATATATATATATATATATATATTTAAGTTGAACCCGGATATGTGTTCTAGTGGGACTAATTCGCGCTCATTTGAAGAAATCTTTTCAAAATTAGAAAGTCGGAATCTCCTCATTAGTGAATTATTTTCTAAAGAAAATTAACTGAAAAACAGATTCGCCAAGAGAGACAGTTTAAAATTAGTTAATTTTTCGTAGTGTACACACAAGTAAATACATATTTTATATTTTAACACTGTTTTTATTATTAATAGTACCTTGTCCATACCTGACTCCTCGCAAAATATTCCAATCTGCTTGCATTGTATAATACACTTACATAGGATTGTGTCACTACTCCACAAGGTAGTTAATAACTAAATTGATATTAGATTAAAACCAGGATTAATAATTATTAGCGACTTCCTTGGACCTCTCTCGCAGAGCAAAGTTTTTCGAAAGAAGGTTTAATATTAGAAATTGGCAAAATAAGCTTTTTTTTATGTTTAGTATATTGATTCAAATTTTACAGTATGTTTCACAAATAAGCATAAGCTTGTGCTTGCAGTTAACACAATTTCATTTCATGTTCTAAACTAAACTATCAAAAATTTTTATAAAATGTCACTTTAAAAATTTTGTTCAACGTATGTTTCTTCCTTCTGCATTTCTATCAATAACACTCCTGCAGCTGCCAATAGTATTCCACTACCATTATAAGAGAACTCATTCCAATATAAAACCAAATTTCTTAAATAATATTAAAATTCTCACTACTATAATTTTGACATTTTACTTAAAATTTAGTTGAGATCTATATTTTGTCTTCAGGGCAGCCACCGCAGAAAATCTGCGTTCGCAAAGGTAGGATGTTGATAATAGTACTAGTATGAGAAATGCTCTTGTTTTCAGTGCAGAAATCTCATCATCCAACCCTGAACAAAATTCAAAGAGTATTTTATTACTAAATTGTCTTTCGATTCAGTCACTTGCCTGAAGTCTAATAAGATTTCTTCTTCGGCAGCTGAGATACCTACGGGAGTATTTTGAAATGGCTCCCTAACCCACTCGTGACTTGCTATCAAGTTGAAGTCAACAGGAAAATACTTTTTAAACTTCTTTGCTAGCACGGCTAAATGATTTTCCCAAAAACAACTTCCACATCTTGTTCTTCAGTCTTGTACGTTTTAATACACTTATCCACAGTTGCAAACATTTCTAAGTTCTTTTTCTTTCAATTTCTGCTCCATAGTTCCAGTTTCCTACAAAACGCATTACATTTTATCACTCGTAACCATCATAATATGTGCGTTTTCTCCTTGGAGTTGAAGCTTCAAAGTATTCAATGCCCCGAATATGTCGACCAAGTAGTAGTTTCATGACAAATAAATCATCTCGAAACATTTTGGCTTTCGGTCGGTTTTCCTTTTCTAGAAAATCGACGACTTCATTTCTTAATTGATAAAGATGTTGCAAAAATGTCCCACGTGCTAACCATCTTGCCTCGAAATAAAATAGTAACACTGAATGTACTGCATCCATGTCTTTACTGAGTGCAGAAAATATTTTTGATTTTAGGCGCTCATTTTTATATAATTTACTGCGGCTACCACCATCGCTAACACAATATTCAGAACATGACTCATTTCTTTGGAAGCCAAAACTTCTTTTTGGATCATTAAAAGTGCCCAGATAAACTGTGGAGATTTTTGTTTTACAACTGCTTGTATACTTTGGAATCTTCTAGACATTGTAGCAACACTATCGGTGCATAGTCCGACGCAACTTTTCCATTTTATGTTTGCCTCGTTTAGAGAATCATTTAGATAGGAAATAATGAAAGTGGTGTTGCTTTGAGTTCTATTTGTTTGCAGAATAAGACTAGTTATTCTACTGCTAACGTATCATCAGAAAATCGAACATAGCTAATTAAATAAGCATATTTCTTGCTATTTGTTGCTATATGAGGCTGAATTGAAGAAAAAAAAATGGTCACGTAATTCCCGAAAAGCTGACGCTGTACAAATTCAATTATATCACCAATTCGACGGACAACAGTATCATTTGATAGAGGTATGGACTGCAATTGTTTGGCGAAATTATCACCAAGCACAGTTTCTACGATGTGAATTGCATCCGGCAGAACTGACTTTTCACCAATGGTGTGAGACTTTTTACATCTGGCTATTTTATATAGAATTTTGTAAGGGGCAAGTAAAACTTCTACGTTCACAAAGTTTAAGAAAAAATTACTTTTCATTTGATTTTAATTGTAAATCGAAGAATTCTCTGGGTTTGCTAATGCACGCACTATGAAGCGTTTCTAAATCTCGTTTAAGTTTTTTAGGTTTCATGCTATCTGTTCTCAATATTTTTGAGAAAATGACACACAGGGTCTTTTCTTCTTTATTGACTAGACTACTGCTTGTCGTATAAACTAAACGATCTTAAGCCATTTCTTCAGGCCATGAGTTTTCGAAAAACCATCAAAAGAACAGTTGTAAAATAATCATCTGTTTTATAACAAATACAGATAATTTTCATTTGGCTTTATAATTGCTTATTCTCTTCTCTGTAATCGGTCTCGCTGTTTTACAGCATCATCATCTGATATAAAGCCAGAGCAAAGTTATCTACATAATATGTATTTAATATAGAACCGTTTTACCAAGTCATGGTAAAAACATTTAACATTTCATATCCGATATGTCCTTGAGCTTTTCAATAAGATGTAAAAGCTGGATGTCATCTATCAAAATTTTTGGTTAATTTGTAAAATACTCACAAACAATTTTAAATTTCTGTGCAAACTTGCGACGAATACGATTTGTGCGTCATCGTATTGCGTGAGGGTGAAACACTTTCTGCTGTGGCGAGTTTGGTCGGAATTACCTCAGCAGAACGGTGAGAGTGTTTGGGATATTAGAACCCTTCTATTTATACTGTTGGAGATGAAACGAAGGAGCCGGTAAAAAGAGTTAGACTAGTCCTAAGAGATTTGTCAAAATAACGGTGTTTAGAATTGCTGCCTTTTCAACGACAGTATGTAACACGAGATTTTATACCATTTCAACTAAACCGTTTTACTACTTCTTTGCATTACACAAAAATATTTTTTATTTACTTGAATACAGTGTTAGGTTACAAAAAATATATAGTTTGATTAAGGTAATAATTTAAGTTCCCTATTCTGTTACTGATCACCAAAACATGATACATAAATCTTGCAAAAAATTTTGAGTACCTATTCTTTTACTGGACTAAACTGTAGAATAATCCCACAAGTCGGAACGCGGCAAGTGCGTTATGGTCGTGAATTAATATGGAACTAAATATATATTAACCAAGAATAATAGTATTTGTCTATAATATTTAAAAGACTTTTTTATACACAAATATTTTGGTTTTGGGCGCTCCTGTGAGCCCCAGTGGCACCAAAATTTTTTTCTCAAATTCTTAGAACCTTTTTTTTAACAGAGATCTAAATTTTGGTATATGGATTACGTTTTGTAACACGAACCTCTGTACCAGCTTTAGTTGAAACAGCTTTGTTATTTTTGGAGATACAAAAATTGGAAACAATGTTTCGATTTTTCTGTCTAACGAAACAATTCAGGCCACTTACAAAAGCAAGGTACCTGCCAATATTCATTGAAAATCGGATAAATATTTTTGAGTTTTCGGTGTTATACACCGACATATACACGCTCCCCACATACATAACCACACATACACACACAAATATATATATATATATATATATATATATATATATATATATATATATATATATATATATATATATATATATATATATATATATATATATATATATATATATATATACTTAGGGGGAAGTAACGGTCGTCACATTCAGTTACAAAAACTGAGATTCTCCTTTCAGGGCATTCGAGCTTTTATGGGCAGATAAAGCAAATACGAAAGTTTATTGGTTATACCATGCTTTATATATTTAGGCAAGAAGTATACCTAACGCAAAGTGATATCAATAAAAGACAGTGATTGTTAACAAAAAAAAACATAAACATATTTTTTCGAAAATCTTAATATACAAAATCTATTTACAATTACCGCACCTGACGATGAGTATATTTTGGAATTTCTAGATAGTTTTTAAAACATGACCTAATTTAAACTTGCTAGGTCCCAAGGAATGATTTCCACCATCTTCCAATCAGAAATGCTAAGAGGACTTGGAATTAGAGAGATCTGCAATATCTCAGGCTGTCAACCAGTACCAAATACTTTCAAATCTTTCAAAAATGAATCTAAGCTGACCTGGGTCTCCAAAAAATCGTTGAAGCAACTGGATACCAACAACAAAGTAACCTTTATGTGGACGCCGGGGTATCAAGGCACTGAAGGAAATGAGAAAACAGATAGCCTAGCAAAAAGGGCAGCAACAACACCAATTATATGGTCCAGAGCCATATTGTGCGCTAATAAAAAGCCATGTAAAAAATGAACTTGAGATTTGAGAGAGGAATCAAATGCTGTCATACTGGAAGGAAACGCGTGGCCTATAGAGAGCAAAACGGTTCACCACCATGCCAAGAAACATTTAAATTTAAATCGACGTAAAATCACCCTAACAATAGGTCGGCGACCAAGTCACCACAGGTCATTTTCAAGTAAAATTTATGTGTATATTACCAATGTGAGGAATAAACGAAATGGACGTAATTCATTGGTAAAGACGTGCAACGCATTACTTGAAACCGACATGTGGGCGCCGAGTGACGTGAATTTCTTAACAACGAACTACGCATGTGTGTAATTAGAGCTCGTCATTACGGTATACTAATTACAGCGAGAACACACCTATAAAGTAATACGATGTACGAAAAGGGTTGCCATCTCGGTGCGGAACCAGGTAGTATGTTGTCACGAAAGCTCAAAATAACACAAAATGTTACAAAATAGAGACTGTGTGCAAACAACTAACAATTCTGTAAATTTTCAGCCGTGGACCATTGTGACAACATACTACCTGGTTCCGCACCGGGATGGCAACCCTGTCGTACATCTCACAATGTTCTAGGAGGGTGGCCACCATAGCCGTGTTACTTTATAGGTGTGTTAATTATTTAGTATACCGTACTGACGAGCTCTAATTAGAGAGAAACCGGTCTGCGGCTTTAATTATGGTGAAGACGCATCTAGCCTTACATACATTGTCCTCATATTACGAATGAAATGGGCTAGGTCAGACAATTTACAAAATCGTTAGTTGGTTGTACACAGTCTCTATTTTATAATATTTTGTGTTATTTGAAGCTGTCGCGGCAACATACGACCTGGTTCCGCACCGAGATGGCGACCCCGTTGTACATCACATAACGTTCTGGAGGCTGGCTACCAGAGCCGTATTACTTTATAGGTGTGTTCTCGCTGTAATTAATATACCGTACTGACGAGCTGTAATTAGAGCAAAACCGGTCTGCGGTTCTAATTAGGATGAGAAAACATCTAGACTTACAGGATTTTTTATGTAAGCAACACAAAATCATTGTATACAAACATTATTTTATGTTTTTTTTTCTCAAACTGAAATTTGATTACACTAGATTCAACCCAAACTGGCTTTTAATTTTCTAATACAGTCAAGATGGATACTGCAAAATTAGTTCAATCTGGCTGCCTCATTAACACTATTGACCTGAAAATTAGCCTTTCTCTACGTTTTACCTATAAGTCACAATATACAATGATTGGGCAAAGTAACTAAACTTTGAAGGCATTTTGTCATATTATGGGAATTTCAGTTATATCGTAAACGAATTTTGCTTAAATTTATTGGTAATGATACATTTTCATGTATCGAAATAGCGCTTTTGATCTTTGATTTTATAATATATTATAGACATAAATAGAGAAAAAATAAGTAAATAAACATACACATATGACAGCTAACATTTTACCATCTTACCAATGCTTTTCTTCATTGTCATGAAAAGAGGTGTATTATATTGAAGGGGGAACCATGCTGATTTTAAATCAGCATGAAATTGAAATTCAGCTTTACTTCCATATAGTAGTAACCGATAAAATTTTCATGCATTTTGAGGAGCCACAAAGAGAATATTATAGAAGAACAAAACTTTTATCAAGTACGTTTACGAACTGCAGCACCTTCAACATCTACATATTTTCTTCACTGCCGTACACTTTGAACTTTGAGTCGAATTTTTATTTCAAGTCAGGTTTGATGGGTATTTTCAATTTTGATGTAGGCAATTTGACTTGGAAGACCATTGCTGCAGTAAGGATGACTATATGGCCAATAAGAAAGCCATTTTAACTTAGCTCAGTGCCCAAAATATTTCCTTTTTTGTATTGCGGTTAAACTGGTAATATATATGTTGTCCAGACTTCAGAAGAATACCTGCAATTTACTATACCACAGAGGTGTATTGCAGGCTAATATTAAGTAATAAATTACCTTAAAATAGGTACCTATTTCAGGTATCGGGACTTAGCAGTCAGCTTTCAGTCCAATTTAGGACACAGTTTGATCTAAAAATTACCAATTGTGGAATTGAAACTGAAAAGTTTATTTAAGTATATTTTATAGGTAAAATTGAACCAGATTTTTTCCAATTAAGTTACTTGTAAGTAACAGATATTGGAGTAAAATAACCTAATTTGGAGCTGCATTCTAGAATTTTTAGTGATTATGACAATCAAGCCAACATTTTTGTTAATTATGAGTAAACTACAACTTGGTTAGATTATTTGGGCTCGATTTCTGGTTACCATGCCTTAATTTGTTGCTTGGGATATGTCTGAACTGTTTTTTGGATTTAATAGGAACGACTTGAGAATAATCACAGAACTTCTCGCAGGACACTCCCGAGTAAGGTATTACCTTATGGAAATGGGTAAGGCGGAAAATGGAAACTGCAGATACTGCACCGAAGCAGCAGAAGCAACAGAACACTTGCTCTGGGACTGCATAGCTCAGTTCCACAAAAGGCTCAAATACCTGGGGGGACCTTAACACCCCCGGAAATGGGTATAAGGGATCCCAACAAGGTAGCCTACATAAAAAGTCTGAACTTTGGGGCAGCGTTTAGGAAAAAAAGAGGCCTGCGAAAAAGACCACTATCGTTAAACAAACCTTTATTTTAAATCTTGTTTTTTGCGTTAACATATAAAACAAAAATTTATTACTCAAATGTACCTCACATATCTTTTTTATATGGGCTGGTGCCAGTTAATTACCAATTTTTAAAGAAAACTGGTAGCTAAAATCTGGATCCGGCCAGTCCGCTTGGTGGAAATTTTTTAGAAGAATGCAAACATGTGTAATGGCACCAGTAGATAAATACGTAAGTGAATAAAAAAATAATCCCTAAAACTGGAGTTAACGTGTTCGAGTGCCCTTTATTATCTTTTGCCACAAAGCAGAAAATATATAGCTTTTTCAATGGGCCACACTGTATAAAACAGCGTCTACCTAAGAAATGGATAAAAACTGAAAAAGTATAAAGAAATGCGACTTTTGCGTAGGCTAGATTGTATTTTTTGTAACAACTACCTAGACTAAGGAGATAGATTTTCGTAGTCATTAGGATACAAAAATAAAATAAGAGTAAGAGAAGCTAATTTAGAGCTGCATTCTAGAATTTGTAGTGATTATGACAATCAAGCCAACATTTTCGTTAATTATGAGTAAATTACAACTTACAACAGTTAATTATCAAGTTTTAAAGAAAACTGATAGCTAAAATTCTGGATCCGGCAAGTACGTTATGGTGGAAATTTTTTTAGAAATATACAATCATGTGTAATGGCACCAGTAGATAAATACGTAAGTGAATAAAAAAATAATCCTTAAAACTAGAATTGACGTGTCCGTGTGCCTTTTATTATCTTATGCCATAAAGCAAAACATATATAGCTTTTTCAATGGGCCACATTGTATAAAAGAGCTTCTACCTGAGAAGTGGATAAAAACTGACAAAGTATAACGAAATGCGACTTTTGCGTAGGCTGGATTGTATTTTTTGTAACGACTATCTAGACTAAGGAGAGCGATTTTCGTAGTCGCTAGGGTACAAAAATAAATTATATGAAACATGTAACATAATAAAGTTGTTATCTAGATATTGCCTCTTCAAAGACATGTAGATAACGAAGTTTGTTTACTATTTCAAAGAGAAACAAGCAAGTACGTTGCTCAAAGCAAAAAAAAATCATAAAATATATATAAACAATCCAAATTTCAATTTATTTCTTAGCTTTAACATATTGACGGTTATTTTTCTCTGCGGCGAAGGATCACTAAAACAACATAACCATCCCAGTCAAGTAAGCTCTGATCGATAAGAAGTGAGCTAACTTCACTAGAGTGTGGAAAAGTGGGAAAGCTTTGGAATCTGACAAATCTTCTTACAGAGAGAAGGAATCAACGCTGCGAGGTCAATGGGTCGTAAATGTCTGCAAATTGAGATTAATCACTAACAGAAATTTTGGTAAGTCTCAACAGACGGTTAGCAATAATTCACCTTCACAAATTGGCCAAATGTATTTTTGTTTTACGAACACCGGAAACAAGTTGTTAAGACATTTCTGGAGGATTTTCATTGATATAAATTCGAAGCAGGTCTTTTATTACTTCCAAATGCATTTCTGTAGAAAGAGACCCGACAACATTTAATTTTCATTTAAATGAGAATTAACAATCTCTATTATATTTTTTGCTATACTACATTTTCTAGCTATGGTACTGTCATTTTTTTCTAGTAACAACACAAGATTCTAGGGAATAACTACTCACCACGCTACGCTGATTACGACACCTCTCATGGAGAATCTTGCGCCAATGAAATCAAGGTAAAGTTTGTGATACTGGTGTAGTCCAAAACAAGTTCGGGACGCAGCAAGTGCGTTATGGTAGTGAATTTTTATTAAATATTTCAAACTTGGATAACTCAATTTTAGATAAACTTAGAAGGTTGAATTTTGGTAGGTAGTAAAATCTTTCCCAAGGAAACATATCCGCCAAATGTCATTAAATAAACTTTCTAATTTTCGGAGAAAATGCTTTTTTTTCAAAAGAAAACTCAAAATTTGAAAAACTCAATTTTATATAAACTGAGAAAGTTAAATTTTGTTATGTAGTAAGGTCTTTCTCAAGGCAATATATCTACCAAATTTCATTAAAATAGCTTTGTAATTTTTTTCGAAAGGAGACTCAAAATATTCCAGGAAAACCTTGTTCGATTTTCCTGACTAACTTACTCATCCAAGCCATTAATAAAAGAAAGGCATTTCCCGAGTTTAATCAAAATTGGTTAATTATAGTTATCGGTTGGATACATACATACATACACACACACACACACACACACACATATATATATATATATATATATATATATATATATATATATATATATATATATATATATATATATATATATATATATATATATATATATATATATATACATTCCCAACGAATCCCACGGAGTTCCCGAACTTACGTAGGACAAACAAATAGACGCATCCGTAACAGAATATATGAACACACCCTCGCAGTTAGAAAATCTGACCCCTCATCGGCGCTGGCATGCATCATATTCATACAGGGCACAAAATATATTTCGATAATGCCAAAACAATATCACCGGTTTACAACTTCAAAACTAGAATTATCTGCGAATCAATCTATATTGAAAAACGTCCCGATTGTTTAAATAAGAGAGATGATGGTCTTCGCCTTCCGACTACTTGGAAACCTATTATATTTTCTTTACAAACACACAAAAAGAAAATAAATTCCACAGACAATTTTATTGCCCCATTATCTGCCTCAACAAATGCAGGTGACCCACATAATCCTCCTCATTCTCTAAGTACCGTGACCAAAGCCCCCCACTTAATTGACAATGACCCCACTACTTTCACTGATAACGAAGCAGGTAGACAGAACCACATATATAAGACAAGACTTGCAACGAACTGCCAGATCTCTCTGAGGCCTAGGGTTGAACACATTGAGACCTCACAGACGATCTCCGGCAAAATTCTGGGAGTAGGCAGATTGAGGCCCCGTAATCGAGCTACAACAACCCAACCCACATTTGTCCACCGCTCTAAGGAGTAGGCAGATTGAGGCCTTAGAGTGTCCTTACATATTTCCTTTACCCACCACTCTAAGGAGTAGGCAGATTGAGGCCTTAGAGTGTCCTTACATATTTCCTTTTCTAGAGGTCCTAGTTCGCGCTCATTTAAAAAAATTTCTGCAAAGTCTCACCATCGGTACCTCTCTATTAGTGAATTTTTTTAAATAAAAATTCACTAATATCCTGAAGCAGCAAGTAAGTTATGGTGTAGAATTTTTCAAACATTTTTATTCAGTTAACTTGTTTAGTTAATTAAACGTAATTATCTATTGATTGTTAATAATGATAATAATAATAGTAACACCACAGTAGACAAACTATGCACGCAGAAGTCTTAGATTCGTGTAGGGGGAGCTTAGACACATATAGGACACCACGCATAACTAATCAGAAGTCGGACTTTACACATTTGAGTGAAAAAAGCCGATTGTCTGAATACGAGACTCGAACCCGCGACCTCCCAGTTCAATGCTAAAGGTTACTCACCTCGCACACTGAGTTATTTGTTAACCAATTGTTAAAGAAACTGTTTCATACTTGTAGCAGATATATTTCGTAAAAGTAATTAGACCAACAAAAATTAGAAGTAGGATTATAGCCAAAATTATTAGGATAAAATTTGTAAATTAAAAAAAAATACTTGCATGTTATAATTTCAACAAAAATAATAGGTTGCCTTGGACGTTGCTGGTATGGTAAGAAATTTTCATAAATATGTTTGTTTTTTCAAATATGTCTTTTTTTAATAATAAATAATAACACAGTACATAAAATTTGGTAAAAATAGTATAACTCTTATAGTGGGAACCATGCTCTATATTTTATCGAAATAACTTTATCGTTTGAAAAACGAATTTTTTTTTAAACTGATGAGATTTTCCTGGTAAACTAACATATTGGAGCAATTTACACAAAAACTACAAATGCCAATTTTCAAAAATATTACACAAAAATTTGCTAGACAATTTTTTTTTGACGAAAAGTCAAAAACAATTTCTTACGTGAATATTAGACAAATTTCATTAAAAATTGTCAAAAACTGATTTCAACGAAAATGCCGAAAAATAATTTGTATCAAAACTGACTAGATATATTTTACAGCAAAAGTTGCTCTAAGAAGTTTATTAGATAATGAACGGGAAAATGTTTTATAAGAAAACCCAAATTTTTCTTGGAAAATAGTCAGATTGTCCTCGGTAACAAACTTGTACAAGTCATTTACACATACAGGGAATGTATGTACCTGATCAATTTCATCTAAGTCGACCTATTATTCTTTATATTAGCAGTGTAATGCATATATATATATATATATATATATATATATATATATATATATATATATATATATATATATATATATATATATATATATATATATATATATATATATAAATGAACGACAATGACGGTTGAAGCACAAAGTTAAGGCTTTGTTGAACACATTTCTCACGAAATATGTTTTGCATAACCGGCATTCGTTTCCGGATATTTGTTTACATGTCGCCAATTAGTGAATTTTCGTAGAAAAAATTCACTAATAGAGAGACCCCGACTTTTGAATTTTGAAAAAATTTTGGAAATGAGCGCAAACTAGGACCCCCAGAACCCATATCGGAGGTCAGTTTCAATTTTTATATATAATAATAATAGATTTATTTTAAAAATACAGTTCAATAATAATAACATACATAGATCTGCTGTACATAATAAATCTTGGAAAGATCCACAAAAGTCAGAGACTTGTGCGTGGATAAATCTAAACCAAGCAAAAATACAAAACTAAGTAAAGAACACACATACATACAGATGCAAAAATCGAATCATACACACACACACACACACACACACATACAAACACATTCTCTCACACGTGTTCACATGTACATGTACTCCCATTTGAAGTGATATTTTAGCAGCTCGACACTCTGCTAAAGAAATTATATTATGCGAATATTTAATTGTACTTTTTATGTATACCAAGACACCATCACACCTATTGTATATCCCTCCGCTATATAAAATGTCATATCCCTCCATCTTGAATATGTTTGCGCAATCGACGTGCCAAGTCTCAGTCAGAACAATCACATCAAAATTGCAAGACATTTGAGACAACACTACCTGCAATTCCTCAAAATTTTTACAAATGCTTCTTATGTTATTATGGAACAATTTTAAGCTGTTTGCTCTAAAAATTTGTTTGCATTGAACATGGTCGTACAACACCCTAGTATTGCAAACCGGAAGCTGAAAATCGCGAACATACTGGTCCATTGCTCAATAAATATACACACGTACATATGAAAACTGTAAATCCTATAACAAGCGAATAAAACGTCGATTAAAAACTTTGTTAAGATAAAATATAAAGTCAAAACATACTCTACAAATTTATAACAAAAACTACATTTTGTCACATGATAAAATACACTCACACACCCTTTCTCATACATCAAGCTCCCGTTTTCACCTGCATAACACGTTAATAAATGCCCATGAGTCAAGCAGTTAAAACAAATAAATATATACAGTTAAAATAAATCCAATGATAAGCACTAGTCAAATAAAACACGACATAAGCATCCTATGAAACGAAATCCTGAGCACATCCACACGTACACATGCATATACACCTCTCACACATCACACATTCGTTCTAATGCATCAAGTTCACTAACATATATACAATTTAAATAAATAAAAATGAAACACGATTTAACCCATTAGTGTATGAAGTTTATTCAAAATGAAAAACAGTGTTTTTTCCAAGAAGTAGTCTTTATTCAGCATATAAATGAAGAAAATGAAACAAAATTCTGAGTAAATACCTGATGGAACAAGTTACAACCCGTCCCTTTTGAGGGACTCTGTACTGACAAGTCACTATATGGTGTGAAATGATTTGAAGCATATTTTAGGATGTAGTCCGACATTACAGTTTGTACATATGAAATTTGCCTTGGACTTGCAATATCTACATCTTTTATCCGTTGCACTGTATTCAGGCCAGTGATTCATTCCATCAAATCTGACATCGTCCGATGGAATTGGGATGGTTTTTCCTCTCAGTGAAGCTGTACCAAAAGACTGCAATAAGCTTTGTGCTATGTGCCTACGGAAAACCAGTAGGCTAGTCGCTCTCTCATCATTTGGTATTAATTTTCTCATCAGCAACCACCCATTCACTACTGAAACGTCGAACAAATACGAAAAAATAGGCCAATACCATTTACGTTGCCTCATTCTTGTTCTATAGACAGCAACAAGCTGGTCTATCTTATCAACACCACCCATTCCTCTATTATAGTTCGAAAACATTTTAGGTTGTACCACACTCACTTTTGATTTTTTTTCCCTGCACCAGCGTCTACATGTTGTTTCTTCTGAGGTATCATATGTTGTTGCTGCCGTCACCACTTTGTTATCTTTCCACTTCACCAGTGTCATGGTTTGGTCAGTGCTGCTTCTATAATCAAATGTACCTTTTGGCATCTTCCCCAACACCTTGTCCATCAGTGGGCAGTTTGCCAATCTATTTTCTTGAATCGTACCAGTTGCACAGAAACCCTCATCAGCCAAATACTTCATTAGTTTCACGGAGGTGAAATAGTTGTCAAAAAATATTTTGAACCCTTGATTTGCTGGTACCTACGCTTTCTGTAATAAATTTAGCACTGTATCTCCTCCTATCCCAAAAACTTTCTCCGTTCCAGTTTTTCCCATATAAATATCAAAACTCAACATGTATCCTGTGCTTGTACAAATTGCCCAGTTCTTGTAGCCGAAGCGTATTGGTTTGCCACGTATAAATTGTTTGGCATAGTGTTTCCCATAATATGGTATCATGCTTTCGTCTATTGAAAGAAACTCCTCTAGCCCACCATGCTTTCTAAAGGCAACATTGAGCTCTTCTATCAGAGGACGAAGTTTATATAAACGATCGCTGTGATCTATATTATCATTGTCGTTCAAATGAAAGCTTTTTATTATGGCTTCAAACCTATGGAGCCTCATGCTTTCAGACAGAATTGTAGGAACATCTTTCTGATTCGACCAATACATCCGCTTATTAGGATATTTAGCGTAACCTGATAGTAGCAGTGCTCCAAAAAGTACATATAGTTCATTGAGTGTCATGTTCAATGGATTGTTATTTTGTACTGAATATCTGTTCGTCTCTTTGACGATTGTTGCACACAATTTCTCAGTAAAAAACAGTGAGAAAAAGTCCATTGGTGACTTGCACCGTATTGCTTCTTCGGATGGTGGTACCAGAGTACAGTCAATGCATAACTTATATGTGGGTTTTGATTTCACCCACTTCAGATTAGTAAGTGTTGATGTTCGTGGTTTTGTTATTGCTGATTTCGATGCTGTTGAAGGTTTTGAAGTCGATGGTCTTGATGTTGTTTGTGCAAGTCGGGGATATTTTGAGAGTGGAACGTCATCACTAGAATCACTTTCACAGGGATCTGGTCCATCATGATCTACAATTTGCATTATACATTCCGTTCTAAGCATATTTGGTCCTAAGTGGTTCAAATTCGCTTCGTTTTCATCATCGCTTTTGTCACTATCTTGTTCAGTTTCATATCCATCTTCAGGTGGAATCGCAAAAATATCTATATTCCTTTCGTCGTTACTCTCCTCTAAGCATTCTAGCAATTGGTGGAGACTGAGTCTGGAATATACAATACATCATGAATGTAGATTTTCCAAAGAATAAAAACAAATGTCAGTTTTATTCAAATGGCCGTCGAGCACAGAGTCCCTTATAAGGGACAGTGCAAAAAAAAGTTTGTAACGGCAGAACGATTCATCCGAAGTACGTTGTTTTAAGTTAAAATTGTATCACAAAGTCTTCACAATAGATGAATGAAGTAATAATGGCAATAATTTCACGATGACGAAAGTGAATAAATAATTACTTACCCCCCATGTTTGGTGTTGTATAAACTTTCGTCCATCGCGTACAAATGATGCAATTACACACGCAAAACCACAAACACGCTGTCAAATTGTTCACATATATAATAAATGCTGTTAGGTTGACACGACTAGGGTGCCATCTCTTGCAGAATAGCCTAATCTACCGAGAAAAACGTAGATTTCATCGAGTCCCTTATAAGGGACTCTGTACACTAATGGGTTAAAATGATCAATAAGGATCAGTCCAATGGGATACAAAAAGCATTAGAAAAATATGTCTTTAGATTTTTCCTTTTTTATGCAGCATGCCAGCAAACTATTGACTGCAACAAAACACACAAAAACAAATCAAAGTGTCACCGGTGTATGCTTATCCTGAAAAATAAAGTTAACAACCTCTTATCGCTAAGTCCATACACAAATGAAAAATCAAAAATACCCCAACTTACACTGTTCAGCACAAAATTAGTCTACTTCCTCTTCACACCCGACCTTCTAATCACATGTGTATCTTTCCATGGAGCAGTCACGTTATTCCTTGCTTCACTAGTAGAGGGTGACGCTCTGCCTTGGTTCCTACCACTTTGAGAGATTCCAGTTATCAGCGGTCTATGCAACTTTTCGCCTGCAATTTTTTCACCGTGTGGTGATTGAGTTTTACCACCTAATGTGGTCTGCTGTGACAGCTGTTTAGATAGCACTACCTGATTTCTTGATATTTTTGGCGGCAAGGAAGTCTGTGTTATGTCCGCATCTTTGATTGGAGTATTCGGTGCGCTGTTGATCACTGCTCCATCCTCGTTGTCTTCCTCAATATCACTCTCTAAATCGTCAAGATCCTGGGCTACGTATTGCTTGTTGTTTAGATACAGCCTCTTTCCTTTAATATAAGTGTTCAGTCCCTTACTCTTTGCCAACTTAAAATGCTTTTTTAATTTGTAAATTTCTTTTCGTTCCTGAGGTGTTAAGTCATTCGCGATATTTATGTGAGTACCTTTTAGCTTATAGGCATTTTTCAGTACTTCTAATTTCTTTAAAAAAGATGTCAGCTCTACTATGATATGCTTCAGATTACTTTGAGATTTATAGCCTATTGTATAAATGACATTGATGTCATTGATTTCCAGCTCGACCTGAAGTTTACTTTTCAACTTTTCTATAACAAAAGGAACCAGCTCTGATCTGCCATATTCCACCTCAACATAACTTTAGAAATTCTCAAAATTAGAACAAGTATAGATAGTAAGCGTCGGCAATCGTAAATGAACAAAATTGTTATATTCGGAATGCTTGGTAATTAATATCAAGAAGGTGCAAGCAGGATAATAGTAAAGACAAATCATTTGAAATATTTGTCAGAAATGACAGTTCCACAAATATTTGAATAAAGCGATGACAACATGGAAACGGAAGTTTTTGACATAAGGAGATTTCTGTGCAAAAATTGGATGAACGGTGGTTGACAGGAAAAAATCTTTCGGTTTAAAGTTTTGTGAGGGGCATCCTAATCAGTTTGAAAGATCAGCGTGGATTGTCGTTCCGAAGTGAAAAAGACAAACTAAATTTAAAATGAATAAGTTTAAACATAGACAGTGATATGCTTAGGAGATGAGGCAAGTTTTGTGAGAGATACGACAGGGACGCTATCTCGGTACAGGACGAGGTGGTATGTTGTCACGATAGCTCTAGTTTACACAACATTTTATAGATAGAGCTGTGTAACTAACAATTTAGTAAATTGTTTGCCTTGGACCATTTATCTCCTAATACCGGGACAAATTTTGCGTCAAAAAGCCGTAAATATTAGCATGCGAATGTCTACTAATAAATAAAAAATTTAATGACAGCGATTCAATTTGTTTAAAAGCAATCTAGAATAACGTTCCATTATCTATAAATATTAAGCTTCCCATTCTTCACGTTCACCGTATTTAAAATTAAAAGCCATCTCTCTCTCTCTCTCTCTCTCTCTCTCTCTCTCTATCTCTCCTAGTTTAATCTGACCACACGTAGCTATTTGTCACAGAGAAGCATGGACGCTCACGCTCTGCTCATCACATAACCTGGAAATTGACTCCGTTGATACTACTACTAGAGTTGTAAATATTCGGATTATTTTGATATTTGGCTGATACGGATTTATATAAAATAATATTCGGATTAATCATCCGATTACGTTTCCAAATTAAGAAGGGTATAATATATTGCTATTTAGCGTGGTATGGGATGGAATCGTAGATGCCGTATAGTAATAAGTAATAATAATAACGTACACGTGCTAAATATAATTTTCTTTTATTATTATTGTCCAGGGAATACCAAGGTATTTTTACAAATATATAGGATAAGTTCGTGTTAAGTTTTTTGTAATTAATAAAATATAATGGTGACCAATAACTAAACCAAAAAGATTCTGTGGTGTTCATTATTTCACCTTTATTAATAGAAATTGGGGACGGTGCACTTAACCGCAACGGGAAAATACCAAAACGGCGCATACTACAAGATAGCGTATCTAACGTAGTGTAATAATCTGAAAAAAAAATACGGAAAATCCATAAATAACAGATTAATTGAGAAAATAAGTTCTCAAAAACACACGATTTGCACGTTTCGAACTGTCAATTTTCAGCAGCGTTGTCACATTTAATATTCAATCCCAAGAGTGTTTTGCCGCTTTAACGAAATAAAAGATCTAAAATGCTTTTTACACACAATCCTGCCGACCTGACCTTCTGGACCTGACAACATCGCCTACTGCATCAAATGTGTCAACGAAACAACAGTCATAACCTCAGATGCAAAAATGTACGTTTTTGTTGCAAATCGAAACGTTTTAATTGCATTTATCATTAAAAGGTTATTAAAAACCAAATATACCACATTGTTTAACTTTATGAATGTATGTACAACTGTTTTTAGGAAATATTATATTATAATCACGTTAATATGTAGTTGCGGTTAAGTCGACCGTTCCCTAAACATTTATTTTATAAGTGCACCAGCAGAAAACATTTGTTTTAAATCCAACTTGTCGTTTCAACAAACACCTGTGTAATCTAATTGACACAATTAAAAATAGATAAGCAGGATATAACGGAATAGAATACATTCGATTACCGTTATACCGTTAATATTGCTGGTACGGGGTACGTAGAGGTTAAGCAGGTTTAGATTAATATTTATCATTACGAATTACGAATACGAATACTAACCCCCGCGACGAAGCAGCGAACCAAGATTTTCAACTTATGTTTACATTGTTATCTCATTTCATTTTTTTTTATTTTTTTTTTCCAAAAATGATTTTAAGGTTGCATTGTTTGTCAGTTTTACATAGTAAGCTGCAATATTTTATCATTTTTAAACAGCATGGATACAGCAATCGTAAACAAGTGCTGGAAAGGGCCTGGGTGCAGCAAGTATCTTATGGTAGAAAATTGTCGTAACAATATTTCAAATCCGATAGCTCAATAAATTTCCCATTAAGCTGGAATCATTTGAACCTTAGTAACACCTATGTAAACGCACCGTGGGTACTGAATTAAAGAAAAATCACATAATTTGTTTTAAAAAACCTTTTTTATTGTTTATTGTTTGCAAAAACTGGATGGGTTGACTAAAACAAAACGAACCAAGCAATTAATGGGGAAAAATACCTGCCAAATTAATAATTTGACAGGTACATTCCCTTTGTAAACAATTAATTTTTTTTCTGAAAAACTTTTGCAACTTTAATGAAATTTTTAACATAATTTTTTAAAGACACCTGCAGTACTGACATATTATATGTAAGACGAATTTTTTTTTAGCTCCATATAAAATATAATTTTTTGCAAATAATCGCTAACTGGAATTCTAAAATCTATCTTCAAGGTCCATTTAAATTTAAAGAATTAGTTTTAATAATATATCCTACTTATAGTGTACAATTCTTACGAAAATTCACTACTATAACGCACTTGCAGGGTCCCCAATTTTTTTTAAATTTAGCAAACATAGAAACCTACATTTACCTAACGCTGCAGCAACAGCTTTCGGGTTCTCACAACCTTTCCTTTACGTATATAGCAGGGTCTGTTAAAGCGAAGAGTCAGTTTTCAATAAGTGAATGGAGTTCGAAGGCATTCCTGCTGTCGTAAAGGATAGAGAAAGATTTCTCACGACAACAAAGCGAGTGCACAGGTCCCATTAAAAGGCTAAGTTGTAAAGTAAATTGATCTTTGAAACTCTCAAAGGACGGGATTGTTAAGGGCTGCACTTTAGTTAAATCAAAAACACACATGTGTTGTAACAGCAGATCCAGGTAACCCAGTTGAAGATAAACTGGTTCATTTTTATAACAGTTTAAAACTTTCTGAGAAACTACTTATCACCTGTAATTATATATATATATATATATATATATATATATATATATATATATATATATATATATATATATAAGGTGTTTCAAAAATTATGGTCTATGTTAGAGGTACACATTCAGCACAAAAAATAAGACTATTTTTTCATATATACATGGGTCCGCAAATGCTTTGTTTTTTTTTTGAATACAGCGTGTTAAAGTTATTTGGTTTTGTCAGTTTTCACGAATAAGTCCGAGTCAAATTAAAAATTTGACGTGAAAATTGGCATGTGGGGGTTTTCGAGGGCAAGAAATTTAAATATATCATTGTTAATAACACTGCTGGCAGAGGGCGCCACCTGTAAAACATGGCTTGCATTCATTTGGCTATAATTTTTTGACACCCAGTAATAGCTACCTACCGTATAGCTACATTGTAGCCCTTATCAATTATAAGCAAAAAATATATATTTGATTTAAATCTCTCAGACACACCATTTTCGAGATATTTCAATTTTTATATGTCGATGTCGCTCAAAAATTAATTCTGAGACAAATCATAGGAATACATTTTTCACCTTTTCATTGCTATCAGTATGTATAAACTTAATATTTTTATTCTTCAGTTAAAAATTAAAATCTTACCAGAAAAAAGAACTGACAAGACACAATCATGAAGATAAAGTAAAAAGTCATGATAACAAACTTTGCACAAACCATTTAACAGAGTGGTTTCCATCATTACGGGACGTGACTTTCGCGTTTTCGTCGTGACATATACTACATTTGACATTTACGTTTGAGACTACTCACTATTTTTCAGTAATTAATTGTATTGTCCGTAATTTTTCTAATTAAATATGGAAGTCTGTACCAACAATGAACTAACAGACATTCATGCTATGTATTTACGGGCTTTTGGTAACTGTTATGAGGCGAAACGACTGTATGAAGAAGCCTTCCCAAATCGGATAATTCCAGACAGAAGGATGTTTCAACGGATTGACATCCGTCTGCGAGAAACAGGTACAGACATACATTATCTAATACATCGATCTGTCTCCTGCGAATATATATTTTTTTACCAGGTACTCTTAATAAAGTTACTGCTGATCGAAGCAGACCACGAAGTGCACGAAATTCTTATTTTAAGAGGCTGCTCTCGATGAAATTGAAGAAAATCCAAAAATAAATAGTAGGAAAATGGCCAATCATCTGGAAGCATCCAATGCAACCATATGGCAAGTTATTCACGAGCAACAACTGCGTCGTTATCACATCCAACGTTTGTAGGCACTATCGCCTGAAAGAGATTTTATACCTCGCCTACAATTTTGCCAATGGTTTCTTCAACATAATAATGTAGAGAACTTGTTGAATTGTGTATTGTTTACTGACGATTCTGGATTTAGGCGCGACGGGATCGTCAATTTTCGTAACAGCCATATTTGGGCTGACGAAAATTAATTAATTTATTCTTCTTAATTCCCTGATTACTAAGAATCAATCGAAAGCATCATTTGCAAGTAAACAAAAGTTTCTTATATGACTAATATTTCTGTTAGGTTAGGTTACAATTTTGGCACTCTTCACAACAAAAGACTCACAAGCTGTTACAATGAAACGCCCCATGAGCTGTCAGTTTAATTTTCGGTCATATGTATGATCAGATATCTGAATATCTGCAACAAGTAAATAAAAATCAATGGATCCCGGAAATGTTTAGATATAGGTAAAGAAAAGTGTTAACAAATTTCACATAGATTTTACTGTGAAGTAAGGTGAAGCAGAAAAATATAGGGTGTTCAATTTGAAATTATTAGGTTATGAATGAAATAAGTTGCTTCAGTTTGGCTATTAGTAAAGAACGCTTTATATAAGTTACTAAAAACTATAACTACTTAGGACTCAGCTTTCCCATTTTCCTAGTCTAAGCGAAATTTCTAACCCTGGTTAATAGCGCAGATATATCATATCAAACACAGTAGTCACATTTTGATAAATTTCGAAGAAATCGAAAAAAAATACGTTGCATTTTTGACATATGGTGCCTTCAGAAGATTTGATCTAGAATTAAATGCAGAATCTAAAAATGCAATAATAATATTCTCTTTAAAACAACGAAATACATAGTACTTCTGGTTTAACCGGAAGCACCATGTACTCAAATTCGAGCCTCATCATTGGGATCTCGGAAACTGTAAGAGATACAATGTCGGTTAAATTATGGCAAGGTTGTGTAACTTGATGCCCAGCAAAATGCAGTTTAGAAAATTAGAAAATTCCGAATACTGATCTGAAAGACGAAACAACGGATTTCAAATTTGAAAATGCTATCTTGTAGGAGAGCAAAAACGACTTTCATAAAGTGTGACTCATTTGTTATATCTTGTCAAATAACGCCAGAAAAAAATAAAACAGATTTTATGAGTTTTCGTTTTTTTCCGATTATCACCGGAAGTATTCGGAATTTTCTAATTTCCTAAACTGCGTTTTGCTGAGCATCAAATTACTCAACTTTTCCATAAATTAACCGACGTTGTATCTCTTACAGTTTCCGAGATACCAATGATAAGGCTCGAATTTGAGCCACCCTATACTTCAAAGTAATTTCACTAGATTTCACATAACCGCTTATGGCCAAACACAGATTTTCTCCTTCGAATTCGGACTGTAAGGATATAAACTTCTAATGAACGCGACTCTCCAAACACCATCTCTCTCTCTCTCTCTCTCTCTCTCTCTATATATATATATATATATATATATATATATATATATATATATATATATATATATATATATATATATATATATATATATTTATATTTATGAATGCATATGTATGCAGTTTAAAACAGCGAAGTGGAATAAATTCAGTATCTCAATTAATGTACAGATTTATAAAAAATCCCGCGACACGTTTAATTTAGATTTAAAAAAATGACATCCTGCAACATGAAAGCTTCACCCCTACATTAAACCCCTTTGAGTGAACGAACCTCGAGAATAACTTCCAGAGGCTCTAATTCGGGTTTGTTTGAAAAATATTTTGAAAATTCGTCTTTACCTCTCTATTAGCCGAATTTTCTTTATGAAAAGTCGTTAAAAGTAGACAACTGAGAACAGCCACGCTTTTAACTTTATTACAAAATACTACAACGTGGACTTGGATACAACCGCACATTCGCCTTCGTTGCCAAAATATGCTGTTTTCCTTTAGTCCTGTCCTAACATTCTGTTTGTAGATGTTTGTGCAGAGCCTGAAACTAACGTTAACCGAATGGACTCAAAATTTACCACCAAAATGTGGTGTGCGCATAAATTAATACTGGATAAGTTAACGAAGGTAGAAAGTATAAATTATGCAAGCAAGGTCCACACCTTCATTGAAATTTAACTCAGGATGACGAATTACATTTACTTATTTCGTTAAAATGGATTAACCGAGGTGCAAAACGAAATAAAACAGTTACATACAACTATGCTCCTAGACCCTTTAACATTTATAAACGTTAAAGTGTAAACGACTGACCGTTTGGTTCGTTTTATATAAACTTTGAGTTGAGAAGTCCAATTGTATTACAGTAAGTTTTAGCAAGTTGCTTCTAAATTAAATCAGACAACTGAACGCAATTTGGGCTCCAGACAGGTCACAAAAAATTAGCAATCACCTAACTTTATAAGTTATTCTAGTGCTGAGAAATATTCATGTGTATAACAAAGACCGACATCATATAAATTAATTTAAATTATATTAGTCTATTGCTTTTAACTTTGGCTTAGACTTGTACTTTTCTTCAATTTAAAAAGTCACTTTAATTAATTTTCAATTTTTTATTCGGTTTGAATCGAACATTTTATTATAGAAATAGAATTAGGTCGTTAATCCAAAATCCCTGGGAGCAACCGCTACTTGTGAAAGCAAACCTACGAACAATCAGTAGATATTCAACACAATGTTTCCTGCACTTTAGGTTATATCAGCGTCTGTTAACCTATTAGTATTTGCGACCGAGACATTCTACCGTGAATGTGTATTTGTAATTTCCGTGTTTAAGATGAAGACACGCCTGTATTTTCTTTATTTTTAGAGATTTCATTTTTTATGCAGACGTAAAACGTCATTAGGCTGTTTGAATAGCCTACCCACTTAAAATGTCATATGTCAACCCAGCCTACTATGATTGCAGGAATAGGGCCGGTTCTCTATATTTTGCGATGCTTTAGAGATATAAAAAAAGTTACTTTAAAAAGTTATTCAGAATTCGATTTTGACTCCAGATACCGAGTTTCAAGTCAAACTTCGAATTTTTACTTTTTTGTAAATTTTTAGACAGTCCAAATTTTCCATCAGATTTTAACAGGTAGATTGCCATGGCAACAAATTAGTACCTTGTAAAATATTGCGATAAATGTCAAATTGACATTAACTGTGAGTCTGCCAGCAAAATGCCTGTTGAGCGTCTCAGTGTGAGAGAAAAAATTGCATTAATAAGATTCTTTGGTGATGGTGTTCGAAATAGCAGAGAAGTTGGTGATGAATTCAATCGGATACATCCACAGATAAATCCAAATACGCGCGGAACTGCAGCAGATCTGGATGGACGATTTTCTCAAACGGGAAGTGTGGTGAACAATATATCGGCTGTTAGAAATCGAACAAGTAGTGATGATAGCATAATCTTGGCTTCAACTCAAGCCAATCCCCAGATGAGATTACGTCAAAGGGCTGTTGCATTGGATGTAAATAGAGAAAAAATCAGAATATGCCTTGTGCGTCATAAAATAAAACCTTTCAAGCCAAAGTTTCTGCACTGATTGAAATAAGGTGATGAGCTTAAACGATTCGATTTTTGCCTTTGGGCCCAAGGTAACTTTCTGAATGATAAAGAATTTTAAAGTAAAATGTTATTTATGGACGAGGCAACATTCACTACCAATGGAATAGTATCTGCCCAAAATTCCAGATATTGGTCTGCTGAAAACCCTCACTGGGTTATCAGTTGTAAAGCCCAGTATTCACAAAAAGTTAATACGTGGTGTGGAATTTTAGGGGATAGAATAATTGGTCCATTTATTAATAATGAATTATGGGACTATATCAAATCAACGTGCGGAAATATATGTATTTTCAATTAGACGGTGCATCCATTCACAACTCTCAGTTAGTCAGAAATGGGCTAAATCTAGATTTTCGATCAAGATGGATTGGCAGGAATAGTCCTTATGAACAGTGGCGTCCACGGTCTCCTGAGATTACGCCACTAGACTTCTATTTTTGGGGTTCTGTTAAGAATAAGGTGTACAGAGAAAGGCGCCAAAGTCGCCAGGAACTTTGCGAGAAAATAAGGCAAGCTTGCCGTGAAATAAATATGGCAGAACTAAGAAAAGTTGCCAGCAATAATCGTAAACGGATTGAAAAATGCATCAGGCTTGAAGGTGGGCTAGTTGAAGCAGACTACATTTAATAATTTTATATTCAATTTAATTGAACTTTTGTTGGAGTTTATGTGTAAGTTGAGTTGAATAAATCACGTACCATTGTTTTCTTTTGATATTGACGATGTTTGTTGTTTCCATGGCAATCTACCTTTTAAAATCTTATGGAAAATTTGGACTGTTTAAAAATTTACAAAAAAAGCAAAAATTCGAATTTTGACTTGAAACTCGGTATCTGCAGTTAAAATTGAATTCTGAATAACTTTTTAAAGTAACTTTTTTTGATATCTCTAACGCATCGCAAAATATAGAGAACCAACCCTATTCCTGAAATTATAGTAGGCTGGGATGACATCTGAATTTCAAGTGGATAAGCTATTCAAACAGCCTATTGACGTTTTACGTCTGTAGAAAAAATGAAATCGCTATCTCTAAAAATAAAGAAAATACAGGCGTGTCTTTATCTTAAGTGTGTCACACTGTATATGTTTATATATGTATGTGTCACACCGCTAACTCAAAAACTAATGCGCCGATTTTGATAAAATTTGGTGAGTACCTTTCTCTCGCAAGTGGCTTAGAAAGGTGCGTTAGCCAGAAAAATCTGACTAGTTTTTCCCGGGAATTTTTGCGTTCTCTTTAGGAAAATTTTTATATTTCCGGAAGTAACAAAGTTAGGGCAACCATATTGGGTGCGAGGGTTTACATCATAAAAGGAAAACAAAGCACCAAAATTTGAGTCTCTATGTTAAAATAAAAAAGTTATAAGCTTTTTAGTTTTTATTCTTAAAACGTCAAAAAAGTCGCAATTCAAAACGTCAAAACTGACATGTTCTAAATAAAGAACTTGAAACTAACATTACCTGCGATGTAGCAGAAATTTTGTAAGAAGTGTGTTCTATAAAGCCATAAGTTTCAGCTTCAGCCACCATTATCCTTTATTTTACTTAAATATGTGCAGAAAATGAATTTTAAATAGACCCTTTTTCTGATGCTTTAGCTGTGGTTTCAACTATAGGGTTATAATACATGAAGAAACACTTTGTACCTACCCCTTTTTAAGCATATTGCGCCCACGAAGCAGTTTGAGATTTGGCATAGTTAAAGTGCATATAAACAAGGAGAGGAGTAAGATAAAATGTATGAATAATATGTGTTTAATAGATTAAACATTGTTTTCTTCTAATTAGACGAGCGTCTCGCGACAGTAAAAACTTTGATGAGTTTTTCGTCGTTTTAACGAAATAAAAGACCTCCCTGACTGTGCTGTGTACACACAATCCTCCCAACTGACCGTCCTGATCTGCCCTGACATCAATTTGCCTAATCAAAAGCTCAAAGAAGTTAAAAGGAAAAAGAAAAGTTAATTATGCTCACATAACCTTGATATATAGCAGGATTGATTTTCATTCTCCTTTTAGCTTTTAATTAGGCAAACTGATATCAGGGCAGGTCAGAAAAGTCAGTTGGTAGGATTGTTTGTAATTGTTTTCCTTTTGCAAGTGGCTTGGATAAGTTCGTTAGCCACGAAAATCGGCTGGAGTTTTCCTCAAAACGTCAAAGTCGTAATTTGAAACGTGCAAATTGGATACGGATTGTAATAGGAAAATGTTGGAAGAAGAGTGTTCTGCAAACCCTTAGGTTTCAGATTCAACTATCATTGCCCTTCATTTTACTAAAATGTTTACATAAATTTCATTTTAAATAAGCCCTTTCTCTGATGCTTTGGCTGTGGGTTAAGTTGATGCTTTCGCTGTAGGTTCAGTGAAGTTTATGGTTAAATGGTCTATAATTTTTAGCTAATTTTCGTAAAACAAATTCGTTAATGCATTTTTGTATTTTTTATCTAAATATGATGCAGGTTTGTAAGTAAAAAATCTGGACTCCGCAGGTGCATTTTGGTAGCGAATTTTCATTAAATACTTCAAATTTCATAACTCCATTTTTTATTAACGTAATGTTTGTTGGCTAGGAAGCCAACATTAAGTTTAGTTTCGGAAAATTTGTGTACATTTTCAAACAATAAGTAATTATGATAAAATATAGTACATTGTTTCTACTACATAGGCCATACCGGTAATCAGATTGATGCCTGCTTGCATTTGGTATTAAAAACATTTTTATGAAAATTCACTTCCATAACGCACTTGCTGCGTCCAGATTTTTATTTTTTCTTATCACATCTGATAAACATACCACAAGGATGATTTTTAATATTTTCTTAATTCAACATACCACAAAAATAACCATGCAAAATATATTTGAAAATGCGAATTTCATAATTCATTTCAAACACCACTATTTTGCCGGCATGATCTGTGACGTTACTGAACGGTAATGTCAACAATGACAATGAGCTTACTTTTCTGTGTTTAGATCCAGTGTTGCAAGCTACTGACTGAATATTGGCTTCTGAACGTGATTTTATTTGATAATATGAAAGATAAAGATTATAGATACTGTATAGTACCAATGTGTACAAACACGACTACAAAAAATCCAGAGAACCTACTTTTGGTTGTTCCAAAAGTGTTTTAAATTAGAAAGCAATGGTGCAAAGTTGTAAAGCGGGACGAAAGAAAAAATATACAGTTATCTGAGAAGGCCGACTTATTTGTTGTGAATATCATTTTAATGTAAGTACCTCCTCATTTTCATAATGAGTATTAGTGATATAAAGGTAAATTTCTTATCATAAGTTATTAAGTTAGGTTGTAATTTCCGTGTGGTAAAGATTGGCGTATTATTTCAATTAGAACAAGATATGTACACTCTTTGGCGACATGAACTCATGGGAAATGTGAAAAAAACATGTAGTATCTTACATTTTTAACTTTCAACGGCGAAATGAAACATATCCAGTCGAAAGAGCAGCAGCTTCAAAAAGAAATAGAAGGAGTTTCATTGAAGAAGCTTTAGGAAAAATTTCAACTGTTACAACAGGAAAGACTTTTCTGGTAATAATGGAAGACACTTTACACTATTCAACAAGAAGAAACACAATAAACGAATAAAATTCACCAGGATGTTGATAAACAAGCGACCACACTTATCGTAACATAAGGAAAATGTAAACACGTCATTTATTCACTGTCCAAGTACGCCACGACCAATAACAGAACATTCGCGGTCACATGATAATAATTCGAAATTTTTGATTTTATTTTTTTTCTGTCCACTACATATGTTTTTGGCTATTTTTGTGCATGTAGTAATGTTGTATGGATAAAACTATTAGGTGAATGTTAAATTTATTTAATCGAAAACCCATGAAAATTGTCTATTCACACTATTCGAGATTTATATAGTGTATATATACATATTTTACATCTTTTCTTGCTGGCTTCAACTATATGGCAAGTTACGGGTGGATTAAAGACCCATTTTAAAATTTTCTTGAAGGTCTCTAAAATCTGTATAGACTTCACGGCAAGTAGCGAAATCAAAAAATAATTTAGTAATAAATCACTTTTTGAATTTTGGGCAGGGTTGGATGATGAGTTTTCTACTCTGAAAACAAGACAAATTCGTATACTATTACCATTTTCACTTTTTTCCAGTAAATTAAATATAAATACTATCTAAGTGTATTATATTGCTTTTCTTTTAGTAAACTAAATACATTTTTTAGTAATATATTTCTTCTCAATATGCTCGCGCTCCCTTAGGGGAACGCGCCCCACACTTTGAGAATCGCTGAGGTGGCGGTTAATTTTTGGTAAGTCGTAGAACAAACAGGTACATTTGTGGAGAACCCAAATCACCACAGCACCTGACGATCGTTTCACTAACTAACTTTGTTAGTAGAACGATCGTCAGGTGTTTAAAATACGTGTTGTGGTGATTTTGGTTCTCCAAGATTACTTTTCAGTGCTCTCCACTAATTTCAACATTTACTTAACGTAGAGCTAAGAAAGCTAAAGATGCTTGTTTTGCATTTCCGTGTTTAAGGGTTATTGCCATTAAGGTGGAAAGAAAATTGATCCAAAGGTCCGATGTCGCATCGCCAAATAGCAAAGAACTCTTTAACCTATCTTAACGAGCAGGTAGTTTTAAGTTGAGAGATTTTATTTTGCAATCTGCCATATAAACGTTAACTTGTTCAAAAGTTAGTGGTGAGCAGATTTCAGTAGCTCGAGTTTGTAAAATTTATTTTGAAATGGTATTAGACCTGCAATATGAAAAGTGCTGCAGTTGTGATGTTGTCCTTATTTTAGAAATTTCGGCATCGTTTCCATAATCACTATTAGATATGCCGTTCCTTCTGAAACCATTTTTCCTTCCTAAAGATAAGAACCTAAATGTTAGAAAAAATATGTTTTATGTTGTCTTAAAAACTGTTACAATTGCCTTTAGAACAGGAGTCGGAAAGTTAACCCGAATCTAATTATGTTCCCTATGTAATAGAGGAAAATAATTTACTTTACTACGGCATTTATTTTTAATAAGTTTGTGTGTCCTACTAAATACATTATTTTTCAACTGTATCGTTGTTTGTAGTAATGAACCTACGAATCAACTGTGCGCAAATAAATAAATAATAATTTATCATCAATATGAGTGCCTAAGTGTTTTTTGTTTCTTTAACGCCGGCATTTTCCCGCCTTGTGTGTTGGCCACTGACGTTAAAAACAATTTCACGTGAGTTACCTGGAACTGTTGCTTAATCACTGACTTATTCAGAACACTTTATTGTTCCCTTTCTCTAATCAGTTTCACTTGGTGTTTCCCAATTATCGACATACTCGTTGGAATATCAAAGTGAACGTAGAATACAAGAACCGTGCTCTCAGGAAAGTCTTATTTGGAAAAAACTTACGAAGGTGCCATAAAACGACAAAAAGCAAAAACAGGATAACTTTTCTTTCCACCAACGGTGCAGTGGAAGTGTTTTTGTCTTCGTCTACTTACTGAACTACCACTCAATTCCATAAAAGATTTTTACACCACGACGTGCAATCACAAACTGTTTTATGTCTCTAGAAGAGAGACTTTTACGGTATGGATAGTAAATTGGTTTCCGATGTGTTGATGTGACCAATAGTCATGATCCAGTAATAAAACCTAACTTAGCATATGAATAGAAGTTCTCTATTCCAACTACCAAAGAACTAAGAACAGTATTCAGGAGAAGTTTTTCATTCTGTTAGATTTTTTAAATTAGTAATGTTCATGTCTGGCACAAAGAACTTCTACTAAGCCCTATATTATCAATGTAAGCAAACGCCTAAGATACAATTAATTGTATTTTTTATTTATTTTTGTATTTATCTTAAGATAAATCTATCAATAATGAAGCAGGAAAATGATCACTCTGTTTAATGCGATAAATCTCAAAGTAAACATTGAGTACCCTAACAAATAACTGCAAATATAGGCGCTAAGAAAACTAGCTCCTACTTTAACTTATAACTGCTTTATCAGGCAATATATATTACATAGGCAAATTAAAATATCTGGATTTGTTTACTAACAAAACACAGCTTTTCAAACTACTAATTTATTATTACCAACTATTCTCCAACACCAGTGCCAACTAAAATATATCTCTTCTTACTATTAGTAAATGTCCATAGAACTATATTCCACTATCGCCTTCTATGATCGCTTCCAATATACCAGCACTTACTGTTAACTCACTTTATACTCTATGATCACTTTCACACCACCTTATTCAATACTGAACTAACTTATTCTGCGCACTGCTCGTCTACTTATATCTGTCTATAGAGATTCTAGACGTTCTATACTATTCTACACTACTCTACACCTGTCACTTCCGGTCTATTCTAGAAATGTTATTCCAGAGTGTTTTCTGCAGTTTCGGTGACCGTTCCTTGCATCGTACTGGATTGTAGAACCACACACGATCTCCTTGTTTAAAACCAGCTGAATTAGCTCGCACGTCATAACGGGTCTTCATGCGGTCGCTTTCTACTCGTATATGCATTCTGACAGTAGAGTAGATGGTTTCTATTCTTCTTGTCAATATGTCGGGGCTTCCTTCAAGCGAAGTTCTTAGGTGGTACTGGTTGTTCCATGTAGATGCTGTTGTTCTGATGTTTCTACTTGCACAAATATCTTGGCGGGCCATATTCATCCTTTCGACATCGGCTCTGGTCCAACAAATGTGTTTACTGGCCTTTTTCTGCGTTGGCTTCACATTTACGTGGTCTTTGCACCCTTCGTCGTGTATTTCTCTCATACTTCCTTTTCCACTTGCTTCTGGCTGAGTAACTAGGACGTCACTTCCTCTCGCAGCTCTCTTCACTGGAATGGCACTTTCACGGCAGGCGTTGCTATTTTCCTCTATGGTGATTTTCCGCACTACCAGGCTGCTGCCAGGCGTCATTATTATTTCTTCACCGCTCGTGTATATTCGTCAGCTTGTCCTGTACATCGTAGCTGATACCCCTTACTCTGTTTCTACTTATTGGAAGATGTCGTATTTTACCCGCTTTATACGTTCGTCCACACACCAAGTAATATTCTTAATTCTGCTGGCTTGTTCTTGCAGAATTTTCTTTGTTTCTTCATCTCTTCTTCTGGCTTCTTCGTCTCTTTTTCTCAGTTCCTCTTTTATCTCTTCGCCTCTTTTTTTGGCCTTTTCGTTTCTTTTTTTCATTTCTTCTTTGGATTCTTCGTCTCTTCTTCTGACCTCTTCATCTCTTTTTCTAATTTCTTCTTTGGCCTCTTCATCTCTTTTTCTCATTTCTTCTTTCGCTTTTTTGTCTATTTTTCATATCTTTTTCTGGCTTATTCATCTCTTTTTCTGGCTTCTTCATCTCTTTTTCTCATTTCTTCTTTGGCTTCTTCGTCTCTTTTTCTAGCTTCTTCTCGTGCTAACTTAGCTCCTTCGTTCACTTTTTTAATCATTTCCAATAGCTGGGTGTCCATATTGGCTATTGCGCTACATGTCTTAGGCATAGACGAACTTAAAGCTGATACAAAGTTTATTCTGTTTCAAGAACACACCCAGTTATTAATCACTGCTGACACTGATCTTCCAGAGATTCTAGAAGTTTTCACGTTGCTCAACGAATATTCTGGAAAATATTTCTGCTAGCAGCTTGAAAATCCCACCACTGACACCAGTTGTTACGATCTACGGGGTTCTGGATTTATTTACTAACAAAACACAGCTTTTCAAACTACTAGTTTATTATTACCAACTATTGTCCAACACCAGTGCCAACTAAAATATATCTCTTCTTACTATTATTAGATGTCCATAGAACTATATTCCACTATCGCCTTCTGTGATCGCTTCCTATATACCAACACTTACTGTTAACTCGCTTTATACTCTATGATCACTTTCACACCACCTTATTCAATACTGAACTAACTTACTCTGCGCACCGCTCGTCTATTTATGTCTGTCTATAGAGATTCTAGACGTTCTACACTATTCTACACTACTCTACACCTGTCACTTCTGGTCTATTCTAGAAATGTCATTCCAGAGTGTTCGCTGTGACAATATCAATATATAGGTACAAGGTGCTCTCGCTATCAAGAAAGGCGTAAACTTAATAAATAGTAATAAGGCCAGCACCTCTTTCTGAGAGTTTTAAGTTTCTTAAGACAAGATATGTTCGTTGTATATGTGAAAAACTTGCGTAACTGTGATAAATTGACGTGACTGTGTTTATTTTATTGCTTTGTTGTAATACTGATTGTAATAAATAGCGCTAACGCTGACGGAACCGGTATTATTTGCCATGCTAGCTTTTTTAGGATCGTCAAAACTGTAAGATGATGTTACCGGCGTTTTGTGTTATTTTAATTGCTTATCGTTAGCTATTTATTTGCCTATCTTAATATTTTTATAACACTAACGCATTTAGGCATAACGTTATTACAATTAGAATCAGTTTATGTGGGCAACTTATTACTCTCATAAACGCAGTTTTATTACTCTGTCAAAAAAGCTAATTAATTAAAATTACATTATTAATATTTTGTATTTGAATGTCGTACTTTGTATGTTATGTTTCTCTTATTTTCTCTTAGATGTTTTTTACATGCAGTTGAAACTTTAAATCCCGATCCACCTCCAGACTCAGATTTTTGTATTATTTTATACGAAATAACAATATTGCCAACAGTAATTTGAACTGAATTATAAATTAGAGTTCTTATAGTCTCATTGCCAAACGCAATGACTTTGAGTTTGCTGGATTTATTTTAGGAAGATATTCCTCCGGTATGGAGAAAAGAGGGTCAAGATCCCGATTGAGTCGCGCACATGCGCTGTTTACCTCAGCCGGCGGAAAAGAGCACTATATTTCGGTGTCATCGGCATAGAGATTATAAGTACTATATTTGATATGTTCGAAAAAACTATAACTATAGATAGTGTACAATAATGGCCCCAAAACACCCACACCGCCCATATATATATATATATATATATATATATATATATATATATATATATATATATATATATATATATATATATATATATATATATATATATATATATATATATATAACTCAAAAACTACTTAACTGATTTGAACAAAGCTTGGCACATATCTCAACTTTCGTAATATCCTGGATGAGTTCTTAAATCAGTTATAACGGACGTTTTTTTCCGCCAAAAATATATAAAAATAATGTTTCATTCGCTATATTTTTTAAGGTATTAAAGTAATATAAAAGACACTGTGCGTGTAGCGAAAAATGGTGCAAATAAACTTCAATTGTGAATTTTAAGAAAGTTGGTTCACAAAATTTTGAATGTTTTCAAATTAAAAATAAAATCTGAAAGACATGAATTGAAACGTGGAAGTGGCTAAAGTCCTGTGCCTGCCAAAGACAGAGTAGTCAGCTGCCGTTCGTAGATTGATACATACTACAGGCATAAATCCCAATTTAACGATAATCAAACAATACAAGTAACACGCGTAAAACGTATTACCCAAATTAGCGATCGAGTAATCTCGGCCACTAAAATTCTGAAAACCAATTAAATTGTTTGCCAACAATTACGACGTTAAAATGACACATAACATGAAAAATTTGTGATGTGGTTGTTTTTTAACTGCAGGATATTTGAAAAACTATCGCTTTTGTGAAGAAAATAGAGTTTTTGCCGCATCATGATTTGACAATTTTTTGTCACAGAACTTGCTAAAAAAACGCTCGTCGGCTAGAATAGAAAGCCAAGAATAAGTTCCCCAAATTTCAGACTTTTTAGTTTTAAATAAAAACGTAGTGGAAACTGAAACCTACTATATGACTATCCTTGGCTATTTTGTCAAAATGGCTGCTAAAAGTAGCGACTGTCGTAGTCACTTCTAAGAGAGCCTTTTTTTAGCATATGATGCACTAAAAATTTAATTTTTGCAAACTCAATTACAAGTATTTCATTCATAAGTGTCATATTATAAGAATATGGAAACATAGTAAAGAATAAAAGAAAATGGCACACGTCTCCATGAAACTGATTTTAAAGCAGTTTTTATATTTTTATACTTACAAATAAGACGCCATCTAGTAGTAGTAGTAGTAGTAGTAGTAGCAGTGGTGGGGAGGCCAACGCCAAGAAAGTAGGTCAGAATGGGCCCTTTTTGCCAACCCCAGCAACCCAGAAACCAAGCTCTACTCTTCCACGGTTCCGTCGCCAAACCGCCTTGACCTAGAAATGAAGGACGTGACGGTCTTCAATTGGACGGTACCTACCTGATTCCTCTATCCGAACAGTTCTGCTCGAAGACTCGCAAAAGCCTCGCATTTACACAGGTAGTGGTAGGAACGTTTCTTCATCCTCGCCGCATTCCTGGCAAATGAGATCCCTCTCTACGCCTATCAATGTGAGGTGTCTTCTAAGGGCGCAGTGGCCTATCAGCACCCCAAGGATGCGGCGAAGCGTAGGTCGACTCCTAACGAGTAGCCAGACAGCTTTATCTCTATCCGGCCCCTCCACGAAGTCCCTCGCGTGCCTAGTGTCTCTCCATTGCTTCCTCTGTCCACCTGTCTAATACGATATAGACCGTCTTCCTACTTATGCCTATCGCAGGCTCCGGGCCACAGCACGGCTGCCGGGAACCAAGCCTTGCGAGATTATTCGCCACCTCATTCCCCGCTACGCCACAGTGTCTCGGAATCCACAACCGTTGCACCTCATTTGTCATGGCTGGTCCTTTGAGGGCGTCAGCGCACTTCTGAACCAGTGTTGACCTGATTCAGGCCGTGAAGACTGCCCGGAAGACCGCCTGGCTATTCGAGCAAATGTACACACACTTCTCGTTGTTCCTCATCACATCCTGTCTATTGGCCACAGACAGGATAGCGTACACCTCTGTTTCGAATGCAGCATCAACAAGACCTCTATCGCGGCTGAGGGTGTCGTCCTCATAGCGCCTGTGATACCTAGGTTTTCCAGCATTTTGAGGTTGGCCATGTTCCTGCTGGTAATTTGGTTCACACCATACTACCAGACCAACGCCCCATAGAGGATTATCGGCCTGACGATCGCAGTGTAAATCCAATGAAGGATCCGAGGATTAAGTCCCCAAGTCCCCCCTATTACTTGACGCAACTGCCAGAGGGTCGCTACTCCCTTCCTTACTACTCGTTCTATTTGCGATCCCCATGTTAGTTTGGAGTCCAGGATCGCCCCCAGATATTTGAGCTACCGCACTAAAGCTAATGATTTTCCAAACATCACGGGCGCCTTGAACACCTCTGCATTCCTATTCTTGGTGAATAGGATCATCTTCGTCCTCGCCGGGTTTACGGAGAGTTCCATCTTACCACACCACCTCTCAATTATGCTACAGGCAGCTTGCATGCATTCACAGACAACGCCGAGGAATTTGCCGGTGACTAAGACCAGCCTATCATCAGCAAACGCCTGGGCGTAGAAGCCATTCTCAGAGAGCCGTTCCAAGAGGCCGTCCATTACCAGAAACCATAGATGAGACGAAAGGCAGCTGCCCTGAGGACAGCCACCCGTCCCCCCAACGTCCAGCGCCCCGGCCCATTAAGGTCAGCGAAACTCTCCTGTCCTCCAGCATGCTCGCCATCCAGCGTATTAGGAACCTCGGCGTTCCCCTACCCTGTAGGGTGGCATAGACCGTATCTATCCTTGCCTTATGAAAGGCCCCCTCCACATCGAAGAACACAGCTAATGTGCTCTCCCTGTAGTGTAGGGCCCTTTCCACCTTCCGCGTCACAGCGTGGAGCGCCGTCTTCGTCGATTTCCCCCGCTGGTGCGCGTGCTGCCTTTATGGAAGGGGTGATCCTTGAGGAGCCCTCCCAACATAAACCTATCTACTATCTTTTCTAATATCTTAAGCAGGAAGGATGTTAGGATGATTGGCCTGTACGCCTTGGCCAGCGTGTAGTCCTCCCTTCCCGGTTTGGGAATAAAGACCCCTCCTAACCCGGCGCCAGTCCTTTGGGACGTAGGCGCCCGCCAGGCTGGCCCGGAAAAACTTCCTTATGGTGCGAAGCAGTATATCCAGGCCCCTCTGGAGTAAGACGCCATCTAAGATCGAAACAGTCGAATGTGTTTCAACGGCCTGCGAACTAGTCATAATTTAATTTAGACGTACTATATGACTATCGTTAACTATCTCGTCATAATGGCTGCTAAAAGTAGCGACTGTCGTAATAACTTCTACAATAGCTGTTTTTAAAGATATTACGCACTAAAAGTTTGGTTCTTGCAAGCTCAGTGAGATGCTTTTCATTCATAAGTGTCACGTCACTATGATATTGATTTTTAAGCAGTTTTCCTATTTTTAAACGTAAAAATGAGACGTCATCTAGGATCGAAACAGTCGAATGTGTTTCAACAGCCTGCGAACTAGTCATAATTCAATTGATTCTGTTATTTGCTGTCTAAGGACATGTAGTTTTAGGATATGATATAAGGTTTGCCGGGGCAGAAGGTACCGTCTTTAACCACCACGAAACAAACAATTTATTAGCTAGCCCCGTTGAATGAAAAATTATGATTTTCAACCGACATTTTTTATTGTTGATATTTCTGAATGAAAACTCACTAAAAGATAATTGGTTTTTAAAAGACTTTTTTGTTTTTGGAAAAACCGGTTTGAGTAAGTTGACTAAAACAAAGTCATCCAGGTTATTAATCAGAAAAATCTTTTTTTTTTATTGTACACAAATATTTACAATCAGAACCAGATAGCATATTATATACATTAACTAATATGTATATACATTGAGTTCTATTAATAAATCTGCTGACGAGAAATTTACATAAAGGAATTACACCCATTGGTGCTATCCGGCAATTGTGATTTTATTTCATACCTGCCTCCATAGATCTGATGACCACTTTCTATTCAGTCGTCTTGTTTGGTTTTCAAGCAATGGTCTAACGGCATTATTTGGATGTGCTTACAGTTTTTGAACGTGTTTGTTTGCTCTTCTAGTGATTTATTCTGATACGAAGGGTATATTTAGATCTCTGTGAAGGGTGTGGTTGCTTACATACGAAGGAGCATCTATTATGATGCGGAGGGCTTTGGACTGAAAGCTTCGAATTAGGTTAGTGTTGGATACTTTGGAGGATCTCCATAATTCTAGGCCATAGGTCCAGATTGGCTTGATTATAGCCTTGTAAACCAGGACTTTGTTTTCTATGGCAATTGGAGATTTTCTACTTATTAGCCAGTACAGTTTTTTCATTCTCAGATCCATCTCTTTACGCTTCTTTTTAATGTAGGTACTCCATGTGAGTCGTTTGTCTAGATTTTGTCTCAGATATCTAGCATAATCAGCTTGAGGAATTTCTGTGTTGTTGATGTGGACAGGTGAACAAGTCTGGCGGTTCAGAGTGAAGGTGATATGCGATGACTTTGCTTCATTGATATCTATCTAACCATCTTTGTAGCAATGAAATATGATTTTGTATATGATAGCTGGCTGCTTCAGGGTCTTCATTTACAGACTGTATGGCTGTGTCATCTGCGAATGTGTACATGTCAGTTTCTTGGGTAGTTGGTATATCTGAGGTGTATAGTAGATATAGAATCGGACCGAGCACGCTACCTTGAGGTACCTCTGTTTGGATTGGTCTGATAGATGAAACTTCTTCGCCTTGTTTAATTTGAAAGTATCGATCTGATAGATACGATTTAAAGATGAGGTAATAGTGATAAGGGAAGGATTTCTTTATTTTGTACAGGAGTCCGTTATGCCATACTCTGTCAAAAGCTTGACTTATATCTAGGAAAACTGAAGAAGTGTATTTTTGATTCTATGGCTTTTTGTATTATATTCACGAGTCTATGGCATTGTTGAACTCTTGAGTGCTGTTTTCTAAATCCAAACTGGTGTTCAGGTATCCAGTTCTCTTCGTCCAGTTCTCTTAGTAAGCGATTAAGGATTAGCCTCTCAAGTACTTTTGATAATATGGGCAACAGACTTATAGGTCTATATGACTTTACTTCTGTGGGAGGCTTCCCTGGTTTCAAAAACATCAATATTTGAGCAAATTTAAGTTGCTTGTGCCAATAGGCTAACCGTAATATCGCATTGAAGATTATAGTTATAAATTTGAGCCCTTGCTCTGATAGTTCGTTCATTACCGTGCCAGTAATAAGATCTAGTCCAGGTGCTTTACGTTTGTTTAACCTTTTTATTTGTTGCTTGACCTCTCTAACTTCAAATTTACGGATTGGAGGAGACAGCTGTAGCGGTATGTCAAGATATTCCTCTATTTCTGAATCAGGTTCATCTGAGTAAGGTTGGAAGACTTCTGATAAATGTTGACTAAACAGTTCGGCTATCTCATTGTCTGACCTTGACCAGGTGCCTCCAGTTTCCCGAATGGGTGGTATATGATTTTCAGGACTGTTATAGCTTCTCGTGGCCTTCCACTTAGAGTGATCTTGGCCGAAAAAATATTTGAGACGTTAATAATTTGACACAAACTTTTGCTTTCTAAATATGAATTAAGTTTTCTCCTAAAAAGCTTTTGTAACTTTAATTAAATTTGTAATTTTTCAAAACACCTAGAATAATTTTTAAAGAGGCAGTACCTAGATACACCAAATTTTAATTTTCTAGCTTCATAAAAAATTGAGTTTTGGGGATTTCAAGTAGTTTTTTTTCAAAATTAGTGAGAACACGAATTTTCCTAAGAATTGTAGACTGTTAATAAACAGTCTACAATTCTTACGAAAATTCACTACTAGAACGCGATTTCAGTGTCAATGTTATGGTGGAATTGTATAATAGGTTCTATACTATTCCACAAACCCTTGCTTGGTTAATAAAGTAGCCAAGGCTAAACCTCTGCAGGTGTCAGGACTATAAAATACCTACATTACTTGTTTTGTTTTATATTCTGCAGTACCCAATAAAACGCAATTTATTATTATTATTATTATTATTGTTATGTGTTATCGCATGTCAATTTGGATATATTTTTTACAAAAATATTTGCTTGTATAATAAAATTCAGCTTGCTGGCAATTTTTCCAGAGACGGCACTATTCCTAATTTGACTCTGACATTGGCGACTCCCCAGAGTTACAGAAATCTTACTTAAAACCATCTATCTAGCAACTTCCATAGTATAATATATCATAATTACCGCTACTTACACAAGCATTGCCTGCAATTACCTAGTATTGATTTCAATTTCCTACTCATATTACTCCAAGTTGCCTACTTAATAGAAATTCTGAAAGCACTGCTCTGAATTGATGCTACTGCCGTATTGATTTGTGCCGTTTATAGCTTCTTATTACATTATGAATGAGACGAGCACGGAGGTCAAGGAGCACTCTCAAGCGGTGTAATCCTCTGTTTCAAGTGGATTCTACTTTGCTCGTTAAAAATAACATACGCCGGGAGCGAGCACTTGGGATTTTAATCAATACCTAAGTGATCTGATTTAATACCTGAAGTCATTTATAATGTTTGTTACATGTAACGACCTAATTAGAAAAGTTTCTTATCATCACAATATATAACGTCGCTTTGTCGTTGCCATCATGTATTTCTGTATCCAATCATTGTTGCTTCCACAATTAATTAATTAATTAAGGACCATGGTGGCGGCCCTGGGTTTAATTTAGACCTTTACAAGTGTATAGATTATTATCATACAGAGTGTTTCCTAATCTTTATAATAAAATTAACATAAATCAAATCCTTACCTCCTTCTAAGACGGAAATGTGGTATAAAAGTTTTTCAAATGTTGCTTCGTCTTCGAAATACAGGGTGTTAAAAAACTTTTCTTCTTTTCATTAATTAACGACAAACGATAGTCTAGTGATATTTGTTAGACATTTCCAGGGCAATCACATTGGAGATTTTTTCATAACATTGGTCTTCTGTTTGACATTTTTCAAATATGCTTCTACAGTGCTTTCCAATTTATCTCTGCTACATACTCTTTTACGTGAATTTTCTTAAAAAAAATTCACTAATGAGGAGATCCTGACTTTTGAATTTTGAAAAAGTTTCTTCAAATGAGCGCTAATTAGGCCCCCCAGAACACATATCCGGGGTCAGTTTCAATTTTTATATGTTTATATATATATATATATATATATATATATATATATATATATATATATATATATATATATATATATATATATATATATATATATATATATATATATATATATATATATATATATATATATATATATATATATATATATATATATATATATATATATGTATCACACCGATAACTCTAAAAATAATGGGCTTGGAGAAGTTCGTTATCCAGGAAAATCGGCCTAGGTTTTCCTGGAAAATGTTGTGTTTCCTTTCGAACAAAATTTATATCTCCCGAATTAACAAAGTAAGGGCAA